>BCHT01000003.1:0-315860 GCA_001599695.1 Phaeotremella skinneri
TCCCCCTCACCGCATCAGACGCAGAATCAGACGAGCCCCCGCCGGGCTGAACAACTGTATCAGGAAGCGCTCGACTGCTCGATCTACGCCTCATCGAGTACGTTTTAGTGGGTCTAGTTGGTGCCATGTCGAATACCGTCTTGCGTGACTCGAATTTCGTGCAACTTAAAGTTGAGGGTTATMAGTCAAGAAGAGAATTCGTATCACGAGAGACCTTGGTTACCAATCCATGGCATGATCACCTCATCCATCAAGATCACCTTGACAACCGGACTTCCTTTGAGAGAATCTTGACCAACGCGGGGACGCGTTGGCTCTATGAGGGAGGCGACTGTCATGACCCGTACTTCGACTAGCAGCAACCCGAAACGCGACTACACCGATCCCCCGTTTCAGGCCGAAATGCCACACGTGACTATCGATAACTAGGACGCGACCCCAATCACTGATCCGTCGCGTACACAACTCGGACTCACCGGCTTGCACAAGCCGGACCCCGTCCCGTCTATAGGACGAACGTCGCCTTGCCTCATCGGATGATAAGGATCCCGGTACGACCTTACCGGAGGACGTAAACAAGTAGCTATAACCTAGTAAACAAGTCCATAGTCCCATACATAAGAACGACGAGGACCGAGAGGCTTCCGGTCCCTCGTCGAATGTATATCTTGTCTTCCTCTCCGATATCTCGTCTTACCCAAGCCGGGCTTCGCCTTGCCCAAGTCCAAGCCCCGACTTCCTTTGTGGCTAAGCCCTTTCCCATATCGACTTAGTGCGGTAACCCCAAGTAGGTACTAGTCTCGCCTAGTACAACCCGACCTCGCCTTGACAGGCTGGCATGTCTCTCATCTCCACATATAGGGACTGTCATGCATTCAAAGCTGCTGGATGATCAAGAATTAGGCTTCCACACTCCAAATCCGTTGCAATCTTGCTTCTAGCTGCTCTGTGGACTGAGATGCATGGAAATGCAGATGAAATATCAAAAGTCAAATGCCAACGGCAAGTGAAAACGCGCGTGAGACTATCTCGACGCCGTACCATTTACAACGTCACGTGCCACTCGCGTTTGTTGTGACGCGTTTCAACATTATTGAGTCCTTCCTTCGCTTGGTCTCCCATATACTACTACCGACTGGCTACATTCACATCCACCTCCGCCATCATGGCTCGCTCGCCGGCGAAGAGAGCATCGGACGCTCATGAAGATGGAGAGAAGGGAGATGATCGGGCTGCGGATGTGAGTGTCGCGCTTTCCACTCTGCGTAAACAACATTGACAGCTCACTAATGGCTGATGGCACATCAGATCAAGCGAGTCAAATTAGAAAATGGCATGAGTCGAAGATCTGAGTTCGCAGATCATGAAGATGCAACCGGATCAGTCGGCGAATTGCAGAGCGAAATTGCAAGTGACGAAGGAGACCCCGAAGACGTTGAGGGGCGGACCGAGTTTCCGGACGAAGAAGCCAATATCAGAGCTTACGAAGCGGCGAAGGCTAAACAGGGGAAGCACCATGGAGTCAGTTCGTACTTAAAGCCTGCCTGAATCGGAGCTGACTTTTCCCTCAAGTCCGCATCAGAATGTGGAATCATCAAGGAGATCACTTTGATCAACTTCATGTGCCATGAGCATTTTACCCAAGAGTTTGGTCCTAGAATGAACTTCATCGTTGGGCACAACGGCAGTATGTACAAGAGTTGAGTAATCTATGGCTTGGCTAACCAGCACTTCAGGTGGCAAATCGGCTGTCCTTACCGCCATCGCAGTCGCTCTGGGCAGCAAAGCCTCCATCACTGGGCGAGGAGCAGGGCTGAAAGCGCTCATAAAGAAGGACGGCAAGGCCGAGTCAGTGATAAATCATTTCCCGTACCGGACCTGTACTGAGACATATACGACATCCTAGTAAAGCCGAGATTATCCTTACCCTCGCAAACTCTGGTGAAGAGGCTTATCGTCCCGACGTTTACGATCAGGAGATTGTCATCCAACGCACTATCACTGCTGCAGGCGGTAGTTCTTATCGTTTTAGGTCGACTCGGAATGGAAGGATCATCGAGACGAAACGTGAAGAGCTCACCAACATCTGCAGTCACTTTGGCATCGTTGTCGACTCTCCTTTGACAATCTTAACCCAGGATCAAGCCCGAAGCTTCCTCCAGCAGAGCGATGATGTTTCGTTATACAAGGTACGAGTAGTAGTGTCGGGCTACTGCTGACCATCTCAGTTCTTCCTTAAAGGCACTCAGCTTCAATCACTGCTCGATACATACAAAGGTATCGAGACCGCAATTCAAGTCATGGGCCGTTCAATCGATCAGCAGCGGGAGAGTCTACCCGACCTTCAGCAAAGAGTCGAGCACTTTCAGCGGCAAGTTGAAGCATCAGAGAGGACCATTCAGCTTGTGGCGAAACTACGAAAAACCAACAACGAGCTTGCTTGGACGTATGTGGCTGACAAAGAAAAGGTACTGTCTCTCGCCAATCCCCTGGGCTGACTCTGACAGGAACGAGACGAAGCTCTGGAAACGATCAAATTATGGGATGAAAAGATTGCTGCAGCTCGAGACCGAGAGCTGGAGGCTGAGGTAAGTTTCTTCCAACGATCTTTGCTAATCGTCAGGGTTCCATTGGGCCGATTAGCGAGAAGGTTCTTGCTCTTGAAGCCGAGGTCAAACGTCACGATGAATCGAAGGGGCCATTGATCAAAGCCTCCAACGAGGCCCGACTGAAGTTGGCTCAAACAAATAAAGAGATTGGCACGGTGAAGGTGAGATGAGGGTCGAGTCAAACGCTGACGGTATCCAGAGCGATATACAAGCTTGTGAAAAAGATGTCAGTGACGCCAAAAAGGAGATTGCTTCGTTGGAGAAGCGAATCGAGGACAGAAAGAAAGCGATTGAAGGCGAACTAGATCCGGCGCAAGAAAAATATCGAAAGGACATGCATGAACTCAACGAAACGATTCGTCGAGTCAAGCGGGAGATCCCCATCAAAGAGGCTGCTCTAGCAGAGAAGGTTGCGGAACACGACATCGCTCAAGGTGTTGTCCAAGGGACGGCTAGTCAGCTTGAGCGGCAAGAAGCACGGATCAAAGATTTCGACATCAGGATTCGAGCACTTGAAGGCCAGCGTACAAATCGATTGGCAGCCTACGGTCAAAGGCTGGATATTGTTTTAGCCGAGATAAATCGTGCGAAGTGGAAACACTCAAAGCCGATCGGACCCCTCGGCCAATGGGTCCACTTGGAAGATATGTCGTACAAGGATGCGATACAGTCGGCTTTAGGCAACACCCTTTGTGGGTTTGCAGTAAGGGATAAGGAGGATCGAGCGCATCTTTTGTCTATCTTGCAGACATGTGGTAGAAAGTAGGTCTGACAGACGAGATGATGACTGATGTTCGGCAGTGGCTATCGGTCAAGTACAGGAGGCATCCCAGCTCTGATTCAGCATGCAGGGGATCTGTTCGATTACTCGGAAGGAGATCTGCGACGGCTGGGAGAGACAATGCTCAGCAAGCTACGAGTATGTTCGTTCAAGGTAGGCACAGCTGACAACAGATCGAAAATGAGGACGTCCTTCGGATTCTGATCAATGCCCATCGAGTCGAAAGTACTTTTGTTTCCCCAAATAGCTTCAGCGCAAACGAAGAAATTACCAGACAATTCGGCAACAATTTGCCTGTCGTCAATGTCATCTCAGCGGACTGCTTCTCCAGTAGCGGCCGCCGAACAAGTGCCGATAATACCAGAGGGTGAGTATGTAATTACAGCCGAGACTAATAGCCAGCAATCGTACTTCTGGTCCAATGACCCGATGGAGAGGGAACCCGCTCTTCAGTACGGACGTAGCAGCGGAGATAGAGTGAGTTCTCAAGCTGGGCCATCGCTTACAAATAGATCTCTAAAACTTGAACGAGATCGAGCCAGACAAGAATACAACGAGATGCAACAAAAACACGACGCAGCCAGTCGTAGCCTGCGTCCAATCGTGCAGGCGATCGATAAACTTAAGGTGGGTCGGGTGATATGCATCAGCTGATTGTCCAGAACGATATACATCGAGCGAAAGTCGGTGTGCCTAGGATGCAGACTCAGGTGGAGGAACTTCAGGACAAGCTTGAAGAGCGAACAGAAACTAGCTTAGCAGTCTACGAGGCACAGATGGAGGTTAGTGTAATGTACGTGAATAGACTAAC
Organism: Phaeotremella skinneri; assembly: GCA_001599695.1. NCBI lineage: Eukaryota > Fungi > Basidiomycota > Tremellomycetes > Tremellales > Phaeotremellaceae > Phaeotremella > Phaeotremella skinneri. Next base: position 4,202 of record BCHT01000003.1, read on the forward strand.
GACCTGCCAGGAATACATAAAAAAGCTTGACGAACACGAAAAGCAAGCGGAGCTTCTGGACGCCGAACTTGGGAGATTTCAGGGCATTAAGGAGAAATATACCGAGAAATTGACTTCCACGCAAGCCGAGTTGGACGGGTTCACGGCTGAAGGGGAACAGCTAAAGGTATGTTAATTGTGACGTCCTGGATCCTCCTCACTGCTGATGACGGTTCGGACTCTTAGAAAGCATTGAGTGCCATGGTACTTGACCGAGCTACCAAGCAAGGGCATGTTGCCCACTTTCAGAAATCTCAGAGCAACTACGAAGCCAAGAGAGCGGACGTGGAGGAGAGATTGATTGCTACTGAACAACTGTTAGAGGTGCGAGAAAGTTCTTGGTACCTTTACTGATGGCTGTAGGACTGGACTAGGCAGGCTTCGAATTACTGTCCCGAGAGGATGCACACAAACAAGACACAAGCAGAGCTCAAGACGGAAAAAAGTACTACTGAGAAAGCCATTGAGGCAGCCAAGAGGAGGTTCGTGCATCAGATCCTCTCACGGCGGCTGAGGAAGTCTGGCTCATGAAAGCATTCACAGGACCAACATCGATCCCGAAGAAGCTAGTGCCGGACTGATTGTTGCTAAGGAGACTTTGGCTAGGTCAGAAAAGACTTTACAAGATTTGACTATGATAAAAAATGTATGTTCTTGGCTTCTTACTGGACACCGGGATCATTGGGTCATGCTGAGTCTACCACAGTACACCGAGCACGCCTTGAAGGTCCGGCATGTCCGCTGGATAGAGATTAGACGTCGTTCAGCTCTCACAGCAATGTGTTCATTTGCGATCAATACCCAAAAACGGGACCTCAACCTACGTCTTCATTTCGACCACACCCATGAGAAGCTGGCTATCAAAGTGGGCTAAATCGTTAAGGTGTTGCAAACTCAGCGCTAACGTCGTAATCCGGCAGAGTGGTACATCCCCGCTAGAAAGAGACGATGACGACGATCACCAAGTAACTACTCGTCCGTCGCGCAACCAGCGATATGTCAAGACTATGAGTGGTGGCGAGCGATCGTTTTCAACGGTCTGTCTCCTACTTTCTCTCTGGGAGGATGTCTCCTGCCCGATAAGGTGTCTGGATGAATGGGACGTCTTCCTAGACATGGCAAATAGGAAAGTGGCAGGCAATATCTTAGTAAGTCATAATCAAATCAATAAGGGAGAGATGTCCAGCCAAGCGTGCCCTGGAGTATGTGGGATTGGTTTTGATGCTGACGATGACCTTAGATTGACGGCGCGAAAGAGAGTGATGGAAAACAATTCATCCTCATCACCCCTCAGGTAGGTATTGCGTACAAAAATCTCAAGGCCTTTTTGCTGACCATTCGTTACCAGGACATGGCTGGCTTCAAGTCAGATGCTGACAACAAAATCATAAGGATGGCAGATCCAATCCGACGAGGCCAGTGAGTCGCGTCTCTCCCTTCATTCAGGTTTTTTACTCATCCGACTGCGCAGGCGGACACTGGATTTCCAACCTGTTCAGACTGCTTGAACAAGTCCAGCGTCTTTGGTGAGATGAGGGAGTTCGAACACGATGTTGGGTGTCTGACAGGGTTTATTTTGTCTATTGTGTTGTGTTTATTGTTAGATCTGTAGATATATTTGCATCTCTGGGTTACCGGCTGAGACTTCATTGCTGAAATTATGAAATTATGGACAATATATAATATATGGTCTGTAATATGTCTCGGGGCTCCATCCACTTCCCCTGACAGCCTTCAGTGAAGTCGCTCAAGCTGTTCACTTACTTCAAAGTGCTATGAAATGCATTGTAGATGATAACAAGGTATGGTACAGTATGTCCAGTGCCTTCTGCCATTGAGCTCGAAAGTCGAATGTCCATTCTCTTCCTAAAGACACATGCCCTTCTCCCCTCGACTCCCTTCATCTCCGTGAGTTGATGATCCATCTAAGTAATCTATCTATTCTATCGATACACATATCTCTCGCTCAATCTCATGACCCCGGACTCTCTCAAGCTATCCACGCATGAGATTTTCCCAAGCCGGCCATGCTGTTCCCGAGAGCTTGGCAACATCAAGCATCCATCTGAAGAAACGAGGAGCGACTACGCCAGCCCTTGCTCCGCTCTTAGAGCTCCCTCCGGTGGCACTTGCACTACCCGTAGCCGATCCCGCTACAGAAGTGGCCGTTCCAGCTGTTCCCGACGTCTGAGACTGGAATTGGGATAGCGATGCGGCATCCGAATTAATCTGACCACCACCGTATGGCCACGCGATGTCCGTTGATGATGGTGGAACGAAACAAATTAGTCCGAGAGCGCGACCGTTCGTAAAGAAGTAGTTGTCGAGGGGGTACTGGGTTTGAGGAGGTGGAAGGGAGATGGTGACGTTTGTTAGGGTGCTGTTGTCGGAGATTAGGGGGAGTGGAGGGTTAGGGGTGGAATCTCCGGTTGTGCAATTCGGGCCGTAGTTGCCGATCTGGGAGTTGGGTGAGGTGGAGCAGGGATATCAGTCAATGAGGATTGGAAGTCGAACCAATGGGAGAAGGGACAATGAGAACATAAGGGGCAGTGGACAACCCGTGGGAAGTCATACAGGGAGGATAGTTACTCACTATGGAAACGTTGCCCACGAACGAGTTGTTCTGGATCACAAAGTTGGCTACGCCACCTAATGCCATTCCAAATGCGAAAGCTCCGCTGAACTGATTGTTCTCTACTACCCCGCCGTTGGATTGGTTGGTACCATATCGGCTTAATGAATATCAGCGAACCTTCCTATCGATCCACAATAATTTGGAGCAGGAAAACCTACTTGTCACCCCACCAGACTTTTGGGCCGATCCCCTGAATAGTCTCGTCAGTCGAATTCAAGCGGGATTGACCGAAACTGAGTTAGACATATTGATAGCCACTCACAATGCCAACTTTGATGATCGCTGAAGAATTCTGGGTGCCTTTGGTTGAGTTACCGATCTATCATCGAACAGTATCAGCTACGGCATCTTGCCAGACTGAGATCACATTTGAAGCTGGATTCAAACCACTCACTCCTGTTGCGAAGCCACCATTGATAAAGTTGTTCTCGACATGGGTGTTGGAGAAATTGCCCTCTGGTAACCATGGGAGGACGTCGACCACTGTGGCACTGTCAATATCAACGGCGTGGTAGCAATGAGACGCAGGTTCTCGACATACAGTTGATTCCTCCTAACAAGGTGCGCTATGATTTTCGTTCAGCTTTACATGCTCCTTGCATTTATCAAGAGAGAGGGTTGAGGCAGCAAGGCAGCGAGACGCACAGTTTGGACACTGATGGTGTTGTTCCTGATGGTCGAGTACGGGGCGCCGAAGATCACGATACCTGACGGGTAATGGTTGGTCTGTCGATATATGCGGCAAAGTGGGGAGACGGCCTACCTCCATCCGTTGGGTCAATGATGACATTGTTCTGTACCAGACTGCTCTGACAGCTCAGACTGATCCCGTCGGCCCACTGTGATGGACCCGAGTGTTTTGGTCAGATAACGACGAACAAAATCATCGAAAGCTTACATTTTGGAAATAATCGTGTCCGCAGGGCCCGATGTCGTTGTTTTGGATCGTAGCGTTGGTACATGCAAACGGGCCCTCAGCACTACGAGTTGTCAGCAGGCTGCCCCGATGGAGATCCAACTTGTGTCTCTATAGCTCTGTCGGACAGCTTACATGTGAAGACAAGACCAGCCTCTGTTGACAAGCACCAAAGGTCAACAAGTCTATTCGAAAATCGGGGCAAACACGAATACTCACCTGGGGTCGTAGCTCTTCACGTACTCAACGAGCTGATTGGAGTTCGCCCCTCCAATCTCAATGTTTGCACCTCCGCTGGGATTGATGTCCGCATTCAGTCGATTACCATTGATCTTTCAGGAGTCCATCAATACCTTCAAGAAATCATCGCGATAATGGAAGAACTACAAAGTAGCAGACTTACCTGAACATTCCGCAGCTTTATGCCCGTCAGTCCGCCATTCGAGCCCTGGACGGCTGTCGACATCGTCGTACCAGCTACCAGTAGAACAGCTCGAGTCGAGTCTGTAGGATAGTTCTCGGTGGAAATTTCCTGCAAAGTATTTATCGTAAGCCTCCCGGCATTGTTGTTGACAGTGGAAATGGCTAGATTACCTGATTCGCAGCCGTGAAATTGAGTATGTCCGTGAGAGAGTAGATCTGACTCTGACATAGCTGCAGGGTATATCCTGCGCCCCCAGCGGTCAACAACGCCTGAAGGCCTGCAGTGGTTGTGGTGTTGGGTGTACACGCTGCTGAGACGAGGAGGGGGACGACAAAGATAAATGACGTCGACAAGATCAACATCGGCCGCATTGTTTACGAGATGCGCTAAGGCGAGGAGGGAGTGTACGAGGACACTCAATAGAGATTACAGGGATCAAGAGTGTAGGGCACACACGAGATGAGAGTAAGTTCTTCTTATATATATACTCGTGTCTGTGCTGCACACATGCGGTCTTTTGCTGGGCTAGCGGCCTAATGGCATCGGCCTGGCACATGTGATGCCTGGGGCGCCAAAGGAAGCGTTTCAGGTGTGGTTAGCTGTGTACCGCCATGTGCCTGATCATGACGCAGTTTTGGGACGCGGCCGGGTTTCCGAGACTCCCGATAAAGCTTATCTGAGCCCACAATTAAACTGGCGCCTCCCCCGGTTCCCCCACGGTGCCAGGGAGCCTGCGCGTTAAGGTACAGAGTGACTTTGAGCGCGTCGTTTATAAGTCAGTTACCTGACTCTTTCATGTTCATCATTCACAAATCCATCTTCGCATCTTGCTTCCGGACCTTGCATAACACATTTCCTTATACACCCAGCAATCGCTTACTACGTGTTACAGTTGACTTGGAGTTTATATTCATACAACAGCTAGCAAGAGCTACTCTTCGCAGCCCCCATCTTCTACCTCCACCATCCTATGTCGGCAACCGCTAAGCAACGATCCCCACAATATGTTGCCTTCTCCGACAATCATTTCGATAAGTCATTGACCGACTACTCGTCTCCCTCGTATGGCATGAGCTTGGTCGCCTCAACATCAAGCCCATCAAGGTCAGAGCTGGTGCCTCTTGGCCCGACTAAACTCGTCGGTAAGTTTTGAAATCGATCGTGTAGCAGTGTCCAACTGACAAGGCCGTTCAGTATCTCCGAGCTCCTCGTCCCGCAGAGGCGTTAACTGGTCGACGAAGAATGATTTCAAGGTCTTCCACTCCAATGATTCAATCATCGCCTCTTCGTCCCCCGCACCACCGTCCTCCATTCGTTCATATCATGAGTCCGATTCGGCTTATGACACCCCATCTCTTGCCCGGACGTCATCCCGCTTCCCGCTCTCCGACCCGCCCTCTCTGGTGCGTAGCATATTGAAACAGAAGGATCACCTTATCAGGATTGCGCGGTCTGTAGAGGAAGGCACAAACAACAACAAAGAAGCGGCCAGACGACTTATTAGCGGCAAGCGGCCCAAGCTGGTGGCCCGAGACTCCTTTCAGCTTGCTCTCGTTAAAGGCATATCAGGTGACGCCACGAATCGTGGGAAGGCAAGAATGATGGATGCTGAACCAGGTTCAGACGACAGCTCGTCATCTGTCGACTCTGAGAACAAAGCGCAACCGGGAGACCAGAATGACAGACCTGCTTCGGAGCAGACTGCAGAGGAAGAGGAGGAGGAGGAAGAAGAGGAAGAAGAAGCAGTCGAAGACGAAAACGCAATCGGTCACGTTTCATACTTGGTGGACCTCATCTTGGATGGGACTGAGGATCTTTTGACCTTGGAAGAAGCCTATCTCGCACTCACAACTCATTTGCGGCGTCGCATACCCGCCAACCAAGCATCGCCCCTGACGGAAGCTCAAATCGCTGCCATTCGAATCTGCACTCAGCCAATCCGAGATGAAGCGCCGGCCATGGTTCGAGCTGTGCAGCGAGATCTGCAAAGGTTGATGGGCAAGGTGCCGACTTCCGAAGCCAGCGTTGGCGATCGAGGATCCTCGCCTTTCCGAGGTTTGATGCCCCTTCAAGATGGTGCACCGATCACCTCTCGGAGCAACTTTACCCCATCCCCGACACCTGTACCTTCTGTGTCAACGGATACGAGGAAGCTGAAAGAAGATAAACCTATCCGCAAAGGGTATACCGAAGCTGAGGTCCGGTACCGGAGAGAAGCATCTGGAGTTGGGGCTGGTGCTTTGCGTTTCCTGGCACTCACCCTTCATTGTCCACATCTGTTCTCGTGTTACTCCGAAGCAGACCTTCAGGCTCTCCTGGAACACGTGTTGGTTATCCCTCGAACCCCGAGGCTGCCGACACCAAATCAGAAACGGACCTACTTTCTTGCAATCTTGGTGCTGGCTCAAATGCGGATACCATCGAACTGCATTCAACCCGTCAAGGAAAAGATTGCTCGGGCTGTGGAGAGTGCCATCAATGACACGCTGGGCTTGGGTGGATTACCATCGCCGGCCAAAGAAGGTCCCAGTCAAGCGAAGAAAGAAGGTCTCCATGCGGTCGCCAATCTACTATCTACCTATCCATCTCTCTTTTTCCCCTTCCATGCGGAATTTCTCCCGGCGTGTTTAAGGGGAATTGTCAGTCCCGTCAGCGTAATTCGGAACAAAGCCTCAGCTGCCGCTGCATCATTTGCTTCTGCTAAAATCCGCCTCCTCTCGGAGACTCGGGCAAAAGCTATAGAAGCCCGAGATGATTCGGCGAAGGAAGAGTGGAACAGGACGAAAATGATCGCTTCGAAGTCCGAGTCCACTGTCGTCGCACATCTGAACAGCAATTTGAGATCGAACACGCGGTCAAGCCCGGCTTATGGCCAGATTGGGGAAAAGAGGACTGAATGGACAGTCATGGAGCAGCTGCTCAAGGACACTATCACTTCAGAAGTCTTTTGGGCTTGCGCGACTTGGTCCGTCGTAGTGACTCTGATCGGTTCAGCTTATAACACGGCAGGGGCCCTCACTTCCTCTCTGGATCATATTATGGACGTAAGTTGGTTATACTGAGTTTAGCTGACCAATGTTCAGCGTTCGCTTCAGCCATCCAACAACGCGTTAAGACCCACGCTTGCTAAAATTGCATGGAATCATGCTATTCACGCTTACCTCTCCAATTCGACTTCATCCGTTGGCAATGAGGGTCGATTATTCCAATCTTTCAGACCCTTCGCTTCTTCTTCAGTTCAATCGCCCCTTGATCGTCTAGCCACCATCTTAACTCCAGTCAACCTAGCAATCAACGTGGCCCGCGACCAAAGTCTTGTGCGGAAGGTCCTGATCAATGTCAACGGGAGTCAGCGATACACATGGCAGCGGACTGAAAGGGTTAAGCGGCAGCAATGGATGATCACTTGTGGTCTCAGTGCTGCTACCATCGTTTACGCATACACTGGAATGGCGATCCACCACGATGATCAGCCAGCTCAAGAAATGATGGCGATGACAGGTTTGCCTTCGTCTGATGGTCCCACCATTCCTGACATCTCGCTGGAAGAAGCAAGGATCCCACGACTAGATAACACTTTCGAGAAAGTGGTTTACCCGATGCTCAAGTCCTTTGTCGTCGTCTGTGGCGTCGACAGATTGAAGGTTCACGGATGGGAGATTCTCGAAGCGATGACTTGCCGATCGCCGACCTCGAATCCATGGGATCTAGATCGCCTGCTTTGCGCTCGATACATTAATGGTGAGGTATTTAATCTTGAGAAGGAATCAGTGTCAGAGGATTTTCTTGAGAGATTGGAGCTAGACGCGGTACAGCCATCCGATATTCCCTCTTGGGGTCAGTTATGGGTTGCCAAGCGACTTGGACGTCTCTTAGACCTTTTCGACGAAGCTCTCCAAGGTGTTCGAGGGGTCAGTGATCTGGCCGCTATCGAGTGGGTCAAAGACGCGGATGACATCGTGTATATTCCTATGGCTCTTTCTAGAATGTGGAGTAACTTGCTTCGCGCTGTGAGCTACGCTCGGATCCCAAATACGCCGCCAACCCCGTTACTCATGACGGGCCTTCAAGCTATCACCCGCCAGCTACTGCAAGTCTTTGAGAGAGATCCAGCGACTTACGTACCACTTTGCGTTGTTGGCTCTGACGGACTTTGCGCCGAAGACAAAGATCTCGTCCGACTGCGCATCTTCGCTCATCTTTTCGAGCTGGCATATCAAACCTTGGGCGCAGAAGCGATCGGAGCTACGAGAATCCGACTTGACAAGGTCGCAACACAACCAGTGGATGCTATAATTTCCCAGACGGCCTTGGGAGGTGACGCGGACGGACATGCAACTGTGGTGGGAAATCTACTCGGCCAAGTCCTGCGAACCAAGGCAATGACTTTCCCGCTAAGCTCCAGTGCTCGAGTCGTTCTCAGGTCGGTGGTGGATTCCTTATTGGATGCCGGGTCAGCTCAAGGATTCTCAGGTAAACTCTTGGGTGACTTGACAAATTGCATGCCATGGATCTTTGAGGAGGACGAGGAAATTCAATTGAACGTCTGGTCCTCGCTTGGTATGTTCAAGAGCAGGTTGTGGTCACGCAGCGCTAACAAAGCCCCAGCTCTGAAATGGGCAGAAGTGATTGATCTCCAACCGTCGTCTGCTAATTCGACGGCGACCAATCACACTGGCGCATTACTCGTTAATCTGCTGTCAGGACCCTTCCGGGGACGACAAGTTTCTTCTTTCTGGCATCGAATGGCTAGTCGTGAAGACCTCGCTGCGTGGCAGGCTCTCCTCAAAGCCGCAGTCCTACGATCAAGAGCGAAACAAGTTGGATCTAACCTTGGTGTTCTTGAATCACTCGCTGGACATCTTGGGGATTTCTTGGATCAGTGTCCGAAGACCGCGTAGGCTACTAATTATTCGCTCGATGAGGATCCCTGGCTGACTCTCGGAATAGTTCGTCGACTATCACCCTATCCTGCCTAGCTTCAGCTGCAGCTTGGCTCTCGTTCGTTCCGTCCGAGCATCACCATCTGTCCCATTATTCAATCAATGAGAACTTTGTCCCTGTCGATTTTCTTACGCTCGCATCAAATGCTCTGCTCGAGGCGTATCCGTCCGAAAACTCCATAACCACAAACACCGCCATTCCGGGAGTTTCACCTGCCGTGGGTGACTTGATCGAAAGTCTTCGAATTGTCTTCGAGGATATGCCACTGGAGTTTGTGGAACCCGTGTTGGAACCCTTGAGGGATGGACTTGCAGTTTGGATGGCCGATGAGGCTAGATTGGTGGGCGGTGAGGAACTGGGAGAACGGGTGAGTCAAGAACATTTGTATAATCACCCGTGCCTCGACTGATATCTCGCAGCTGGACAGCCTTTATGTCACACTGTTGGGTGTCTTCTCCAAGGCTATCCTAGCGGGTCGCATTCCTGCCTCTGGCGAGACTCTGGCAGGCTTGATTGAGATTTACGCTCCTCGTTTATCTCGAGCCCTGAGCCCTAGGGTACCAGCTGCTTTCCGGGACTTCTGGAGAGACAACTTCGAAGATCGAGAAGAACTCCATTATACGGACGATGTCGTCCAGTTCTTGAGAGACGTCTTAGCTGCAGTTCCAGGGATGATCAAGGTCAAGGGATTAGTCGAATGGGAGGAAACTTCATCGGTGCGTGCCTTCCCAGCTATCAAACAGTCCGTGGCTCACGTCCTCGTAGGAGGAGAGCGAATCTCGATTCCCCCATTCGCAGTCCTTGCGCAAGGATACGCTTTCCAATGCGGAGCAATTGGTTGCCGCTACCCCCGAAGATCAGGATATCGTTCAATCTGTTGACGATGCTCCCCCGACTCAGACGGATCATGCCATTCTACCGTCGACAGACGAGACCGCCCGTTCCTCATCCGCCGAAGCCGTGGCCCCTTCTACTAAAAACGGCGAAGCTGGTGCTGTTGATCCGCCTCTCTCTGCAGCAACCGCAACCCAGCCCCCGCCCACGGTGGAATACGATGCCGATGTCTCGCAGAATTCCGATGGTATGCTCGAGCCGCCTCCACAGCCCCTTGACTATCCGACAGACGTCGACGTTGCAGCGGAGGAATCGGTCGCTCGATCTTCACCTCACCTATCCGAGACTGACAGTGAGAATGTTGGAAGTGAGGGCGTTTCGTCGCCAGGTCTAGGAGCAGACGTTTTTGGTCCTGCTGCTATGACGAATGTCAAGCGGAAACGGGGCAAGCGCTCCCGAGCCGTGACTGAGACACGTTGTGAGTTGATCCATCGCTACAGTCAACGTCAGTTCATCAGCTAAATGCCACCCTTACAGCCCTGCCTGACGTCAAACGAATCAAAGGCAATAAAGTGTCAAACGGTCGCTCAGTTTCTGACAGTCGAGTTATCATGGTTGTCGACTCAGACGAGACCGAGAACGATTGTATCGTTGTGCAAGAATCTCCTCCACCTCGATTGAAGTCACGGCCATCAACTATTGGTACAAACAAATCGGCTCCTGCCCCAATTGTCGTCCTGGATTCTGTATCCGACACGCGAGTCACCAAATCATCCTCCCTGCTCTCATCTGCTGGAAGGTGGCTAGCCAAGGTTCCATCTCTGAGCGGACTACCTGCCTTCTTCAGTCCCTCCCGTAAAACCTTCGCCGACGAATCGAACCCACCCAAGACCACTGAAGCGAGCAGAAGCAGCTCGGAGCGATCCGCTCGTAAAGCTCGAAGAGCCAGTCGGGTCGCCAAACATGGTTCGCGCGCTGAATCAGAAGCGGCATCTTCTCGAGCGTCGTCAGTGAGCTCGAGGAAACGACTGGTTCCCGTTGTCGAGGTTGTGGATTCTCGGGCAGCCAAACGGCGGAGGAAGAGTGCGAGCGACCTTGACATGGTGAAGCGGGAGGATGGGGACGTCGAGGAGCTCCAGGAAGTCGCAGGAGAAGAGGACGAGCTATTGCTCAGTCCAGAATCCGCAAGGGAGTTGAGGGAAGAGGAGGAAGCCGAGATCGCATCATTGGACGCCCGCAACGACCCGAGTCCTTTAGCATCTCGACGATCTAAACTCTATCCCAACACCTCGATCTCACCGTCCCACGTCGATGATGATAATAGTCCACAGCAGCCCTCGCCCACTCGTCGGACTCAAGCACAGAACAGGATCTTGGGGATGGTGGAGGAGGCGAATGAGTTAAAAGACGCCATTGACGGGATGGACCTCGATGGACTCAGGGCGCTTATGAGGGATATCGAGGAGTTGAGGGGTGCGGTGACTCGGGGGTTGCTGGATAAGGCTGAAGAGGGGCGGAAGAGGAGACGAAGTAGGGGAACTACGAGCAGGAATTGAGAGTGGTGTGGTGATTGACGCGATGGTGATGAGGACGGACGGAATCTTGGGAATTTGATATGAAGCACATTCATACTTGTTCATACCCTGCATATCTCTGATATATATTGGTTTCTTACATGATCTTATCTACGTAACATACCCTTACATAGTTTGACAACTTCAGAGATGAAATAGGGTCAACCTCATCAGAAAAGCACAGATCTTATACAATGCATTATGCTAGTCTACGCGATGCTTAGTGCACTGCTGAAATGAAGGAACATGCTTTTAGGATATTCTCTATGGTGTGATGCCACCTAACACAACCCTAAGCTTCCACTGCCGCCTTCCCTCCCGTCCCGTCTATCTTTTCGGCCTGTTCGACCCCATTCTTCGTAGGCGAACCCTCTTCTGCCTCCATAATCGCGGAAGTAGCTTTCACCGCTTTGACAGGGGTATCATTATTCTTCTTCTTCGCCTTCTTGACCGCCGCAGCTGCTAACGCGCTCAAGAAGTCGGCATTGCGATCTATAATACTCTTGTATACATGCTTCTGGAGAGGAGCGAGGGATATTGGTACGATGATTTCGACCTGCAAAATTAGTTCGCATGTCAGCGAGGCATTCTTAGAGCTAGAAAGCAATCAAACATACTTTCGGAGGAAGTTTGAGGACGTCTGCTTTGATACGTCGTAAGATGTAAGGCTTGATCATCTCATGCAACTCCGTTACTAGCCCCTCGTTCAGATTTGTGAATCGATTCTCCAGGTCCTCCAGATTCCTGAGACCGGGACACACATCTTCAGCAACGCTCCTTCATTCAAACAGGCACTATCGGAGATGACGTACTTGAAATTGTCCTCGTCCAGAAAATTCAACAGGTTGAAGAGTTCTCGGAGATTGTTGTTCAATGGCGTGCCGGTCATCAGAATTCGGTGGACGCTGTTCAGCTGCTTCATCCGACTAAATATGAGACTTCCGTCGGATTTGACTGGCAAGCATCACATCAGTCGGGCTGACACTGAAAGCCAAGCTATTGAAGGGAGCGGAACAACTCACGTCGTTGACCTTCATCAATGCAAAGGACCTCCCATCGAGGAATGTTGTTGAAGACTCTAAACTCCGTTGATGTGATCATATCGTACGTTGTGAGTATCACATGCCTACCCAAAATGTCAGCGAGTTGATGATAACCTCGCAAAGCACCGTCGCCAGGCGGTGTCACTTACGCCTTGAGACCAACAGCCTTGTTTTGTAGACCTTTGTGATATAGTTCATACTTGGAAATAATCTTCCGTGCTATCACCCACATCAGGCAAAGAACGTTACAAAGAATAACCGCCACGAAGTTACTTACAAGCCGCTTCCCCGTAGTATGGGACCACTCTCAAATGCGGGACCCATTTTTCAAACTCTCTGACCCAGTTGGTGATGGTCCTGGGTCAACAGCAAGCGTCAGCAGCTGTACGGACTGCGTACTAGTCAAGCCGTTTCAAAGAAAATGTGGAGACCTACGAATTGGGGACTACCACCAGACTTGGGTAGATGCCCCTTGAACCGAGATAACCAATCACAGACGCGATTTGGATGCTAGGTGATAAGTGAAGCGATAAGCAAGTGTCTGTCCGACCAGTTGATCTAAAACCCACGTTTTCCCCAATCCCATGTCGTCGGCAAGAATGCAAGATTCCCTCCTGAAGTGCTTAGTAAGGAGCCACTGAAGTCCTTGCATCTGTCAAGAGAGCACAAAGATTCAGGCATCAGCGTCAGACTGATCACATCGAATGCTGTAGTCCGACTCACTTGGAACGGCATGAGTTGCTTTATCAACAAAGCCATCAGCAATGTGGTCATGCATCAAATGTCGAAGAAAACTCACCCCGCCAACAATGCACGAAGGTTGTTCCTCTGGTGGAACCCAAGTGCGAGCCAGTCTGGCAGCCTCTGCCTCGCGCGCCTTGACCTGGATAGATGTGAGGATAGGGATATTGATCCTTCTCGCCCCGAGGTACCTCGCTAGGGCACGTTTGAATGGAGGGTACAGTGAAGAGGTGACAGGTGGAGGAGTATCCCAGCAGGCTGCGAGTCAAAGACGCATCAGCATGCACACTCTAAGCGAAAAGATACAACAGGGGTATATCGTACATTGATCATACTGGAGATCATCCCACTTGACCTACTCGATGGAGCGAGCATTAGCTTCATATTATATTTCTGGAAGCCAAATGCGAAACGCACCAAACACCATGAAACGAGCGGCGCAATTTCGTCGACATCACTTTCTACCAAATTCCGGCCATACTTCTGTTCCCACTGCGAAATTTCCACCTGTTCAGTTTCCGGCGGCTCGATCCCATCAGCCAATGTAGGCGAATCCATTGCGACGTCCTCCAATTCGGGAGACTGCGATTCTGAAAGGATTCGGGTCCCTCGGCGAATGGATTTCGCATTGGGTTTGGATTTCTTGTAGACGCCTAGGGTTGAGGGACGTAGCATAACATCCAGAACTCTGTCCACCGTCTATTGCCAAGATATTAGTCATGTCTTCGCTGAATAGATCAAATACAATGAGAGTTACTCACAGACCAGGCAATGGGAATACTAGCTTCGGCGTTGACGTCTAATCCCAATGCACCCGCCTCCTCTGGCGCTGATCCAGGGTGGTGAGTGCCCCCTCGACTGCCCTTGACTTTGTCGTCTTCTTCAAGAACTCTGGCAATAGTGGGTTCCGCGATGTCGTCCCCTCTTGCAGCAAGACTTTCATCAGTCACAAGATCCAGCTGAGGGCCCTTATCGAGGAAGTTTCGGAGTTTATGCGAGAACAAAGCTAGAATCCAAGGATGAGGAACCCAAGTGACCTATAAATCCTCTGAGGTATCAGGACATCTGTCTGGTGGCTAGATTCTGCAAGACTTACGTGGCGGAACCCTCTGTGTTGCCATTTTACAAGGTACTCCCGAGGTAATGGGTCTTTGTAATGAGGTTTCTCATCTCCCTCACGCTTGGGTTCGACAGCGTCAGCAGGCAAGGGTCTCCAAGCGATAATCTATGAGATTGAACATCAGCGATCAGATCTTGGGAACTAATGAGAGGCTCACCAGATCGACAGAGAACTTCCACCCGCGACATTGATGGCAGAACCACGCTTCCCCTCTACCTTTGGGATCAGTCTGGTAGTAGTGGGCGATTTCTGCTGTACGATGTTTGTCTCTTCGTGGGAAAGGATTTGTCACTACCATGTCGCGTCAACTCCGTCTTGATCCCACTATTCATGATCGAAATACAAAATGACATTTGTACTCACAATGCTCGTAGTGTACAGCCTGATGGCATCTTAGACATCGGAAAAGTAGAGGCGCTTGATCGGCAATAACCTGCAAATTCGAGTCCTTCCGTTTCTCCGAGTCCGCTATCTCATGTTTGGGACTCGGGTGTTTCATTTCGGACTCAACAGGCGGTGTTGTCTCAATGATGATGGGATCATCGGAATCTCCATGTGCAGTTTTCGAAGCGGACCCATTGACGCTTTTGCTCTCATCGACTTTGGTACCTCCCACAGGCTCACGAACCCATTCGTCCTTGCAGACAAAGCAACGACCGTAGGTCGAGCATCGGGAACAAACAAAGGCGGCCACCTCATCGATCAAGATTGACCGGCGTGGTTTTTGACCATCGGGTGGAGGACCTTCTTTCTCCTGAAGACTAAGCAGAACGTCTTTTCTCTGATTGGGTGCCAGACATCCCTGAAGCGAGTGAAGATGGGTCAACATTAATAGTCCGTTTGAAATGTTTCTTCGAGTGGTATTATCAAGCTTGTCAGGAGGAGACTTACCCAATGAGACGCTACCACACATCTCTCGCACTGCGATGGACATATCAATCGTCAGCTGAGCCCATAGAGCCATCTCATAGTGAATCCAATGGCCAGCTGATTCACCTCCAACCATCCCTCAAGCTCGTTTGCCACCTCCTCATCACTCATGAGATCATCGTCCCGCTTTCTTTTTCGCTGTTTTCCTTTCTCCTTCCTGGCCAAGGCCTTCTGGAGAATCTCATCTGCTGGCCCTCGACCACATTTTTCGCATATCTACGAAAAAGGGGGAATGTTAGATTATCTCGACATTAAATGTCATGCTCTAATTCCCAAGGAAAGATTGATATGAATTAGGCAGGACCGCCAGTTCATCAAACTCACCTGCCGATGTACCTCCAAAATCTTCTCGTCAACTGCCACCTCCGCTTTGACCTTGCCCCTTTTCTTGCCCCTGCCCTTCTTCCTCTTGCCATACTCATCGTCCGTCGAGATTGAATCGTCGTCACTCTCTGAAATATCCATCTCACTGTCATCGTCCAGCTCGTCAACCTCCTCCTCTCCTTCACTACCCCAATCCTGTTCCTCCTGGCCGTAAGCGGACCTGTACTCGTCGTCGCGGTCTATACGACGTTTCTTGGCTGCTGCACCTCTACTCGAGGATCTCGCTCGTCGGCTATCAGCTGTCATTGTTCGAGTATGGACGTTTGGATGTAGAGTTGTACGGCGCTGGCTAGTAACGAGATAGCTCGGGGTTTCGGATACCGATAATGATACTTCGCGACGGCCTCGGCGACGAGTTGGATATGGTGATGGCTGTCGTATCAAGGTGGTCAGTGTCAGGTGTTCTGGGATCCACTCAAGAAACGGTGAATCAGGAATGGAGTGGAAACAAGCCAGTCCTGGTAAAATAGAGACGAGACGAAGAGATGAATATGTAGGCAGAGGGAGAAACAAGAAAAGCCAATGTATCCATCCTCCTTTGTCTGCCAGCCCCCATTTTGATTGCTCCGCGTTATGAAAGGATGAGCATCACACCCCAGCCAGCGACAGACTACACACCGCACAGACCGAAGGCGCACGTCATCTCTTGATCCCATCACCACCGTGCTCTGTACCGTGGACTCGCCAAAAATGGCTGCGGATGAGATCGAGATCGACACCATGCGGGAAATGGGGAAAACCCCAGCAATGCAGCCTATACTCACAGAGCGTTTCGTTCTCCTCGTCGCCATCGATCTCTGGTTTGCCTTGCCATTTGCCTTCCCTTTTTCACGAGAGATATTCCCACGGAGACTTCGCCTTATCCTGATTACCCCATCAGAACTCGTGCCGTCACTGCCATCCTCTCCGTCTTCCTCATCATCGTCGTCATCCGTCCCGAATCCGCCCAGGTCTTCCGACGACGTTCGCTGGCTCCTAGAGACAGCCCAAGACGGGCCCACTCTTTGGGACCGTCGGACACTAGCAGGAAGGTGGACTATTGAGGAAGTTTCGGAAGATGCTCTGGCATAATCAGGGGAATGGGTCGATACTGACATCGGCAGCAGTCTCCGAGTGGCTGACGTCGGAGGATAAATTCCATCTTTGGTCGAATGAGCGTATTTCCGGAGAGTTCTGAGAGGCAACAGTGGGATTTCGACGATGAGCTCCGACCGAGGTCGCCGTCTCTTCTTGAGGTGAGACGATTGGGGAAGGAATTCGATATCAGAATCAGTATCCCCCCTCTTGGCCTTGCCAGAGCGTTTGAGAGACGATGGACCAGCTACTGGAGTTCTTGACCGGGACGATGACACTGACTCGACATTTATTGGAGATGCGCGAGATGTTGTTACCGAGGTCAAATCGATTAGACGTGGGGGTGAGGAGGTTTTAGCTGGCGAGAACCGAGCTGCGTCTCTTGCTCGGTTAGACGGCCCCGCTTCGGGGTCGCTGGCTGCAACGTCAACATGGCTGTCTAGGGGTTCGACTGCTTGTGATGGTCGGACGGCCGCTTCTTCGTTGTCATCAGGTTGCCGGGAGGAATTGGCGTCGTTCAAGGAGTCATTTACGTTGTGTTCCGTAGAATCCCCTTCCACATCATCCAGTCTCAAGAAATCCCTTTCCATTGATCGATATTCCTCCTCCTGCCTCGTGTCATCCTGTCCCGGTCTACCATCGTTACCGTCCAAGATATCGGCGACTGGTCCCTCCCCATCTCTAGCGGGATCCGAGTCCGGGAGGAGAGCATCCTGAAGTGATCCAAATGACGATGCAGACAAAATGGAAGCCAAGTCAGCCTCGTGCTCCGACCCAGCATCAATCATCTCCGCTTCCTCTAGCTCCTCGCCCTCTTCATCTGGATACAGATCTGCATTGTCTATCCGGTAAGCTCGTGTATCTGGTATGGCCTGTCGTGGAGGTGTGGACGGTGAATCTGGAGAGGCTGGGAGGAAGAGAGGAGTTTCAGCTGATTCCTTGGCCGACGGCTTGACAGGAGACGGAGTCCGGGATGAGGGCTGGGAGGTCGACCCATCCATTGCCAGGCGGTCTCTCGTTACACTGCGTTGCTTTGTATGAGCCTTGTAGGGCTTGTAGATTATCGACCGTATCTGACACACACTCCCTCATTGTCGCGTAGACAACCGTTTTCCCCGCATGACCCCGCAATAGGGCTGATGTGCCACAAAGAGAGGGTCTTTTGTAACGCCGATCGAAGGTCCGGCCGTGTATGGTTCTGTGGTAACTACAATGGGATAACAAGGATCCGCTTCCAACAGCGTGCCTGACAACCCCTGACGGCCCGAGCGCGTTGAGGTTGTTGCCACCACAAGATATATACCCGGTACGGTAAGTTACTTTATAGCGCATCTCCTCCATCTCCCCCCCCATCTCTTTCTTTCTTGCTCTTTTACCTATCCACTACAGCAACAACAACTCTTCCACATCCGTCTCCACTACACGCTTACTCGCGCCATCATGTTCAGACCATCTCTCGCTTCTACCCTCAAGGCAAGTACTCTCTGACCACACCTGTCACCCGCGTCTCTAGCTTACCTCTCCACTACTCCACCACGTAGAACATGCGTCAACCCTCTGTTCTTCGCCCCATGACCGTCGCACCATACTCCAAAGCGACCCTCATCGGTCGTCTTGGGGCTGCCCCCGAGATCCGCGAAACAGCTGAAGGCAAGACATACGTCAAGTGAGCTCTGCCCCAGCTGCCTTTGTTGCTGATCATTCCACCATCACGGTCCGAACTGACGAGATATCAGATACCCTCTAGCTGTCTCTGGCCCACCCAAGAAGGATTCAGCTGGTCGTGAGTGATGAGTTCACCTCCACAAAAGTATTTAGTTGCTGACAAGCGTGTTTTAGAACCTGTCCTTGATGAAGCGGGGTGTAAGTCTCTTGCTTAAGCCGCCGGAGCTGTCCTCTCTCACTGCCTGAGAGTCGGCCCTGCCCAAGATGTGGACGTGCTGACAAGCTTCTTGTACAGACCCCAAGCGGGACACTGACTGGTACACCATCTTTGCGTTCCGCAATAACTCGGCCGAATACCTGACCAAGCTTGAACCTGGAGCTTTGCTTCTTGTGGAGGGTGAGTAGACTCGTGTAGTCCCATTGCAGACCGTTCCCTTCACACGGAAAGTTTTGCAGGGTATTGCATCCCTGTTATCTGTGTCTTATATCATTATGCCAGCTGATACCCTATTCAGCTCGACTTGGCACCAGGAAGCTCAGCCCTGACGAGAATGGCGTCGCCAAGACCGACGTTGTCCTGAGGTGAGCTATTCGATCTTCACATTCTTTGCTCAAGAGTCTGTGGAGCTCTCTCGACACTTCACCCGAGAGTCCCTGTCACTTGCCATCTTCAATGCTGACCATTTCCGCAGCGAACTGAGCACCAGGCAGCTCCAAAAGAAGAAAGCCGAGTAGGCTACTCTGCTAGTAAATATCGCCATCTGTCTGAGACGGATGGACGTTTTATTCTTTCACACACTTGGGTTTTGTTTTGTTCCATTTGTGGAAGTTGGAAATATGCAGCGGACTTGTATAGGACGGATGGGATAGGGCAAGAAATATACCTAGTAGAAATCTCCAGTTTATGCAAATCTCAACTCCTGCGCCACGCATGCAGTCTCTTCTGTGAAGAAAAATAGTGCTGCATGATTGAGAACATATGCATTTGTATGACAGAGGTATCTGTTAAGGGTATAGCTTTTTGTGAGCACATTGAAAGGGCGTAGGGAATGAATGTTTTCGGTATCTGATGGGCTGGGATATCCTATAGTCCTTTTCGAGCTCCTTCCCTCTACACTCCTAAGCCCCATCCACCAACACCCTTTGCTATCCATACAGAATCCGCCAATAACCATAAACTAACCAAATCGAATATCCTATTGCGCAAACCTCCTTGAAAGCTCTTCTCCCATAGCAACCACATACCCAGGACTAACAGCTATCAACAAGGCGTCGAGTGATTCGAATGTCCGGCCTAAATGAGGGATGATAGGTGATGAACTGGAAGTCGTGCTTTCCATCTATAGTTTTATCAGTCTATGCACATATCAGGTATACGCATGAGATAGAGATGAGTAACAAAGTCGGCCGGTGAATTGAGGTGTTGACGAAAAGATTGAGGAACAAGATATAGGATATAGGAGCTAAATAGACAGGAAAGGAAGACATACACTATATCCCCGTCTATCAAGACAGACCACAATCTCCCCACCCTCCCTGACTCCGACCCTCGCGACAGCTTTGACCTCAACCCCTCCATCCCCTTCTAAGCCTATCCGACGTCGAACATCCTCTCTCTGAGCCTCTGTTAGGGGATACGAAATTTCTTCGATGATCTCTGCGACGCCCTCGATCGTCGACCCTACGTTTGCGTGCACGGTACCGGGTTTGGTCGTGGAAGTACAGGGAAAGGAGGAGAGAGGGGAGAGTCCGAAGGCGTTGTGTTGGAGCGTGAGGGTTAGTTCTTTTATGGGATCGGTCAGGATATTATGCGTCGATTCGGGCATTGTGGGAGTCTCATCACTCTCTAGGGAGTGCGGTAAATGAGACAGTGGAATTGTTGATTGGGATGCGATTGGAAAGATACCGAATCCTTGGTGAGGGCCGACAATCTTTTGGTAGTGCGGATTGCCTCCACATTTGCGTTTCGGATATCAGTTCGCGTGGCCTAGTATTTTTTCTAACAAATCTTTACAAAAGACTTCCCCAACCTGCGTCGGGCATCACGTTTTGCACAGTACAGCAAAGAATAGACAAACACGTGCTCATATGTAGATATCATGCATGACCACACATCCCCACTTTGACTCTACCCTCACGGTGCAGCGATTCGCCTCGCTGCATCCCCACCAAGGTTGTCTGGGATCGCATACCTCGCATCTGTCTGGGACTTGAGCAACCCGCCGAAGAGGACGTCTCCATGCGAGGCGTGGAAAGCGGCTATACGAGCCTCTACTTCGGGACCTGTTGGAATGTTAGCGATTTGCGTTGAGACAAGGGGCCGGTCCGCAAAGGGAGTAGGGTATATGAGGGAGGGAGGTGCAGGGAAGTAATACTCACGGAAGTGACGCATCAAACCCTGGATTGGCCATGCTGCTGCATCACCCAACGCGCAGATGGTGTGTCCCTCAACTTGTTTTCTGGAGATCAGCCATATCAGTACAGGCTCTTCCAATTATGATGCTGAGCACAGCAACTCACGTTAGCTCTAACAGCATATCAATCTCCCTCTCCTGAGCCCGTCCCTCTACCATCCTGTCCATCATGTTCATCATCCAAGTCGTTCCCTCTCTACAGGGCGTACATTGACCGCAAGACTCGTGTTTGTAGAACTTGGCAAAACGAGCGATAGCGGAGATCATGTCCGTTGTTTGGTCCATGACAATGACGGCTCCTGTGCCTAGGGAGGTCTGGTGGTCTTTGAGCGAGTCGTAGTCCATCCTGTCATGCGGCGTTTGTTAGCTCGGATTCGTTGAGATACGAATCAAGGACGACACGTTCTGGTCAAGGCATTGTAAAGAGGATGAGAAAGAGAAATCCCACTTACAAAGCTTTCTCACATGTCTCCCTGGGAATGACAGGCACCGAACAACCTCCGGGGATGATACCCTTCAAGTTCTGCCAACCCCCCCTAACACCACCACAGTGCTTCTCAATCAACTCCTGGAGAGGAATGCTCATCTCCTCCTCCACGACGCAGGGGTTGTTGACGTGCCCACTGATGCAGAAAACCTTTGTCCCCTGATTCCTCTCCCTCCCAAATCCTGCAAACCAAGCTCCACCTCTTCGCGCAATCGTGGGCGCGACAGCGACAGTTTCAACGTTGGCGACAGTCGAGGGGCAACCGAAAAGACCGACGTCGGCAGGGAATGGGGGCTTCAGTCTAGGTTTGCCCTGTTTGCCTTCCAGCGATTCGATGAGGGCAGTCTCCTCTCCGCAAATGTAGGCACCGGCTCCTCGGTGAAGGTAAACATCGAAATCGTATCCGGATCCACAGGCATTTTTGCCGATCAAACCATCGGCATAGGCCTCATTGATGGCTTGCTGAACGTGTGATGCCTCTTGGTAAAATTCACCACGGATGTAGATGTATGCTAGAAAAGAAACGGAGTATTAGCTTTATACTCGCTAAAAAGATACGCAAACTCACCAGCAGTAGCATTCATCGCACGCCCGGCCACTAGACATCCCTCAACCAGCTTGTGAGGGTCTCCGCGCATGATCTCCCGGTCTTTACATGTCCCGGGTTCACCCTCGTCGGCATTTACAACGAGATATCTTGGTCTGAAGGAATATCATCAGCTTGGCCCTGATACCGAAAGGGACTATCCACAGTTCGATCGAGGACAAGCTGAACTGACCTCTTATCCTTTTCCCATCCAGGTTTGTTCACTAGGGCCATCATATCAGCATTTCGTTGCTCTGGTGCTCGGATAAATAATACTATACGCACTGAAACTCCACTTCAAACCACTAGGAAATCCAGCACCACCCCGACCTCTCAACCCGGAATCCTTGATAGTCTGAATAATCCACGAATCTCCCTTCAACAATATCTCCTTGGTCTTATGCCAATCTCCTCTAGATTTAGCACCTTTGATACCATGATCATGTCTGCAGAAGAGATTTGTGAAGATTCGATCCTGATCTTTGAGTCCGCCATATCGACGGACGGGAGGATCGGCTACGGTTGCGAGGGATCGGGAGGCTGAGGCGATAAGAGGACGACGGAAGAGTGGGGATTTAGACGAGAGAAGACGACGCGAGGTGGAGGGAAGCATCGTGGATGGCCTCCTGGGTTGCGGGATGGGTGTACTCCCTTGTTATAGATCGATGAAGGGGAAGAACGTCTATGTAGTTCCAGTCACCATCGGAATACATGGACTCCGATTGGCGCTCGACCTAACAGCTAAAGCGGAGATATCCGGAGTTTTAGGTGTCTTGGCTCCCGTGGCTGAATCATTTATACAGTTGTGGCAGTACCCTTTTCGCCAAAGGTATTATAAGTTATGTCTAAACTATATACCCATTACAACCCAAAATCAGTATCTAATACAACCGATAGTAGTATTCCGAGACCATCATTCGTGTTTCTCGCTAGAATCCCCGCTCTTCTGTGTCGAACCCATGGTCATTCTCCCGAACAAACTTGTCGTCCGTCTCCCTAAATCCTCCTGTTTTGCCTGATGATGTTCTGCCTCCCATTCCGGTCCCATGACATGCGTGAGCCTCGCGATCTCTTCGCTCTGAGTGACAAGAGTAAGAGTAAGTGACCACCATCTTCTGACACTCCTCTGGGCCTCAACATCCTCCTTATACCAATCGGCGCTCCGATTGTCTTGCGACTGTTCCACATCATGCAGCATCGCTGCACCCGCTCGTTCAATCGATGGAAGTGGAGCATATGGGCTGTCTAGCATTGTCCCTGTGACCAAACGTCAGCTATCATAGCATCATAATTACACCCTGAGTGGGCTCACAAGATGCCCCCAAACACCAGAAGACAAGACTGCAGGTCTCTCCAAAGACTGTTGCCGCAGACTTGTTATCGGGTCTCAGAAATCCTCGTATACGTCTATCTACTGGACCAGGTAGGCAGAGATAGACGTGCGACGCCATGATATCAGTACAACGATGAAGTGCTTCCACGATTGCTCGATATCTCTTGGGGTGGAAATGCCCAGAACCCCATTCTGCTGCTGCCAGACTGCTTATCAGTGCCGATAGCGTACGTCAAACTTACTCGACCAAGCCATCCTGATCTCGTAAACCTGCTCGGATCTCGTTTATTTGATCGGTCAATTTCTTCGCCTCGGAAGTAATACTTCTGGTATCACTAGTGAACAATACCAGATCCGATAGCTTGATCTCGTCAATAGCGAGACGAGAGAGACGCTGAAGAGTAGTGGCGGTCGCCGTGCGCAGGTCGTCCCGGGCGTTTTGTGGGAATATCAATAGCTGAAACGGGATTGCCAGAGCGATAGCGATTGCTGAGGTCGTGAGCATGTAGCCGAGATGTAGCCCAAGAGATTGCTCCGATGCTGTGCCCGTCAATTGCCACTGTTGTCAGTCTATGTCGCCATAAGCGGCCTACCTGTACATTGATAAACTGTTGAACGTTAGCTCTGATCATTGCAGACTTATTCACTCACAATGGCGCATGCGTTCAAAGAGGTGACAGCAAGAAAGTCTGGGCCGCTCAACATGCGATGCCCAACAGCTATGCCGAGGAACCACTCAAAGAAGAATATACCTGGAACACAATAGGCCTGCCTCCCGACACCACGCCAGATGACCATACAAAGACATGCCCAGAGTACACCCAATACAGCTCCACCCAGCTGTCCGAGCCAAGAGAGAACACTGAGACCGAGAGTCGGCATGAGTGCAAGGAGCAGCGGAACCGTTGCGGTACGAACGCCAAAGTTAAGGAAGAAGGCTCGAGAAGTGGGCGCCCATAGCATTGCCAACAAGCAGGTCAACGCAGATGCGACCTTGAAAGCGTATTTGACCGGTAACGAAAATGCCGTTTGTACGATGCGCTGCGTCCACAGTGGAGGAGGGACAAACGATGCTGCTGATGACCCTCTCATTAACTGAGGCGTTTCCGCCTCCCGTTTGACAGTGAAGACACTCGTGAATTTCGCGGCAATCGTTTGGAAGATATATGGTCGAATACGCGTAGACCGACTAGCCTCAGCCACCACCAATGCTTCAAGGCGTGCAAGGTCGTCGGTGAGAGTCCTGAACATCAGTCAAATGTCTTCCCAATTCACTCACACAGCAGCATCGAGGCAGTGTGTTGCCCGATCCAAGTCTGCGACTCGGTCGGGCGTACGAAAATCAGATCGCAGGGCTTGTATGACTTCGTCGGTTATTTGTCTAGCGGCTTCGTCGTAAACCACTCTTGCGTGATCCATATCGACAGGCGCTATGCCGTTTTCAGAGTCTTTGGCTTTGAGAGGTATGCGTCGCGAGGACTGCGTCTCAATAATAGCATCGAGCGACACTAGAGCCCCTTGAACTGATCAGCCCTATTTCCCGGTGAACACTCACAGTCTGCAAAAAGAGAAACTGCTGGGCGGATGGTTCTCGCAAGATCTTCGGGGAGATCAGAAATAAATTGTCCATTCCTAGCAGCAATGACTAGGTCACACTGCAGCTGTCTGACTGCATCTAGTAGCTCAGCCCGTTGACGTAAGGTTGATGAGCTCCAGCCTATCTCCCAGCCCAGTTCGCTTTGCAGCCTCGTCAAAGTATCCGTGTCGGCGTAAAGTGTCCGGCGAACAGAAGCGGCTGTGTACGATATGGGAACAGCGTCTCGACGGTTCTCTGCAAGTAGCCAGTCTGTTATGCTCCGCATCTCGCGGAGTGACTGGACAGTACGTTTTGCAGCTAGGTGGGAGGCTTTTACGGGAAGAACAAGGAAGTTGACACCCTGAAATACAATCAGTCATGATTATGTGACGTTTAAGTGAGATGAGGAGGAGGCGACAGCAGGATCAAGGGATGACCCACTAAACTGATTGCAGCCCCAAAGCTCCATGCTCGCAAAAGGTCCTTGAGAGCTTGAGCATCGACCTCATATCCTGTCTCCGCTCGATAACCGTAATCAACAGCGTAAACACATGCCAGAGTAGCAAATGTCAATCCCACATCTGCTTGGTGCACCTTAGCCCTGACGAGGCTGAACGCAAAGACGAGCAGAAAAAACACAATGCCCTGCGCAGTCGGAGAGCCTCCAAGGACCCCAAGAATGGAGAATGCAGCAGTACCAGCAGCGGCGCCAACGATGAGTCGCCAGAAAACCTGCTCCGTTGCTCCACCGACGGTCAAATTTGCTCCGCCGAGAATCTAAGTGAAAGAGTGAGCGATAGTCTTCGACAT
Organism: Phaeotremella skinneri; assembly: GCA_001599695.1. Classification (NCBI taxonomy): domain Eukaryota; kingdom Fungi; phylum Basidiomycota; class Tremellomycetes; order Tremellales; family Phaeotremellaceae; genus Phaeotremella; species Phaeotremella skinneri. The sequence continues at coordinate 29,731 of BCHT01000003.1, forward strand.
AATGAGAGCAACTTACGGTGAATATCACCTGGTCTGCAAGCGAGACAGGGCTGTACCATAGAGCAGCATATCCAGGGGTGAGTGACAAGAGCGTTCCAAGGCTGACGGATAGGCCGACTGATTTGTTATCAGCAAAGTGGTCGATGCAGATTCAGTAATTTCACCTTTAAACGCAACACACGCCTTTTCCCGGAAACTCTGAGCTCTGACTGTACGCTCTATCAAGGCCACGGGGTCAAGAGAGACCCTCATGGCAGAGGTCGTTCATGAATGAGAGTCGCCTGAAAGCTGATAGATGTTATATTTGCTTGGGAATATCTCATGGTCCGTGGAGAGCGGAGTATCACCACGTGAGCCCTCCGCCGGAAGAGCGGAGTCGATTGTTGTTGCGTTGTGCTAAAGCCGTTGATTGATAAAGGAGTGAGACAGTTAATACGGGAAGTCTATGACAACTCCACTTGGACTATCTATACACGACTCTCAAGCTTTGTTCTGTCACAGGCGATGGACGACAGATGCATATTTTCAGCGCACCGCCGACGTCCCAACTGCAGCAGCCGCTCAGATGACATATTGGTCCCCACAGCCAGCTCAGCGTCGAGGACTACACAGGAATCGGGTCGATAGACCTTCACTTGTATACGCCAAGAAGAGTATCCTACCGTGTGTTGAAAACCCAGCTAACGATCCGTTAGAGTCAGGGAGATGAAGCCATCCTTACGGAATGTGGAATCGCCTCCCAAGGGTAGATAGTCACTGACGGCATCAAGCATGCTTTGAATATCACGAAGAGAGCCTCTCGAGTCTTCACAACATTCCCACAGATGAGCGATTCATGGGTATTTCTTGCCCAGTTAAGCAATAAGGTTGAAAACCCAGCGGGATGTCTTGTGGCCGCCGGGAACCTGATGTTCGCACGGTGCCGCCGTCGCGGAGTTTTCGTCATAAGGACGACGTGAATCAGTTGCACGCCGTCGAGGATACTGTAGCCCAGTTGGAGACCGCCGTGGACGCTGTCGATTCCCTAAATTGAGCACACCAAGCAAGCAATCCGCAGTACATTTGTGCGAGTAACAAGCGGAGTGAACTCCGACTAATCCTCAGAAGAGTTAAACCCCGGGTATCGGACCGGGGACCGCTAAAAGTCGTGATCGATTTGTACTGCTTCTTTCCTCTCATCATACATTGACAGTCATTGCCTGCTAGGATGTGGAGAACCGTCTCTAGAGCGGCCATAAGGTCTTCAAGATCATCTCGTGCGGGATATCGTCAGCAAAGCACCTTCTCCTCGGGCAAACGGCCTTCCACAGCAGTCATCGTCGGGGTAACGGCTGCCGTGTCTTTTGGCGCTGCTCAGATTTTGCAAAATTCCGTATGGACCACTGCCCACGCTGAATCAACGGCAACAGGGAGACCTGAACATCAAGGTATCGTCCCGAAAAAGGAGGCCGTACGATATGCTAGCAAGGAGGAAACCGATGAGGCGATCGAGATTTTGAGAGGAATGTTACGCAAAGACCAGGTTTCGACGGATAAAGAGGATTGTCTCGGTCATGGTCAATCACCCAATACGTATCATGGTAAGTCAAATCACATGGAGCCGTAGGCTGACGTGATAGCCGCTGCTGTGCCGGCTGTAGTGGTCTATGCAGAGTCGACCGAGGATGTGTCAGCCGTTATGAAGGTTGCCTACGAACATCGAGTTCCGGTCACGCCGTTCAGTGGTGGGACATCGCTTGAGGGTCATATCACATGTCCTTTCGGAGGAATCTGCGTCGATCTGTCCAGGATGGATAAGATGCTTGAAATACATGAGGCGGACTCTGACGCAGTCGTTCAAGCTGGTTGTCAATGGGAGGCAATCAACGAGGAGCTCAAGGACCGAGGATTGAAGTTGTTCTTCCCTCTGGATCCTGGGCCATCGGCATGTATTGGTGGAATGATGGCGACTGGGTGCAGGTGAGGCATTAGTAGGGTGACCCATACTCACTAGGTAGTGGAACAAATGCTGTGAGATATGGAACGGCGAAAGGGGAATGGTTCTTGAATGCCGTGAGTGACTGTGCATGACGACTGAGAGCTGTTCTGATGGACATCCAGACTGTCGTTCTACCTAACGGCGAGATCATCAAAACGCGACAGAGGTCCAGGTTAGCTTTGGTGTTCTCACTGCACGTCTCACTTGGCTGACTAGGGGTATCCAGAAAATCTTCTGCTGGCTATGATCTCACAAAGCTATTCATCGGCGCAGAAGGAACATTGGGCATCGTTACCCAAGGTCAGTTCTCTTACCGCACAACTTGTGATCGCTTATTGACATATCCCTCCAGCTACGATCAGGCTCACACCTTTGCTACCCACCAGAGTTGCCGTATGTGGGTTCCCCGGTGTCGAGGAAGCCGTAACAGCCGTTGGGGAAATCATCAATAAGGGTGTGACGATGCGTGAGTCAATCCTGTCGTACGCGCAACTTACAGTTCGTAGAATGCGTTGAGCTATGCGACACCCTGATGATGAAGGCCATCAACCAATTTGGAAACGTCACCATGCCCCTCCCTTCAGCCGACTCGATCTTCTTCAAATTCCAGGGCCCAACCCAAACCTCTATTGATGAGGCTACCAAAATTGTCTCAGAGATTTCGAAGAAATACGGTGGGAAAGATCTCGTATTCGCTGCGAATGAAGAGCAGAGCTCAGAACTTTGGAGCGCGAGAAAGGCGGCTCATTGGAGTGCCATGGCGTTAGTGGAGGGTGGGACATGCTATTCGACGGACGTTTGTGTCCCTGTCAGTAACTTGCCCAGACTGGTCAAGGAAACCAAGATTGATCTGCAGAAGAACGGGATCGTGGGACCATTGCTCGGGTGAGTTTGGTAGTTGATCTGCAGTGCTGATAGTTGTAGACATGTTGGAGACGGGAATTTCCACGCGGCGCTCATTTTCGACCCCAAGATTCCTGGAGAATTCGAGAAAATCGATGCCTGTGCTCATAGAGTGAGTCTGCTTTTGTGGCAATCAGCTGATCAAGTAGATGGTAGAGCGAGCAATTGCTTTGCAGGGAACGTGCACTGGGGAGCACGGAGTGGGTATCGGGAAGAAGGTGAGCGACACCAACAACCGACAGAGGTATGGATTCTGACTTGGCATAGATGTACCTCCGCTCTGAACTTGGAGACGGTACGATAGCGGTCATGAAGACCTTGAAAGAGGCTTTGGATCCTAGGGGAATCATGAATCCTGGCAAGGTGAGTTGTCGCGCCTTATATATGTCAGATTTATTGTAATCTGGGCTGATGTGCCATCCAGCTATACCCGGACGATATGTGATACTAAGAGTAATCGTAGAATCTAGAGTCCATATACATTCCAGTTAATGCCATTATTTCCTCACTTTCGTGTTCCCATTTCCCTCCAGCTGAAGCGCTGGTAAAGTTACTATGGACTAGACTGTACCACAAACCCCGGGGCGAATGCCCAGCCATCTTGCCATTCCGGCTTCTCAAGCCTCGCCTGATACCCCAACGCACACTGGCTGAAACGGACTTTGGGCAAACCCTCGAAGAACGAATCAAATCGCTGATCAAGGGCGTCACTCAACGATTCAATCGTACCCCCAGCACTTAACATGTCAGGGAATAACGAGGCGTAAGGTGTCCGACAAGCTTCTCCTTTGCACGTCTTCAGGACGAGCATGAGTGCGTCAAGGCGATTTAGGAGATGTTCGGTTTTCCGGGAGACAACTCGTTTACCCGCTGATCGGGAGTTGAATGGCGCAAATTCTCCTAGTGCGTTAAGTGGGGCTAGGAGGTTGCGGACTTGGTGCGGGTCTTCTTTTAAATCGTACAGCTCTCGCTCGCCTGTGCACCATACCGAATAGGAGAATGTGTGGTGTTGATCTTGAACGCGGAGAGTACGGTAGGCTAATATTAGCTGAGTCCGAGGGGGCAAGCTTACTGTTATTGGTCCTGAAAGCGCCTGTCGATTCGTCAGCTCTCATCTGTGGAGACTGCTCACCTCCATAGACACCCTCCTCCACGCCTAGAACCCAGTACTCGCTTATCGAATGTCTAGCCAGACGGTTTAGCACATCCCTCTGTCCGTCTTGGTGGAGGTCTATCTTTCGACCATCATCATTGTAATCTGCACTAGCTCCCGCTACTTCCAGGATCGTCCTCGAAAGGTCAACAATACCATACGAAGAAAGCGTATCCTTAAAGCCTTTCCTGACTCCAGGTCCACGAACTATGAGAGGAACGTGGATATCCTCCTCGAAACCAAGAGTCTTTCCAGGCTGTCGACGATGAGTGCCGAGTGCATACCCATTGTCGGCTGACGTCAGCGCATTCCATTAGCCGATAGCTAACCTGTGTAAAAGATGTATGTATTGTCGAGCTGGCCAGCTGCCTCAAGCTTGTTGACTACGGCTTCCACAAGCTCGTCGACAGCTTGCAAAGCGCGGAGTCGGCCCCGGTAGAAGTCGTCGAGATAGGCTTCCTGTGTGGAGTTCTACTTTCTTAGTCAACGCCCAACGGGACCTCTCACCAGTTGGGGAAGGTGCTTGACCCATGACACTCCAGATGGCTCATCAGGGTTCCAGGATTCAGATCGGGGTAGCTGCTCAGTGGGGAATAGGCGAGCGTGTCGTGGATGACTTGCTGGGATGTCAGCTTTGACGCTGCTGTGATCTTCGTCGATCTTGGATATCCCTAGAGGTCGGTCAGTAAGGTATGTGAGACAACATAACTGAGATTGACTTACATGAATGAGGCGCAATGGGCGCTATTCCTAGGAAGAATGGCTGGTCGAGGTCCAGGGCGGTAGAGAGGTAGTCAAGTGATTTGTCCCGAATAAGATCGGTCGAATATTCGTTATGGTGTACCTTGACCGGACCGTCTAGCCCAATTCAGTCAGCTGGCTCTTCATCCCTGTCAAAGAGGGCTGCTCACTGTCGCGAGAAAAGCCGGGCTGCACAGGGTCAGCTCTCCTGCAAAAGTCTTCTGCTTACATTCCAGTAATCATATGTGTAGGGATCTTGAGCCGATATCAGTGGGGCAACAATCAAAGCAATTGATACACGTACCGACAAGGAAATCCGAAGAATTCTTCCCAGCAGTCAGCTCACGTCGATCAAATTCAACTCACAAAGCCCGATACCGGCAACGATTCGCAGTTGTTCTCGGTATGGTCGTTCCTGCGATGTCAGTTTCACCCGGGGCGTCGGCTTACATCAGTTTGCCTGTATAGTATGTGTTGTATCCTGCATGCTGAAGGAAGTCAGGGAGGGTGTGGTGCACGTATCCGTATTTGTTGAAAGTGCTCCATCCCCCCCAAGGCGGAGAGACGAAAGTGATATTGTGGTTGTGGGCATATTGCGCTCGGAGAAGCGAAACTCGGCTCGGACAGCAGACGGACACCTACGACAGCGATAGCGTCAATTGAGATTCGGACCACTAGGATAATCGACGTACGGGCGCAAAGAAGTTGTCATACAGTACCCCCTCGTCCACGAGGTGTTTGTTGATCAAAGGCAGGAATCGTGGTTCCGATAGCGTCCCCTTATCCTGGTCGTCGGTAACTGCCGAATGATTAGCCGACGTTTCAGATTGATTGACACGGGATCTCCTCACTGATCAGCACAATATTCGGCTTGATATCTGAACCAGCTTTGGCTGTCGAAGCGGCCACCAGCAAGGCGACGCTAGCTACGATGAGCTTTACAGAGGGCATCTTGATTGCTTGATAGATGTTTGATAGTAAAAAACCCACTCAAAGTCTCAATATAGCTATGGGTTGCTTGAAATATCGTAAGGGCGATAGTGGCGTTATCGTGACGTGCTTTGGTTCGAAATCACGTTTGGAATCCTTCTTCCGTCGGGAGATGTTGGGCGTTTTACAAATTCTTCGCTTCTGAGGAGCGTGTTTCCTTTGATCTGACAGACACCGTGAAGGTGATTTGTGAGATATTGCAACCCTTCATTCACCCAAACAGTCTAGCAGCCATGTCACAAAGTACGCCTGTAGACGGCGAGAGGCAGCCGTTGCTTGCCCGAGAAACAACGCCGCGAGCCGAATTGAGCTTGACACGGAAGCGCTTGATTGTTGTTACGACGCTGCTGTCGGGTTTCTTAGCTACTTTGGATATGACCAGTGAGTATAATTAGACAGGTGTACGCTAAGCTGTCAGTCGTCGCCACGTGTATACCTAGCATATCCTCTGAGCTGAAAACCTCGGACCAAGAAGCTTGGATTGGTGAGTCTTGCTAAGCCACAGTGTGCTGACGGAAGGCACCGCTTATCTATGGAGCAATGTAACCTTTACCCCACTTTATGGACGACTCAGTGACCTCCTGGGTCGTCGTCTCGCCTATCTCCAAGCCGTCATCCTCTTCACAGTCGGGACTTTCTTCTGTGGCTGGGCTCCAAACTTCACCATCCTCGTTGCTGCGCGCTTCATAGCCGGCATGGGAGGTGGGGGAATGGGGACAGTCTCGAGTGTCATCATCGCCGATTCTTTCCCGGTTGCAGATCGAGGATTCTATCAGGGACTTGGTTTTGCTAGTTTCGGAGCTGGTATGGGGTTGGGTGGACCGCTTGGAGGACTCTTGACTCAATTGTTCGGGTGGAGGGCGGCTTTCTATGGTGAGAAACAGTCAGACGGCTGAGACCTGGGGCTGATCGAAATATAGCACAAATACCGTTAGCCTTCGTGGTTATTGCCCTGGCGAGCTTCATTGTACCCAAAGGAGAAGACCACCAATCCTTTAACCGAAATACGCTGAAGCAAATTGATTTTGGAGGATCGTTCACTCTTCTCGTTTCTGTAAGTTTAGACTCCACGAAAGAGCTTACTATCAGATTGGCTCCCTACTTCAACTCTTATCGCGTAGTGGAACATCTCGACCTATATCCGATGATCCCATCAGCATTGTGTTCGCCGTCCTGTTTCCCTTGTTCCTTCTTGCATTTGTCTACATCGAGCTCCGAGTGGCAGTCAAGCCGGTTCTGCCCCTCTCGCTCCTCCGACAACGGACAGCACTCTGTGTCGGCCTCATTGCGATGCTGGTCGCTATCGTCAGCTTCAATATGGTTTATCACTTACCGTGGGTACCAAAACACGAATCACGCTAACGTCCAGAGCTGTGTTCGAGATCGTCTTCCAGCAGCCAACATCTTTGGCCGGAGCTCATCTTCTACCAAATTCGGTATGTCTGATACTCAGCAGTATCGGCACTAACAAGGCCTAGGCTGCAATGGCTATCTCAGCTCCTCTGGTTGGATATTATGTGAAACGCACACATCGATATAAATGGATGACAGTCATCTGCTGTACCGGCCCGGTCATTGCAATGTTTCTTCTAGCCAGGCTCACCACCAAGTCATCAGCAGTCGTCCAATGGCTTAGTTAGTCTTCTGATAAACTAAGTACCAGATACATGCTGACATTCGATCCTCAGGTGTCCTGCCAATGGGTGCTGGATTCAGTGGTCTCCTAACCTTAACTCTGAGTGAGTCCACTGTCACCACCGAGATGCAAGCTAACGGGGTATAGTCGCCATGTTGAACACCATCGAGAGTGAGAACGGCATTTCAACAATATGTGACACCTGCTGATCGATTGAAACAGAACGGGAGATCGCAGTCGCCACCGGCTTCACCTTTGTTTTCCGTAGCTTAGGCCAAGTATTCGGGGTTGCTATCTCCAGCGCTGTCTTCCAGTGGTCATTAGTCCACGAGCTGAACAGTCGGCTTGATTCGGCTGAGGTGAGTTATACCATCTACACGAGACCGATATGGTGTTTTGCTAAACCAGGATGACAACAGATCATCGACCGCATCCGACACGCGTCAAAAGCAATCGAAAGTCTCCCAGAGGCATGGCAACGAGCTGCCGCTAGAGCTGCTTACGGCACGGCATTGAGATATACCTTCATTTTTGGGCTGATTGTTGCCGTCGCTGTCTTGGCGGTGTCTTTAGCTGTGAGTATCATTCATAAAGTATATGATCAGAGAGTGACGATGATTACAGATTCCCGATAGACCGCTCCGAAAGGAAACTCCCCCGGAGACTAACGTAGTTCCCAAAGTCGGAGAAGAAGACGCACGTCCTTAGACTTCGGACAAGACATTGTAGGAAGACAGGTGATCTATCGCAAGAGTTTTCTCAGCAGTAGAACACGATAAGCAATATATAGACAATGCATCATCTACACACTCTCCATATATAGGATAGTCCAGTATGTCTATTCTTGTTTTCGTTCATACAATCGGTAGGCCGACCATACGCCGATGAAAGATACCGTACAAGCGGCGGCAAAGACGAAGAACACGTTCCCTTCCCCTGAATCGCCGCGCTTTAAAAGATCCTGTAAAGGCAGGAACAGCGAGCCCTGAAAGCCTCGTCCATCAGTTTGCGCAACTAGGATAATGGATAGAACTTCAACACACCGCTGCAAAATTCGTCAACCAATTGACTGAGACTCCAACAGTCCCCGCTGCAGTTCTCGCCTTAGATGGAACGACCTCGGAGAGTACCGCCCAGGGAAGTGGTGCCAGTCCGATGCTGAAACTCAACACGAAGCCAACGACACTTGTTCCCGACAGGGCTCGTGAATGTATATTCAGGCCCACTGCTAGGAGAGCAGTGAAGAGTATAGTTCCAGCACTGGAGATTAAAAGGAGGCGCTTTGTACCCAGCGACTGAGTGGAGGAAAGGGTGGGAGTCAGGGCGATGATGAAATGAATAAAGGGGAAAGGCTCACGGAAGGGACGATCCCTGGTACGAAGTTGAAGGGGATGCCTACGGCCATGATCCCAAGAGTTACAAGTTTTGAATTGGCATGGAAGACCGTGCTCAGGATTTTCGTGGAGAAGTACATGACTAAGGCGGTTTCAGCTGGTGCGTTTCATATGTGAGAAATAAGAAGTACCTGGCGAGATACCGCAAATTTGCTGGGCCATTTGAGCGACAACCACAACGAGGACTACAAGCACGTTAGAGGCGGTGATTACCGGTCGTCGAGAATCTAGTGAGCTCACAACTACTTACATCCACGTTTGATAAGTTGATCACCAGAAGCGAAGAGAGCCATCACAGACATCGGCTCGACATTTTCATCTGCTTGTTAATTCCGCTATGAGTATTCCTCTCACCTTCTGCAGACGCAGACACCAAGGGTGTTTCCTCATCGTCATTATCTGCTGCTCTCGACTCTTCATGAGAAGTCTCTCTCTGGGTCGCACCTGCGACCAAAAGAGCTATAGCCAGAGCGCATCCGACCAGCAAAGAATACCTCCACTGAAATCTGTGGTCGAAAGGTATAGATAGACTCTGGGCTACGATCATACCGAGACCGATACTCATTTGGTGAAGAGTTCCGGATAGATTCTTATGTTTGGATGGTAGGATATCCGCGAGGTAGATAGGTACGGTGACTAAGCTCAATCCACCGGCGAAGCCTACTAAAACACTTCACTTGAGATCAGCACGTATGATCCACTAACGATGACCGAGGGAACGGGACAGATCGATGTGAGACTTACCGACCAATCATCATGACTGCCATGATGTTTGCTGAACCAACCAGTACGGCCCCGAGTACAAACGCAGCTTCACTGAATCGCAGCGCACCAATCCTCCCAAGACGACGGGTGATGATGTCAGCCCCGAGGGACCCAAGCAAACCACCGAGGGTGAAGACAGTCACGACCACTCCAAATTGAGCATCCTGATTGGATAACTTCAGTATGGGGATCTCAAGGGGAAGCATGACTTACAGTCAGATCGAGACACTCGTTCAAGCCCAACCGTGTGGCAGGTTTACTCCAATTGGCATCGGGGCAGATGACAGCCTCTTGGACACCGTTCAACGCGGATATATGGAAGCCGTACAGGAAGGAGTGTAGGGCTATCCACACTGTTGTAAGGGAGGTAGTGAGAACGCCCATGATTGACTTTTAGGAGTAGTCAGGTGTAGACAAGCTAGATGCCTATCTCACGAAGATCTCGAGACCCAGTGTGGAGTGAGATGCTGTAACGGGTAGGAGCCGATTACCGGAAATTCTCCGAAAACTGTCCGGTTGATGACGATGATTCCTTGTAACGTTAGGAGGGAGCAAGAGAACAGGGGATGTACACTAGAGAGAGGCAATTTTCAGCTTGTAAATGGATATCACCACATAGATTCCCATTAAGAGAGGGCGTCGAGGAGATATGTTTCTTATGCTTATTTCAGAGAGAGCCGGTTAATACCTTTAAGACTGCTTCTTCGATTCTTACAGTGATTCAGCACACACCTTCTCCTGCCCGACAACTTTACCAACAAATTTGAATAGACTGTTGGCAGGCATATATGGCTGGCCGTCATGTCTTCATTCAGGAGCATGTAATATGTGGAAGAATCGTGCATGGATGAATCCGTAACAGATCATTCCTCAACCTCAACTCCGTGCAAGTCAAGGGCGAGCGGAGATCAGGAAATACTCCGCCCCATGAAGAACGCGAGAGGACGAACGTGATTTGTTGACTTTACATCGTCATCAACTTCAACCCAAGATCACCTATTGATAACTTACAAAACAACCTACTTTCTAGACTCACGTATTGTAAGCTATATTTCTGCTTAGCACCGCGAAGAAGATCACTGCAGCTGCTGATTCAAAGCCAATGGAATCAAAGCATCAAAATGACCTCTAATTCCAATGCAGCAGGCTGGGAGGTCCGCTTCTCCAACTCCCGACAGATCCCTTACTTTTTCAACAGCCAAACCCAGAAATCCATCTGGGAACCACCAACAGACCTTTCCACTCAGGAGATTCAAGCTCTTCCGGGAGCTGCACAGTATCTCGTCAAAGCTCCCGGTGGGGCAGGGGGTGCACCGCCGGGTCAAGTTCGGGCTAGTCATATCCTCGCGAAGCACAGAGGGAGCAGACGGCCTAGTAGTTGGCGCGAGGTGAGTTCTAAGGATAGTAGAGGTTCTCCAATGATACCTGTTTTCGATTATGCGATTGGATCCGGACTGCGTTCTGCTCTGCTCCTCAAAGTCATCCTCATCGCTTCGTTTATCCTCGCATGATGGCAATCCATTTCTCTATCTCCTGTTGCTATGCAGCCTTGATGAGAACGGTCTTTCCGATGCTGGTTGTCTATCTACTGACCCCGCCCCAGGAACACGTCACTCGTACCCTCGAAGAGGCCCGAGAAATCATCCAAGGCCACATCGATCACCTCCAATCTCTCCCGCCCGCCGAGGTACGACAGGACTTCGCAAAAATCGCCTCGACTGAGAGTGACTGCTCGAGTGCTAAGAAGGGAGGAGATCTCGGGTGGTTTGGGAAAGGGATGATGCAGCGGAGTTTCGAGGTGGGTTCTGGGTTACGTGTTGAGCGACGTGCTCCGTGGCTACGATAGATAAATGGGATCGCTGACATGCCCAATCCCCGCGTTTAGGAGGGGACTTACGCTCTGGAAGTCAACCAGTTGAGCGACATTATCGAATCGGATTCGGGTGTTCACGTCATCCTCCGCACTGGTTGATTGTGGTCCAGGACATGAAGGCTACGGAGTAGTGATACGAGTTCAACGGTGTACGATATGTCCAGAGGAGGTGCGAATGACAAAGGACGAGCTGCAGGGTGGATTGTGGTACATACGGAACCGAAGGATTCATCTCATGTCCATTTACATGCATTAATATAAAACTGGTCATTCTGCTAGACGTCGCCATGTGAGGTGTACAGAAATACAGAGCATATGCTGTGCGATACATCTGGAACATAGCTGATGGAACGTATATGTTAGACCGAAAGGTAACGACAGACATCGATACGTCTCTACGGGATGAGTAGAATTGATCTACAGAGCATCATCAGCGCCGTTTGGAATAGACAAATCCTCAACAGTCCCCTCTGAGCACAATCTACCGCCAGAGTAAAGAACCCCGAACCCGAGAGAAAAGAACCCAACCAAAAAAGCTCACCACAATTTCCCCAAACTCCTATCCTTCCCCTTCCCATCCTTCTGACCACGAGAAGCAGGATGAACCCCCATCCCCTCCGCACTTCCAGCCCCGACTCCTCCCCCACCTCCGCCCCCCGATACCCCACCCTCCGGGAGGACCGGTATCTCCTCCTTGCCGGAGCCTGCAGATGGAGGGGACACGGGGGTGGAGACGTGTTCGCGTCGGGTGGGAGGGGTGGTGGAGTTTGGCATATTTGGGAGAGGGAGAGAGGCGGGGTGGGTGATTGAGGGGTTGAATGGACGGGTGGTCGGGCGTTTTTGACGTGAGAGCATGGGCTGGTTTGAGATTGGGTTTGGTTGGTACTAGGATGGAAAGTGAGATGGCTTGCTGCGTTGTGTTTGAGGTTCGACTTTGATTGACTCCACTAAAAGGTCGATCTGGTTAGAGTTGGTAGTTTGCTAATTGAGTTTTAGGTTGTGTCAATCGGAGTGACTTGGCTGAGATTGAGTAGGATGGTTACGAAAGATGCCCACTGGATTCTGGACATGCTGACGATCGGCAATCGATACCCGGCGATCTGTGAAGGATACCATGCCGCTTTCTATCTTGCCATACATCTCTAGCATTCTAGGAAGAATACCCAATCTTTACAAGCTCTTACAACCCAATCCCAAAGCTCTATGAACATCTACTGAATCTACTGATCTACGATAGAAACAAGCCTATCAATACCACCCAAAACGCCCAGATGTAGACTGCATTCCCACTACCCATCCGTCTGCCGGTCCAACTGACACTTGCAGGCGCGGTGTAATTGAAGCCTGCGTCTATGCACCCGTTACTTAGCAGTGGAAACGCCAGGGTGGAGGCGTTGGAAACGTCCGAGGGGATGTAGCCTTGCGCCAGACCACGATTATAGGACCATGTGTCTATGCTGGTTTCAGTTTTCCCTAACGAACAGAGAGAGTCAGCGATCTTCGCCTAGGTATCATTCCAAGCAAATGGAGATAGGCTTACAGGTCCAGAAATACCATCCGATGGACGGTTGGCCCGGACCGTTTGGAGAGTATGCCGCTAGCTGGGCTTCGAAAAGGAGTCGGAACCAGGTGCGTCGAGATTGATTATCTTGGGAGTTTTGGACGGAGCTCGATGAATTGGGTGCGTTGCCTACAATAGTACAAAGCTTTGATCAGTAGCTACGCGATATAGACACGGACGAGCCACAGCTTACCTGTCTCTAGACTCCACTCGCCAACGACGACGGGTGGAAGGCGGGAGGTATTAGAAGGAGCTTTGATCAAATGTGAGATGTTGCAGATCGACTGAAGAATGGTATCGTGTGGGAGGTTGTTGAGAGGCGCAAACGCGTAATACTGATGCGTGTCAACCGTGAGATGGGTCGCTGGGGTAGTCGCAGCAGTATTCGAAGGGTTGTACGACGCCCAATAGCTCGGACCGTAGAACGCATCTAAGGATATCTAAGCTCATGCAAGCCATTTTGAGCCCCAAAACAGATGACTCACCATGGATCGTAATGTTTATGGAGCCCGTATTGAGAGCGCGAATCGCATTGGTTCCAGCATAATAGAATGCCTTCAACTCGGTCATGGTGAAGTTTGCCGTGGTTATCCGTGGTTCATTTAGCAGTTCGATACCTGGCATCAGCCTCTGCTTATCAATACTATGTACTCACTCTTCACCACGCCACCATAAACGTCTCTTGAGAATTCCGTGGTGAAGTTTTGCAGGATTTTCAAACTCCTGTCCAAATTCGTGGTGTTGACTTGAAACATGACTGGGCCCGTCAGACCCGAGTTATCCTGCCCATTCTGCGAGCCCGGGACACCGTGGAGATCGATCTGGACTGTTAGACCTAGTTGCTGCGCCCAGTTGACGGCCTGTATGAGGTATGGGTACTGGACGATTCTCAGCGCCATTTGAGACAGATCAGTAATGTTAACTCACCTGGCCTGAAACGTAGGGCTCGTAGGAGAGTACATCGACAGCCCAGTATCCGATCGGTATTCTAACGGAATTCAGACCGGCGGCCTTGATCTGTGTGAAGTCACTCTGGGTGTAGAAGGAGCTGGACAGTAATGATCGACCAATTAGTTCCGTTTTTCCTTTGAACAAGGTGATGTAAACAGAGTAACAGGTCCCTCACCTCCAGTGGTTCTGCAGATTCGACAAACAGGCCGATTTGCCCAGACTATTGCACATCGTCCATTCATCTCTCCCTCCAGAAGCATAAACCGACGGGGTAATCCTACACAAGTCAGTCCTTCTTCCCCTAAGTTGCAGCACTTTCAATATAGCGACAAGAGCGCTCACCACTTCTCCGTCAACAGCCATCCTCCAAGGTTGACCCCACGAATGACGCCAGGCGATGAGCTCTGAGCCCAAACCGATATGGACCCTGTCCACAACGCAAAGAAGATCGCCGTTGGCGACCACCATCCCACACTCCAGCCATGACCACGATTGGCCACTTGGCCGACGTTCATCCCACTGAGGGGGTCAGGACGGGTGACAGTCGATGCTTAAACGTAACTTTATCGATTCAGGAATGAGATGCTTATGATCTACGCTTTGACATGATCGGTAAAACGCACAAAAGGTACGGCGCAAGGTCCAGACACTTGAACAGGAACCCTGAGTCCGGCCGAGATTGATTGTCGACCAAACTGCTTGGCTGCTGGCTGCGGCTCCCCTGCATGCCCTGCTTGGCTTCTGACGATCTTGACCAATTCCCAATGACACCAAAACCACGACCCCGAACCACGTGGCGAGGGCTTCGGCTTTTGGTAGATGGCGCCAAAACTATAGCGCTTACGCCCTAGCCGGAAGCGGGTGCGTCGAGGCGGGCGCCGCCGAGAACATGCTGCATGGGTCGGTTGGCTGACGTTTATGATTTTGCGAGATGTCACCTACGACGACAACACCGAGATCAGCGACCAAAGTATATAACAACAGAGCTTGGGATCGCCGTTTCACGATTTTCTTCCCCAACCTTCTCATTTCTATCTTTTACGTCTAATCACACCTGTGTAATACAGCACAATTGTATCAGAGCGGTATCATACATTCCGACATGACTGAAATGTCACCTACTGCCACGCTCAACGAGGTCGGTGTATCTGGGACGAACGATAAACCCAACGCTCTAGATCAAGATCTCACACTCCCCAAACGTCCTTGGCGACGCCATGTTACTCCATGGGAGCATATCGTCAACCACGTGTACGACGGTGAAGGAACCGAGGAGAAACCATTTATCGTTGACTGGGTTCAGGATGTCAAAGGCTTAAAACCGGGAGCGCCCAACGAAGACCCAGAAAACCCAATGACGTGGGCTCCAGTCTACAAGTGGATCGTCACCTTGTCTGTAGCTTTCACGACACTAGCCGTAGCCATGGCTTCATCCACTCTGTGAGTCTCGTTTTCATGCATCAATTTAGACTTATACCCCATGTGGCGCCGCTAACGGACAAAAATTCTTAACAGGTCAGGGGCCACTAGATCGATTGAGGAGACTTTCGGAGTCTACCCGACCCCAGTCTTCGTCATGGTCACCTCCGCTTTCGTTCTTGGTTTCGTGATCGGTCCCCTAGTATGGGCTCCTATGAGCGAGGTGAGTAAATTTCTTCGACTGCCCTGTGTCACCTAGTCGTTTCAACATCGAGTCCGAGCTGATAAATCTGGGATTGACAGGTCTTTGGCAGAAGGAATCTCCTCCTCCTTACCTACGTCCTCTTCACAGCCTTCAATGGCGGAGTTATCGCCAGTCAAAATATTTGGACACTTATCATCTTACGATTCTTCGCTGGTACAGCTGGTTCTTCCCCACTTACCAATGCTGGTGGAACCGTCGGCGACATGTTTGACGCCTCTCAACGTGGCTTGGCAATGGGTATCTTCGCCTCAGCTCCATTCCTTGGTCCATCTATCGGTCCTATTGTATGTATCCTTCATACCTAGTCCTGTCTTTAGTCTTGCGTCGTATCGTCCAGCTAACAATCACACCTACAGATCGGTGGTTTCCTTGGCGAGACAAGAGGTTGGCGCTGGGTTGCTGGGCTACTCACCATCTTATCTGGCGCCCTTACCGTCTACGGCTTTTTCTTTGTCCCCGAAACTTATGCCCCTGTCCTCCTCCGACAACGGGCTGAGAGACTTTCTCAAGCCACTGGGAAAGTGTACCGAAGTCAATATGAGAGGAATGAGAAGGTCAACATTGGCGCGTTGTTCAGCAAGGCACTAAGCCGACCTTGGGCTTTGCTATTCAAGGAGCCGATTGTTTTCTTGCTCTCACTCTACCTTGCTGTTGTCTATGCCACCCTCTATGTGAGTTGAATTTTCCCCTTACGCTTTGAAATCCAAGCACCCAGTGCTTTTTGGAGTGGGAATACTGTACTAACACAGTTTGTTCTCCAGATGCTATTCGGCGCCTTCCCCATCGTTTTCGAGCAGGAAAGAGGATGGTCTCCAGGAGTTGCGGGTCTCCCCTTCCTCGGTGTCTTGATCGGTTTCATCCTCGCACTACTTTACACTCTCTTCTACGAGAACCCTCGATACAATCGGAACCTGGTCGCTGCCGGTGGATGGCTGCCCGCAGAACAACGTCTGCAACCTGCTATCATCGGTGGTATCCTTCTCCCTATCGTGAGCCCTTCGTTTATTGCTCAGTTCCCTGCAAAGAGCAGCCGCTGATGTTTTGCCACTTTCAGGGCCTCTTCTCATTCGCATGGACAGCAGCCCCAACAAGCATCCATTGGATCGCTCCTATCATCTGTTCCGTCCCCTTCGGTTCCGGCATGGTCCTAGTCTTCCTCAGTATCTTCAACTACCTAATTGACTCATACCTCCTGTACGCCGCCTCAGTCCTCGCCGCCAACTCCGTCCTTCGATCCCTCTTCGGTGTCGGATTCCCCCTCTTCGTTTCTCCCATGTACGCCAATCTCGGTATCAATTGGGCGACAACCTTGGTAGCCTTCCTGGCGCTGGCTTGTGCACCTATGCCTCCATTGTTCTATATCTATGGAAGACGAGTAAGGAGATGGACCAAGGTTGGAAGACACGCGGATGATATTGCACAGATGCTGAGGCAGAAGGCTGAGGCGGCTCACGCTGCTAAGGCGGGAAGAGACGCGGAAAAGATTGGAGAAGGTGTTACGGACACTGAGCCGTAGAATCGCTGATAGACATGACGAGGGGTGTTTGATCCAGAATATCATATATAATTATAGATGAGATGACTATTTACGATTATTGTTGCGGTCTTCCGTGTTCAAGCGGTCATAAGTCCACAACATCTCATGAAAGGTTATTCCGAGGGTGTAGCATGACCGTTTGATCCAAGATAGAATCGTGATCTCAGCTATCGAGCTTAAGCCTTACGCCAGGTTTTCTCGACCCCAGCTCTGTCAATCTCTAGCGAGCCGCTAAAACCTGCTTGGCACCGGGAAGAGCCACCACCCCAGTCCACCGATCTTTGACGAATATCTCAAGACTAAATGGGATCTTGGCAAAGTCCGGTAAATTCCCAGTCTCTGTTCACGGTATAAGCAAAAAAGACAATCAACGCTGAACGTTTAATAGTCGCGGTATGTGGGGAAGGGAGTGAATACGAAAGACATACGAATTGCCATCTTATCGCCAAAGTATGGGGACTTCTGGGCGAGTGGAGAACCGCAGGTCCCGCAGAACAGTCGGGTTGCTGGTATTTTTCACGAGCAACATTGTCATGTCAGGTACATCCGTTTATCGATTGTCCCATGACGAATGTGCAGGGACGAGGAGACTGTTAGGGGATAGGGAACTGACTTTCGTTACCGCTAGCGGCGATGGATTTGTACTCTTTAATGTTCCCTTCGAGCTGATGGATTTTATAAGCTCGCCGCATAGATTAGGGATTATGACGTACAATGACATCCTCAGCCTTCGGGGAGATACTCGTCGTGAACGCTGCTCCAGAAATATGTTGACAATCTAAACCTGTACAGGCGCGCAAGTTCCTCAGCTTGAGTGTCTTTGTTCATCGTCCAATCTCTTACAAGGGCAGCGGATGGGACATACAATGACATGCCTCATGACTCGTCTCTGTGCTCTTTACGGTGACCTTACATGATCCCGCAGAGACATGTCCCGGTATGTGGCATCGTGTCTTCCCCAGTTATGTCGACGAGCGAGGAGCAATGGATACGAGGTAAGAGTGGAGGGCGAGTGTTCGGCTGGTTGACAGTTAGTTGGGTTGAGTCGAGGTGGGCAAGTGGAGACTTCAGGAGATCGGGAAATGGTATTGCCGGTATGGCAAGGGGAGTGACTCTGACTCTGTTTATGGAAACCGAAGGGCATTCTTTTGACCGAAGTCAGAATGAATCCATTGAGATCACTGCATTCACTGCGTTCACTGCATCAACCCTACAGACCATCATCATCCGGAGACAAGCATCAACCCTATGTACCCCCTTTCCTCCGTGATCATACAAAAATTGGCACTCTCCTCTCATTCTAGGCCGGTACTTGATCTGTCCGACCGCCCACAACCCCAAGCTCGTCCAAGCTCGAGGCAGCAGCGTTCGTGATGGCTCACATAGTCTGAACCTGCTGAGCCTCCGGGATAGCCGGCAATCCCACCCAGCGATTCTTGACGAACAGCTCAGCGCCGAAAGGGATTTTAGCAAAGTCTGGGAGATTCCCGGTCTCTGTTGAATTCGTTAGATGATGTATATGGTAGCCATCGATAAATGACTCAGAACAGTCACTGGAGTTGATATTGATGGTGCAGGAGTATACAACTCACGGACGGCCATGGTTTCCCCGAACGCTTTGGATTTGTGCGCTAGCGACGACCCGCAGGTGCCGCAGAAGACTCGGGTCACTTAATAGGTGTTAGCCCAGTCCTTGGGGCATGAGAAGTGTTGCTGTAGAGAGTAGGGAGGGAGGATTCCAAGGTGGAGGTGAAGGAGATCGGAGATGGAAAGGATACTTACCGGTGTTCCCGCTCGCCGCTGGCGAGTTGTATTCCTTAACGTTCCCCTCGATCTGCAGACTCGTCAACAAAGCTCAAACAACTTCTCACTTCCCGTCTCCCCACTTCCTACACAATCATAGGTCCCCCATTCGCCACCATCATTTCTTCTTCAGGGACGTCATTGACGGGACTCACTTTGACATCAACGATTTTAGGGGTGATGTTGGTCGAGAAAGCTGCACCAGAGGTCTTCTGGCAGTCCAAGCCTATTGAGAATTAACAGTTAACTCATGGATCGGAAAGAGCTATTGTGACAATGTTGAAGAGAGAGCGATAACGAGGGAAAAGACGGGGACTAACAGTGGCACGCTACCTGTTTCTCCTCGGTGGAGTTGATGGTCACGGTGCAGCTTCCGCAAAGACAGGATCCGGTGTGTGTCATTCTGAATGAAGGTTTGTTTGATATAGCTGTAAAGTGAAAATACGGATGGAAGATGGAGTTGGGAGAATGCGGGTGAAATGTAACAAGAACTTGAAAGGAGGTTGGTTATAAAGGACCATTCAGACGACGGGAGTGGAGCCGGGTACGTAGTCTGCCAACAATCCCACCAGCATCCGCCTCGGTGTCTAGGGTATACCTTAGGGCTTGGGCCTGTAGCAAACCCAAAGGCGGATGGTGACCAAGCAACCCCGAGAAGTCCGATATCAAATGCCGGTGGACAACCAAAGTGAAGGTGGGCAACAGTGGCGGCACTGGGGCCACGTGTTCAGTAATGGAGTCGTAATACAGTTCAATACGATGCATCCTGTCATATCTACCCCACGGAACGTAAAACTCGACACTTCTAGAGTTTCTGCATAGCTAGAATGAATCATTCGCGTCAGCCTTCAGATGGAAGAGGAGTGAGTTGTTGATATCTTCACTCACCAGCAACGTCGGTGGATTGGACGTATTCCTCGCCGTCCTCGGCGATCTGCTCCTGGAGGTCGTCGAGGGAGATCTTGTCCTCCATGACGAGGGTGATCTGAAGCATCCTGATACCTGGAAGGGAGTGATATATCAGCACCCGTGTACGATGTATCTTACTACGAAAAAGCAACGAAGTCTCCAACTCACCGTAGCCGACGGGGACCAACTTGGAGGCACCCCAAACCAAACCGTCCTTCTCAATCGACCTCACAACCTTCTCGAGCTCGACCATGTCCGTCTCGTCATCCCAAGGTTTGACCTGAAGGGTGACAACAGACTTGGCGACATCAAGAGTCTTACCCGCTGCAATCTTAGCGGCGGCCTTGGCAGCCTTGTCCTCATTGTACTTGGCGACACGCTCCTGCTTGAGCCTCTCGGCCTCAGCATCCTCCTCCTCGTCATCAGAACCGAAAAGGTCGACTTCGTCGTCATCCTCCTCCTCAGCGGCGGCTTCAGCTGGAGCGGCCTTGGAAGAAGAGGCGGCAAGGGGGTTGGTTCCCTTGGGGAGAGTGCTGTGCTCAGAGGACCACGAGGCGATGTGGGTGTACCATCTGGCAGCGTGGGGGTAGGTGGCAGCATCGGGGGCGGCTAAGTGGGATGTCAGCTTATATTCGACGCTGATGACCATGGGGAAAAAAGCCTGCTCACATCCTAGACCGGTGAAGACCTCAACATCGGCTGAAGTCGGCTGGTACCTGGTGAGAACAAGGCGTCAGCCTACATCCATTCCACCACACGTCACATGAGATACACAGAAGAAAGAGCACAAAGGGTCAGTGGGTTTGGAAAAATTATTATCTTCAATGCTTAAAGGCGCGGGGTCTTAAGCCGCTGCGCTCGGAAACACGGACCAAAACGGTAGATCATCACAAAAGGTGGATTGGGGGGGGGGTTTGTAGAGCCAGATAGCTAAGCCTGCATACTCACCCATCGATGTAGGCACGGGTGGTGAGGTGCTGCTCAAGAGCTTGGAGGTCGGCCATTGTGTGGATAGTTTGGGTGAAGTAGGAAGTGGTGGAAATTGATAGAAGTGAGAGACAGAGACTGGTCAATGAGATTCCTGCAGACTAGAATATTGTGGTGCAGCACATTTCGGCACCCAACGTGCGCGAAGAAATCGTTAACGCCGCTTATTACCGCGGGAACGAAGGTGTGGCAGTTCCTGGCACCCCCTGTCCCTGGTGCGGGCAGGCCCCGGGCCGCCACAGCCACCATGACTCACCAGAGTATCTTTAACTCAATAACAAAACTTATACTCGTCATCATACACCACGGCACCAGGGAGGGAGGGGTGTATGCATCGTTGCTGAAGCCACAGAGCATCCTCCTATGCATCTGGGCAGCATGTCATCCCCCAATTCCCGATTCCCCCGCACATCGACATCTACATCCTCACGCTCACCTACCCCAACATCCTTACCGCGTCTCTACTCTTCTCCGCACCGAGGTTCGAAATCTCGCTTGCCTTCACCCAAAGTCCTGCCTTTCCCCGACTTACCCGTGAGACCCTCTCTCAGCCGGACGAACAGTTCCTACACTGCCAATGCTTCCAGCTCGACCACCTCGGTCTCGGGGTCGGCTGCAGAATCGTCCAGAACAGGGGCCACTGCCAGCTTCGGGGGAACGCCGATGGTCGCTGGAGCCTCGTCTGATGGAGGCCTGTCCGCTGCGGAGGGGAGCAGGACACCCATGTCCAATCTTGCTTCTTCCACTTCGCCTCCCATCCCTTCTCCCCTAGGAAACACTTCGCGAGTGTACCACAGTGATGTAGTGTCGTTGGCTAGTGCCTCCACTCCTGCTTTACTGGGCACTAACCGCATGCTTGCCACGCCGACTTCGACAGGTTCGCAAGCGTCTTCGAGCTCCGGTATTCAGACACCATCTCGCACTCAGGGATTCCAGCCAGTCCTCCCCAGTAGAGCAATCACTTCCACAGACACTTCATCACGGACGACCTCAACAATAAATATTCATCCTCCAATCATGCCCACTACTCAGTCACCGTCCCTACCAACCGCCTCGACGTCACCTTTACGAGAGACCGCACGGACGCCGAATCCGCCTACTCCCAGTAAAAAATCCTCCCTCCCTCCTATCCCCGCCACTACGCTGCCAGCGTCACTGCCGATAACGCCACCTTCCTCTGGGCAGCCTATAATGGACCATATGTACCGGTGCTTTCTGAAAGGCGTGAGGGCTGATGTCAGGTTGTGGGTGAGGAAGTGGGGTGTGGGCTGGATGGTTCACTCTGCAGTTTTAATTCAAGCTGGTGAGTATCCCCTCGTCTCCATTTTCTCGACATTCCTATGCCAAAGCCCCCGCTCTCCACCTTGCAGTACCCCTTAGGGCAAGGTATCTGAAGTTGGCGCCGATCCGAAAGTGTGTCCATTATGGAAGCTGATGGGTATAACTATAATAGGCTTCTTCCACTCCCTGTTCCTAGGCGGGTTCTCCGAAACTTCCAAGGGGTCGCTGAAAGGGTCAAAACGAAAGGGCAAAGCTCGAGCCACTGAACTCGGAGACGATGAGAATTGGAAGGGCGAGGATATCGAGCTCACGTTCGATGATCCAAATATCACTCGTGCGGCTTTTGAGTAAGTTCATCTAGCAGTCTTTGACAGTGTCTTGGCCGTTTTCTTGTCCGTCGTGTGACCTGAATCTTTTATCAACCCTATCGCGATACGTTGTGCTGATTGCATCATTCATTTAGAATCTGCCTTTCGCGGCTCTACTCACCATATCCCCATCTTCACTTTCCTCTCTCATACCTTCCTACCCCCCAAGCTCCATTGACCTCTCTGTTCTGTACCACATCCGTTTTGCAATCATCTCTGTACACCACACATCAATCACTCAAAGCCCCCACCGAACATCTGGCAACCCCTCATCTCCTCCTATCTCTGCTCGCTACCACCACCTATCTTGGTCAATCCCCTTTGATGAGGGAGGTATTAGCTATGGTACTGAGGACCGTTGGACCTGGTACTGTTGTCAGGTATCTCGGCTTCGCGGTTGGAGACGGTGTCGGAGATGAAGAATGGGATGGACAAGTGTCGCAGGGAGCTAAAGGGCTGGAAGATGTAGGAAAGCCCATGAGGGTAGCAACGGTTTCTAGGACAAATGGTGGCAAGGGAAATGGAAAGGAAAGAAATAGAAGTGACTCTGCCCATGGCTTGCCTGATAGGGGTTCGGACCCGGATCTCGAAGAATCCGAGGATACAGCTTTAGTGGAATCCGTCATCAGTATCCAGACACGACATCGAGGCTCGGCCGATTCAGACATAAAGGTGGATGACGAAGAGTCGAAAGTCGGCGATTCGTCTTCTGTTCCAACGCCATCATCTACCTCTACTTCTGCCATCTCGCCGGTATCGACATTGGCGGCCGCTCGAATTGCCTTTGAACGGTCTTCATCTGGTGATTCTGGGACGACCCTGAGACCCGGATCTGATTCAGGATTACGCCTTTCCTCCTTGAACAGCAGTGACACGCGAGCTCGACAAACTTTAGACCCGACTACTGCTCTGCCCGGCCCATCGACAGAAACGTCAGAAAATGAGGATAATGAGGAGGAAAACGGTAGCCACGAACGATTACCCCATTTCTACGGATTTGCATCAAACAAGATCGGGGAAGCGTGTATGTGCTGGCTTGCCCGTTGGGGATCCGATCTACTCCTGGCCGAGTCATCATCAACCCAGCGTCCGCCCAACTCCTCATCCCCATCCCCATCCCCGTCCCCATCCTCATCGCAGATCAAGATCTTTTCCCACCGCGGTCTTCCAGCTCGATTCGTTCGAGCCCTCCTGTCGTCCGATTCATTGTTCGTGCCAAATGAGATGGCACGGTATACTATGGCTAGGAAGGTTTTGGATTTCAGACGGAAAGGTTGGGAAGGGGAGATGGAGATCAGCGGGGATATCTCTACGGGAGCGGGAACGGCTGGTGATGAGAGCTTTGAGGAGTGGGAGGAGGACGAGTTTGAGTTGGCTAAGGTTTTCGAGGAGGGTATTTACTATACCCACATGGTGAGTCTCATTTTGGTGATGTCGTGAAGTACATTGTTGCTGGCATCCCTAGAGGCCACTGAACCTGGAATATTCTTCTCTCATGCCACTCACGACCCGTCGATTATTCGTTAGCTGACAGCATCTTTTCTTCAGACATACGACGACCTCGCGACTATAGCCTCCGACATTGATCCATCTACTTCACTCCCCTATGCTCCCCTCTCAGTCCTCCAGGCAGCGCATTGGTCGGCGGCTGACCTGAAGGCCAGAGTCACTGCTCATGAACGTGCGGCAAATCAACATTCAGTTTCCACCTTGTCATTCTTGTCAAACGGCGATGATGAATTCGAGCTGGGATTGACTCAGACGACGACTGAAATATCTACGGTCATCGAGAATCGCCGAACGGCCAGGGGAAGCGGGAGAAGCAGGATATCCAGTCCGACCACCCTTTCTCCAAGCTATTCCTTCAACTTGGGTTCGATATCCTCACCTCAGTCACCGAATTCAACGATCACCCACTCAAACACCGCCAAGTCTCAAACGTATTCTGGACTGGGGTACGGGGCAATCCTCGGTGGCCCAGTGTCGAATACGACCTACCACCCTGTCCCAGCAGACGATACTCACAGAGTAGGGGCGGGAGGATTGCTGTTCGTTTCTCCAGACTACGTGCCATCTTCTGTCATGCCCTCGCCGCAGAATGGTATATCGAACATCCAGTCCATTCTTGGCTTACCGGATCTGGGCCCCGATTTGGGTGAGGTCGATGGTTTAGCGACAGGAGAGGGTGGGAAGAGAGCGAAACCTCCGCCTCAGGGGGAAGGCACATTCTTTGGGCTGTTGAGAGGCGGTAAAAGGGGCGAGGAGATCTGGGAGAAGTGGAAAGAGGACGGAGGAGCTTGGACAACTCAAAACAATGCCGGTGGGGGTGAGCGGGAGAACGGCGGGAGAGGGAAGGAGGAGAGATGGTCAAAAATTGAACCTTTCAGGTAAATGCTGTCGCTTTCTCAATCTATATGTCGACATGAGTGACGCGGAATGATTACGGAGTCGAGTGGTGGAGACTGACTAATCGCGTTCCCACATACAGATTCTCAGTCGAATTCTGGGGCGTCGAGAAACTTGCAGAGAAAGAGCGAGCCTATTCCACTACCCATTTCTACGCGGGAAGTTGGTTCAATGTGTGAGTGGTCATGTCTAGGGCTTGCAGGAGGAAGCCAAACAGTATTAGTGACCTATATCTGACGACGTCTACTATCGCTGCAGGTATGTCCAGACTATTCGAAAGAAAGATAAGGGTGTCCAACTTGGGATCTACCTCCACCGACAGGTCAGTGATACTTTTCGATGATAGTGTTTTTTATGTGCTGTATACCGATGCTAAAGCCGGGTATCTACGCATGCAGTCAACGAATGAGCCATTCCCTCCGCCATCAGCACCGGCATCGCACACCATGGCGTCCTCCTCACGAGTTTCAACCACCCCCGCACCCAGGAGCCCGACAACGTCGACTCTCCACCCTCCAAACCAGCCTATTTACAGGACGCTCTCAACTCCGACACCAACGACGAGCGGAGGTGGTCTTGATACCCCGCTCATGGGATTGGGGGGTCTGTCCACCAGTCCTGGGATCAGGAGTGGAGTCGTTGAGGAAGCTGGTGGCAGTGGGAGCTCAATCGGAGATGTCGGCAGGGGCATAGATGATGGGGGCTATCGCGATACCAGAAGGGTCACGAAGGTAAGCCAACAATGAGAATCTACCACACATGAGAGATGGATGAGCTGACTTCATCCTCTTCGTAATCCTATTTGCAGGCATATTTCTCCATCTCCTGCGCGTCGGCATTGGGCACAGCCCTGATACGCTTCTCTTCCGCGCCAGACGCATTCACCCTTTCCCAATCATGGGGATGGAAGTCGTCTGCGCTCAGGTCGGAGGAATACTTGGCAGGATCTTCATCAAATATCCACGGAGAGAAGGAGAGTCTGGAAGAAGGTGTCCTGGGCTGGGTTGGGGATGTACCGTCTGCAGCTATCACTGCCGAGGGGAGAGAGGGGAAGCCGTTGAGCTTGCGCGCTACGGTTGTTGTTGGGGTGGTTTGAGGGAGCAACTGCTAGTTTAAGGATAGGCTCATTATAATGCCCTCTATGCAGCAGAGACATGTCTCTTGTCACACAGAATGACTCCACATCCTCTTGACTTGCCGAGTATTCAGACACTACACCAGGTCCCAGTTACTTTCTGAGGGGATCATCCACGTGCACCGGACCATTTTGCCGGAATCGCAGAACGCGACTTGATTTTGATTTGTTTGTCGCTCTCCCTCTTCTTCTCCACCTACACACTGCGTCAACACCCTCAAGATCCTCCGACGCCATCCCGCGATGATCCACACCCTATGTCCCCCTCTCCCGCATCAAGTGTGCCAAGTACTTGTAAACTCCGACATAATCCTCTACAAAACCTATCAGACCCTTTCCGAAACGTTACAAACACTGCTCATCCTCCTCGAAGAAGTATGGTACAACCCAGCAAACGCCAGCGGGCGATTCAAAGCGATGATCGGAGAGCTGAATCCGCTGCTATTAGTCGGACTGATGATGGCGGCTTATATGATGTTGGGCGTTTCTGCGCTTTTCTGGTTCAATCAGAAGAAGCAGGAGACGCCAGGACGGGAGATGAGGGGTGGGGCCGATACGGTGAAGAGGGTGGAGGATGAGAAGAGCGAGTGAGTGTTGGTATGGCTTTCAATAAGGAAAGAAAGCGGAAAAGGAGATCTGGTGTAGGATCATCAAATGACTGCATCGAGTTCTCAGCTCTCGCTCATTTTGACAGAAATGCAGGCGGGTCCGGAGGTCAAATTAACGAGTTCACTACGATCACCTCAACCGACAGACCTAGTAACGGATCTCCAATAGTCGAGGCACCGCATCTCATTCTCCAGCGATACCTCCACCCGACCACCTCATTGTGGTCATCGGAATACTTGACCTCGTTCGATGTCGCCCAGAGAGGCGATGGTGCAGTGAGGCTTGAGATGGAGAAGGTGAGGATGGATCTTAGGGATGGGAAGGTCGCTTTGAGGGAGGACGCGAGCCTTGGGCAGGAATGGCTCGGTGTGGAGTGGATATGAAGTCATGATTGTATGTCCTGTCTGTCGAGGGCTGATCCTATGAGATGTGGCGGTCACGACGAAACAAATGGATCTGATGTTTCCATTGGCCAAATCAAGTTGTGCTGGCACAGCAATCCTCCTTTCTGACCTTTGACTTGAGCCCCTAGTCTGGGATTTAGTCATGGCGGTCACTGCCTTCGACTACTCATTTTCTCTTTACTCCCTTCCTGGAAAGACTGCCTCAAATAATCATCACCCCCTTCACTGACCTAGCCACATTTACACACCCTGCTGCACTTATGAATACCTCCTCCATGAGTACTGACAACTCAGCCGTGCCATCCAATAGGATTGAAACTCAGGACAATGCTGACTCAACAAGCGGTGGTAGTATAAGACGAGCACCGTCGACCCTGTCGCTGCGGAATGAGTCAGCCGTTGAGCCAAGTCAGAACGCTTCGAAAGCTCTGTCAGATCCGGATTCAACTTACACCTCAATTGAAATCCCATTCCGTCCCCCCACATTATTTACTGTAAGTGTTCAAGTTTCCATTCAATCGATAGACCTGACGATCATCCTTACCCCACCTACGTTCACCAGTTGACGACCCGTAGACTACCCGAGACGACACCATGGCAGCCAGCCGTCCTCAAGTCATACAACGCGAGACAATACCTGATTTATTACAAACCTCCACCCACTGATTTCAAAGAGGCCACATATGAGCCAGTCAACCATGCCAGCGTAGCAAAATTGAGTAGCATAATGGAGATTCCAGCAATGCAAGCGTTTGTCGAAACTGATTACGGGGGGAGATTGGGAACTCAGCATGAGCACGAGATGGTGGCTGCGTATAAAGTGTCGATGGGGTGGGATCCTGATGGGACATCGGAAGGAATTGTGTATCAAAGGCTTGAAACTTGTGACTCAGCGATTTTGAGCCGTCTTCAGCAATCCGTACAATTTGTAGAGCGTTGAGGAGTTGTGTCTTTTTTCTGAGAATGCGCGAAGGTTTTGAACGTCGACATTATAGCCATTTATAGACGGAGGGAGAGGTAGAAGAGATTTTCGCGGACATAAGGTGCTGGACCACAAGCATTGAGGTGAACACGACTTACTTGAGAGTTGTAGACGGACGATCGGTGCAACGCTGGAAAATATAGTCTGACTTTGCATTTGGTTTGTCCTTCTCAATAAAGTCCTGGTTGTGCCACTACTTCTTACTGGTCGTGCCCTTATTCTCCGCCCACTTCACTCAATCCGGAGTTTAAAGCGCTCGCTACCAAGCACTGGATTCATTCTGCTAGACCCCATTAATGCTTTCACAGAACACGATCCTCACAACCCTCTTGAGATCCGGTGATCGAGAAGCTATATGGTGATCGCAAAGAAGATCGACTCGTGATGCAGCTATTCCCATCATATGATTGGTTCAGAGCACACAGAGAAAGCGGCTCCTCACGCCAAGGAAAGTTGACCAGGTTCCCTACGTCTCTTCCAAATCCCTTCACCTTCATTCTCCCCTCGGCCACTCATCACCACCTGCTCCGCACTCCCCTCCTCGACCCCGAGCGAGATATTCCCCTCTTCCACAGCCACCGCTCGTCGCAGCGCGCGGTCTTCTGCATGACCTCGCAGCTTCTCCAGTCGTCTCCCAACTTCTTCACGACATGCTGATAGGTCTTGAAGATCAACCTCGAGCTTCTGTAGAGATTTCTCGATTTGGGAGAGACATAATGCCAAACGATGGTTCTTGACAGGTTGTGTCGGGATTGAGTTAGCTATTGATTCTGGGCCGTCAGACTTGAGCACCTCTCCAATATCTTTGATTTCGGATTCTGATATTTGAGCTGTAACCTTTTCGATCATCCCGTCGGGCTGATGTTTGCCGACTAGGAGATCAAACAATTGTCGAGCAGCGCTCAGCGAGATTTTCGAATACCGCAGGGCGTCATCAGTGATGTCATCGAGCTGTTGAGCGAGTCCAAGGTTTTTCTGCAAATTTAACAACCGCAGAATAGGTCTTGCCAAGTCGCTAGAGAACTTGAGGATCTCGGCATCGTTCGATGGATATAGGTTAAGCAGATCTGAGATCTTTCGGGGTGAGGGTTCAGTGGACGAGGCTAGATCCGTCAAAGCCTGGAGGCTGGTGGTATTGATCTCCTGGAAATGTCGATGGGCTTGACGAAGAAGATGCAGAGCGAGACGGCGATCGCCAGATCTGCACGCTGATTTGATCATCGTTTCGAAGACGTAGGTATTCACTGGGGGTTTCTGCAATGTCGGTGGAATTGCGGAGGAATGAGGGATAACTGCAGAGGGGCTACCATCGTTGGAGGTTCCGGGGGAGATCGCTTCCACTATCGCAAGGGGATCTTTGAGGGGAGGGAGGAACTGCTCGAATCGTCGTTGCCATGGATTGAACAGTGGATAGGAGTTGAGTGAGGGGGTGAAGAAACTTTGAGCTGCTAATGGGGTTAGCAGCGCAATGCAAAGCAGGACGAGATAGCCTCACATATAGAGTCTTCTGTACCCGTCGACTTGGCCTCTGGCAGATATCGGTTCGACTCTGTGGTGACATTCGGAGTTGTTACATCGGATTTGTGCCGATCTGCGACCAGTGTTAGATTGAGAAGCAACAGGATCACCAGATGACCTACCTTTCAAAGACAAGCCACCGAACAACCCAAACAAACCCCGTTCCTTCTCCTCCCTTGCCGTGGCATCGCTGAGCGTTTCTCCGACATCACTGTCGGCTTCTCCAATAATCCCCGAAACAGAATCATCACGCATAGTCGACGATAGTGGACCTGACGAAAGCAGCTCAAACACCGCCAACATTTTTGCAGTCTCTCCTCTATACTCGAAATAGCTGACTAGAGCGCTAAGGGTATATGGAGATATGGGTCGACGCTGCTCGACTTCTGATACGAAGGTGATATTAACGATATCGACACCGTAAACTTGCAGTAGAGTATCGGCGATTAAGACGTCCAGTTCAGGTTCGTAATGTTCCCCAAGTAGCGGTAGCATTTTGCACATGGCGCTCATCATTAGATCGAGGGTATACGTTCTGTACCCTCTTCCATCTGCCTTCATTGTTCGGAAAAGCTCCAATAGCTTCTCCATATGCCGACGAGCTTTGAGGTCTGTTTTCTCCAGAAACTTTTGTTGTCGGGGTTTCCAGATATCCCATCCCAGCACGCGGAGAGCGCGGGCGTGCGACCTGATAAGAAGTTCTGTCGCAATGACTTGCTGTCCATTCTGCCATCCCAGACGTTGATCCACCTCGTCGAAAATGGCGTCGACACCTTGACTGGCTCCAGCCGTCGCCAGGATGTTCATCGCGAAAAGGTGATCTCCGCGAGACGGTCCAACAGAGCAGTAGAGCGACATGTCGGAGATGATCGCTCGTAATCTTTCCTCGTAGAGCTTCACAGCCTCTCTGTCGAATGAGCTACGCTCATGCACCTCAACGGAGTTGACCGCTTTGAGAACAACAGCGACGGGAGGGACGACCCGGCGAAGGATAAGACGATATGTCTCATAATCGAAAGAAGATTTTGACGAGGCGCTCAAGCTTTGATAAGTCTCCCAGATAGCTATATCCATCCGATACGTCCTACTCTCCCACTGACGGACTACCTCCTTCAACCATGCGACTCGCTTCTCCTCGGACAAAGCGAGGATATGGGATTTCCGGATACTCCGATCTTTTTGGTAGTACGCTGCAGCATCGGATGTTATTGCTGGGGATTCGTGGTCTTTAGAATATTTGTGTCGAGAAACCCAGTGATTGGAGGAGGCATAGGGATCTTTTTGGGAGATGGTTCGAGCTACCTGAGAACTCGATGATGCTTGACGAGAGATGAAGCTGTTCACCAGCAAGTTTAGCGAGCGGTACGTAGTTTCGCCCTCGAGTCGATAGCTTACATACCTTGAGGATCCGACATTCTGGGCACTGCGTACCCTGGTCACTGTTGACCAAACGGCCATAAAATTGGACTTGGATATTGCGGCCATACTGTCTGCTGGATGACGAATATGCCGTGTAGTGGATGGTAAAACAGAAACAGACGACGAAAACGAAATGTTGAATGCCGGCCGAAGGTGGACTTAGGCGCGCCTATTGGGTCTCCATGGCGGAGATAGCGTGCCTAGAGTCCCAATCTTGACTGTGGCATGTCTTGCCTGTTCCCAGATTCAATTTCCTCCTTTGCTGAGCCCGGCCATGCATGAGGAAATCAACAGACATGGCATCCATCTATCAATCTACCTGATCGATGACATCCGCCTTCAAACCAAGAACCGCAATCTTCCTCCCTCTGACCACCTCAAGGCCTAACCTCCCTCCTCGACGAACATGATCCAAACCCAAAACCTCTTCAACCACCTCCCACTCTCCTTCATCCGGTCCATCATCGCTATCAAGTAAAACCTCTGCCGAGAGGTACCTCGCAGCCTCATGAGCCTCAACCACAAGATAGGTGAATCCTGCTTCGCGGGCCCCTGAAGGCGTCAGCAAGGAAGGATCCTCGGATTTTGAGTATATCCATGTTGGCTCGAGGGATTTGGGAAATGATGCTTTCGAAGATAAAACCGCGATAGTGGTGTTATTGGCGATATCTTTTGTACCGGACACGTCTAACGGGGGTGGGGAATGGAGGAATGTGAAGAGGGTGGCCCCGGTCTGAAGAGGATAGCTTGAGAAATGTATAGATACTATATTGAGCATCTGGTGATCAGTCACATTCCCGGCACTCAGAGGCTGTCAGCTCTCACCTGGTTGATCGATGTGCTGCGAACTAGCTCCCAGCTTCTCAAGAACCTTCCAAACCTCCCCTCCAGGGTAATTATCGATACTTATCAGGGTCAATACTACAGATACAGCCACGTTTCCGAGCACTATCCCGACGAGGCCAAGTCGAAAAAGTGGTCTCAGTCTGCGCGATGTAAAATTCCATCTGCAGATGTGTGGAATCAGATCAGCATGACTTTGCCGGTGAGACTTGTGACGGGCGACAGCATGATAGCGTGGCATACTGTGCACACATCATGGAGACACCCCGGGTAAATGAGGGAGAATACAAATCTACACTTACAAAGCTGAAGCAATCATCGCCGCAATGATATTGAAGATGGGCACGACATAAACGATAAATCTCCACTCCTATCGACACCATCAGAAGTCAGCTTAGACTGCTACGTCGATGCGGATACCGATCAACCAAAGTCGGACTGTCAATCCAAGAATCAACGACTGACCTTATGTCCAACAGCGCTCAACCCTCCCAGTATTCCCACAACTCCCGCCCAAAAGAGGCTAAACACTTCACCGACATTATTACTTAGCTTATTACTCCTCATACCATTCCCTCTGGTAGCGGTCGGACTGGTGAGAGCATTAAGCAAGGCCCATCCCAGACCCAAGACCGCAAGCGGCAAAGCCCCAAGGAGCAGCTTTGGTAGGGAGTTTGTGAGGTAGTAGTGCCACGGAGAAGTACCCCAATTTGAGGCCTGCCCTTGGAGAAGGTTGTAGGTGAATGCCGAGAGTTCCGGCCAGAGGATTTGAGACTTTGAGGTGAAAGTCGGGAGGGATGAGTGGGGGATGATGGGTGACCATAAGCGGTAGTCGAGGGGAGCGGAGACGGCTGTAGTCATTGCGGCATCCAATGAGTCAGTCATCGATGTCAATTGAGTAACCCGAAAGAGGCATTTCGGCGGGAGGTAGGAGCTTGGGATTGGACCTTAAGAATGGAGATCAAACCGGCATGGAATATTTCACTTACCTAGACTGCCAAAACCCCCAATAACTCCAGCGATCACAGCTCCCCAAAAACCTATCCTGCGCGAAAACACCAATCCCAGAGCGGTGGGCAACAAAAACAGAGCCAGCTCAAGACGTACAACCGTCGCGAGCACCGTCAGAATGATAATTGCATTCCTCCTTCGTTTCCTAACGATTTTAGGGGGCACGGTCGACGGTAACGATCGAATGATTAGCGAGACGGCTAGGAGGACTTTGTAGGTATTTTAGTCAGATAGACGTATTGACGCACTGGACACTGAATACAAGGCCCGCTGGATGAGAGACTGGGGAAGGTTAAGAAATATACTGACCACCGGGTAATGCCATGAAATTGGGTAATGTCCGTCCGGCGTAATAGTTGATGTGGAATTGCGAGAGACTCAAGAGGAGGAACCAAGATCTGATAGAAGGTCCGTAACGACTTCTGATGCTTTTGGATAGATGGCCGAAGGTTGCTGAATAGACGAGGGCGAGGACAAGACGGACTGTGAGGATGAAGAAGTATATCAGCGCTGATCGACTCTATTTGCGAAGTCAAATGATACAGACGATGATAGAAATGGGTACTCACTAGCAATCTGAACATCTAATTTCGTACGGATGATCCCCCACCTAACTCCAACCGTCGTGACCGGCCAGGATAGGATCCCAAGTATGATAGGCGGAAGGAATGACCGTGGAACAGCCCCTGGAAAGGTTATATGATCCCACTGTCTCATGAGTCAGTCAAGCAATCTGATTACTGATCTGAACAGCAGACACCCCTCCCCTTCATCGAAGTAGCTATACCGAGGGGCAAGATTAGCAGCTAAAACCAAACTCACTTGCTTTCTCCCCTGCTCGCTTGAAAGTCCATAACTCAACCAATCATGGACCCCATGCAGTGTGAAGCTCTCTTCAACTTTTGTGTAAGGGGCTAAGAAGATGTATGTAGCGGTTAGGATAGGGACTACGAGATCTGGGAGGAGGTTGATGAATTTTCGAAGCGCTTGTCGACGCCTTAGAGCTCTTTGCGACATTTGCTGAGCTGTTTCTGCGTTGTCTTAGCGCGTCGATGGGGCAGACGCTATATGCCGGCGGACGGCGCAAGATGGGATGATCTGGACATGAATTCTTGAGTGAAAGAAAGAATAGTATGTGTCCACCAAATGAGGCTGTAGCAGCTGTTAGCTGTAGAGCTGCCGAGGAGATTCGGTGGACTCGTCGGCCGGGTGGTTCGCCATGATTACCGACGCGAAAACGTGGCTTCACTTGTCACCTTGTTCTCTATTCTGTACAATCTTATGACATGTGGCCAGTCCCGAACAACAGCTCGGCCTAGCCAATTTTCGATTACCCATGTAGTGCATATACACCTAGCTGTATGAAACTGTTACACGACGATGGCTATCTGATATTGACTACACAGTTTCCCCACCGTTTGAGGTCTCTTCTGCAGACTCATCGACAAAGACTTTTCCCTCTCGCGCAGCCCTTTTGTCCTGCACACTGAACACAGCGAATTGAGCTAAGACAAACAGATCTAGGAAGACCGTTAAACCCGAGCCAGCTAGCCAAGATGCGTTGGTCACTAGGTATTTGCGCTCGACCGAGGTTAAGAGGATTGAGAGAACGTAGGTCACATCTAAGCAGTAGGTCAGCGGGCAATGCCGCCACAAAGCGGGATATCGAAAGATGAGACGAATAATTATGGGAGGTCAGAAGCACTGCCAAACCGACAGGGCCCGCGACTTACTGCCAGAGATGGAGAAAAAGAACATGGCCAAGGACAGACCAGCGCATCGTGTTTTACTTCATTGTACGGTCAGAGTCAGACCTAAATCATACGGAGCATGGCACTTACTAGTTGTGAGCAATCTGTGGTATCCTACTGCCTAAATACAGCACAGCACTGGCCCAACCCAGGACTTGAGATCTCCACTCAAGTTCAACTTCTCCACCCTTTCCTGGCTTCTCGGGTATGCTGACTTCGTCACTCGGCTTGGTGAAGTACCAGGCCAAAACTCCGGCGGAGATGACGAAGAGTAGTAGGAGTGGATACTCAAATGCTGGTGGTAGTAATGGTTTGGGCTGATGAGGTGTTGGTATGGAGTCGTCTGTCGATGTGATGTTCGTAGTGGAGGTTGTTATGGAGTCACCAGCTGATGTGGGGTCGAGGAGAGGGGATGTTTCATGCCTTGTGGTGGATGACGATGTTGCAGCGGCAGCTCGACGTCTAGCGAGATAGCGGTAGTAGTAGACTTGGAAGAGGAGGACGATGTCACATATAGTGTACTGGAAGGTGATTTAATGAGGTCAGCATGACAATAAACTCGGCTTGGTTTCGATTTTGATTGACGTTGAAAGCTTCACCACGACCTCAGGTAAAGATAGTAGCATGGGGGATAGCTTTCATGGCCTGATCACAAACAGTCGCAGTGGCTTGGGCTCAAAAAGTGTTCTCACTCACATATATAGCCAAGATAATCATCGTAGGCAACACCCCGGCCATAGCTCCACCGGCAAGATTCGTTAAATCTCCCAACAGCCACAACACAATGAATGTCACACTCAGCCCTTCACCGGATTTGAGTTGAAAGTTCTCCCATACTGGTGCGACAGAGCTTTTAGCATTTATCGATAACCGAATATGCGAATGGAGAGGGAGGGAGATGAAGGGAAATGAGGAGGACACGAGTTAGCTATGAGGGAAAGAGATGCGTACTCTGCGGCGTGTACCTATTCGATGAGAATCAAGAGGAAGTGGGATAGGATGAGCAACGGTGCTTCACTCGCCCCGCGCCTAGGAATGAATGGAGATCGATGAACTCACACGACAATCCAGCATGCGATTGATGTCCATCCGGCCTGCGAGGTGTACTTTGTCAGCTCAGGCCATTTGATTATATATGGAGCTTTGGAACCGTGGTATAGCGGAAAAAAATATTCTCAAGCGTGACCAGTAAAGCTTGATGGAACCTGCAAAACTGTACGATACCCACAATCGAGGAGAGCTCGTCGGAGGTGAGGGGAGGAGAAACCATCGTCCCAAGAGTTCGAAATGAAATAGCGATATGGAATATTCACAAGAGGATAGTGGGAGAATGAGAAGTGAGTGACGCGTATATGCTGTCACTATCCTAGTCTACAATCTAAATGGTGCAAAGTCAGCTTACGATGGGCAAGATCCCAACCATGAACAATCTACCCCAAAGGCAAAAGCAAGCAGGAGCTGATAACGGGGTGAAGGAAGATAATACACGTCATTCAGTCTCGCTCGCTGTCGCGCTACGCAGGCATCGCCTCGGCATCGTTCAACGCTCAGTGGTGGTGGATTCATGCTATATTACATCCCATCTCAGTATATCCAGCGAACCCATACATACTAGCGAGTACCTCGAATTCCTCACTAAACGGTCACGATGGATTACTCCTCCGCCTCCCCGCCAAACCCGTTCACCAGTTCCCCTTCCCCATCGCCACATCAATCACCCCCCGTCTCGCCCCGTGCACCGGCATCGGCATCCCTCATCTCCTCCCCTACGCCTTCTCACTCCAACCCTCGAGGTCCCTCCTCCCTTCTCTCAGCGGCTTCTGGGTCTCCACCGCCAACGCATAGAGCTTCATTTCCTGATCCGTCAAAGGAACCGAAACGCGGTCCAGGGAAGGCGGGACTTGGGGATCGTCTTGTGGGACCCAAGATGAAGGAAGGGTTCTGCTGTGAGAGGGACAGAGAGATTTCGAATGGTGCAGAAGTATCTATCATAGATGCACTGAAGACTACTGAGGGCGGGAAGGGGAGTTATATCACTTATGTCATACGCCTTGGTGTAAGTTCCTTCTTTGTTTAAGGTGGACCAGCGGAATGATCATCAGCGGCTAATCAAACTTCCTCTCCCTCCAATACCATTCTACATCTCGATACATAATGTCATCTTCCACGCCCGTTGATGTTGCGACATAGTCCAATACGACGCGCCGCCGCTATTCCTCCTTCCTCACTCTGCATCAAGCTTTAACGGGTCTCTATCCTGTCCTCATAATCCCCCCTATTCCATCCAAGCAGTCCTTGGCAGATTATGCTGTCAAGGGTCAATCAAAGGCCAAAGAGGACGCCACTGTCATTGCCAGACGGAAACGATTGCTCGAGGACTTCCTGAGAAGGTTATGTCGACATCCAATTTTAGGAGGTGAACACGTTTTGCATCGCTTCTTGGAAGACGGGGTCAGCTGGGTGAGTATTTCAGGCTATACTGGCGCATATCTACATCTATTCTCGTCGCCGTGCCTTGAGACATCATCATACTTGTGTTAGATGTCGTCAGCTTTTGCTGCCACGGAGAAGAAGAGCAGCTCTCCTCCTTGATCACTTACTCGGCTGAGAATTCTGACCTCTACCCTACAGTCGGAAGTTCTCAACTCCCCTCCAATCTCCCTTCTGCCCAAGAACCCCTTGCATGCTCCTTCGCACAATCCGACTTTCCAGCCGTCGTCCCCGACCACCTCCACCTCCAACCTTCCAGCCGACCCTTCTTCTCCCACGACACCAACCCCGACCTCCTACATTGCCCATCATCTCCTTCCAACACCCAGCCCTTCCCACCCTCTTCATTCTCCAGATCAGAGATTCGTTGATTCTGAAACCTTCACCGAGAAGTTCCAATCCCATTTGACGGGAGTAATGGAGAAAGTCAACAGGAGGGTGACCAGACGGTGGGGTGAGAGGGCTGGTGACATGTCAGAGTTGGGGGCTGTATGGAACGGGTTCAGTTTGGTCGAGCAGGGGAAGTCGGGGGAGGCGGTTGAGAAGGTCGGTCAGGCTGTTGATGCTGAGTATATGGCTACTGCTGGTCTGGTGAGTTTGATCTTACAGTAACATCTGTCGCCTGCTTCCGACTGGATGCTAATCATGAATCTTTGCCACCTAATTCCCTTTGCTAAAACCCTGTGCTTCTCTGTTCAGCTACAACAATGGGAAAAGACAACCACCGAGCCACTCCATATCTATGCCCAATTTGCAGCTCAAATCCGATCCCGCCTGTCGTTCCGTCACCAGAAACATGTCCAATACGAGTTAGTGCAAGAAGCCCTCGAAACGCAGAAGGATAAATTAGTGATACTGGAGGGTCAAGAACGAGAAGCCAGAAGACTCGAGGAAGCACTGGAGCGCGGTGGCAAGGGCCTGGGTCTTGGTGGTAGCGTGTATGGTCAGGCTGCTGAGGTTGAAAGTGCAAATGATGGAGAAAGTAGTGTGGGCCAACCAGTTGAGAGATCGATTCCTCCTCCGCCGACCAGTCTGCCTAGGAAGGCGGCCGGTGCTTTTGGACTACTCTCGGCGGTCAGACACTCGCTGTCGGGGATGATGGATGTCGACCCGGAAGCGACTCGACGAGCGAATATCGGGAAAACCAGGGATAACATCTCGCAGGTGAGTTTACCGAGCTACTTTGCTTCTGCTGTAAGAAGGAGTTGCTGACAGGCTGTATATTTCTCCACTTTTATTTCCATCTCCTGTCTGATTGGCCGCAAACGTCTCTTGCTATTCATGCTTGCCATACAGCTTGAAGACTCTTTACAAGCTTCTGCGCAGGATCTGAAATACGCTTCCACAACCCTTCAAGCCGATCTCGATCGGTTCCAGCGTCAAAAGGTTGCTGATCTGCGAGAGTTGACCATTCAACTATCGATAGTCCATAGAGATTGGTGCAAGGCTGTAAGCGCAATCCCATCATGACATGACTCAGTTCGCAATCTATGTATACTGCCGTGCTGACAATCTCATCAAACGTAGAATCTCGAGGCTTGGAAAGCAGCCCGAGAAGCCATCAATCACATAGATCCCCATCCCAATCAACCGCCAGAAAACGCCCTTCCAGATCCTGTCCACACTCTCAATGACTATGAAGAAGCTGCAGAGACTTCTAGTCGCTCACCAACCACTGGTAGGAAAGACAGTGGGTCTGGATTTATGGGAGCCGGTCTGAGGAATGAGATTGACAAAATCCAAGCGGCAAATGTGCCCCTGCCTTTGCCGACTGGAAGTGACTGGGAAGGTGGAGAGGGAAAGGGGAAGGGGAAAGCCAGCGGGGATCCATTGGGACCACTCTGATATGGTCTCCAGAGTGGAACTTCATGGCTTGCTTGTATATTGTCCGAGTCACTTGTATGTATGGATTGGGTATGCAGAGTATATAGATAGGATTAGGATTCAATATTTTATGTGGTTTTATTTTGATTTTCCGGAAAGTCAGTCACGTGGGTGCGGGGCAAACACTCGGCTCAGATGTCAACAGTTGTTGTTGCTTTTCCTCACTCAACCTTCACATCTCCCTTATTCTTCCTTCTTGTCTTGTTCCCATGCATCGATAGAGGTCTGTAGAGTACACGCCATCCACCCTTTTTCCTGTATCCCCCAAACCACCCACTATGGATGCGTATCCAATCCCTCCGTCCAATTCCGACCTCGAACGGCGGAAATTGGAGACAACTCTTGACCAGGATCTAGGTTCCCTCTCTCTCGGCTCTCTCATCACCTCTTCATCGTCCACATCGTCTAATCACCCATACGCAGCCCGTCTCACGAATCATCACTCCTTCATATCATCCTCCTCGGAAAGCTTAGGAAGCAGCCTCGAATACCCCAGAGGCATGGGTGACGAAACCATGCTAATGGAGCAGAACCATAATCACAACCACTACCACCAGCGATACGAACAACATGACAATCTTCGAACAATCTCGCCATATCCTGAAGAGATTGATACTCCCAAGCCGACCCGTGTCGCTAGTGGTGTACGCATACCGTCGAACCCGGATCAGTCGATGTTCATTGGTGTTTCACCGGTCTCGACGGCGGGTCACCATGCTTCGGCTATGACTCTTGGGGCTGGAGTTTTTCGGCGGCCCAGGTCAGGTGGGAACATGGATGGGGATGGGGATGGGGAGTTTGATCCGGAACGGAGCTTGGGGAGATTGGTTGGCGAGTTAGGAAAGGTCGTTGGGGAGGTGAGTTGTGATCCGCTCTACCAGTTCGCTTCTACCAAATAACTGCATTCATTGTACTTCTCTATATACTGGGTGACCATATTACTGACCCTGTCTTTATCGTCCAGCGGATCTCGCCACGCCCTCATTCCCCGTTCTCGGCAAACCTCTCTCCACCTCATTCACCTCGCTCCCCTTCGCCTCTAGCACCATTACATGCTGATAGACATCCCAGTCTTACTTACGCTCTGACCCAGAACGATCCATTACTGTCCCCTCCTACTTCCCGGTCTAGCTCTGGAGCAGGCAATGGTGACGCCCATGGTGGGCGGAAGGGTATGCCACCAGCAGGGAGTGGTTCGCGGTTCTCTAGTATGGCTAAAGAGCTTGGTCAAGATCTTCGAGATCACAAGGCTCGTGCATCTCGTCAAGGACGAGGTGACCGTCGAGTACTGGGGGACGTCGTGGTGGATAATCACCAGACACCAGTCGCACCGTCCAGGGCTTCTAATCAGAAGGCGAAGGAGACTGAACGGGATCGATTGCGGGCCTTGAAGGAAAGCGGGTACCCTCAGCGTCCAGCTTCTGCGCCTGTCGGTGGAAAGGTTCATGATTCTGTTGACATCACTGGTTTAACGGCTCTGCTGGATACTCCAGCTAAAGGAGGGAGGTTTGGAACAATCAACAAGAATGAGCGAGTTGGCGGGGAGAGTGGAGGTGAGTGTCTCCATCTTGTGATCTATTGCAGTGAAATTCAATCCGGTACACGGTTGCTGACGAGGGTGTGGATTCCAGTTGGGATTCCTCAAGCATTGGCCACACTGCAGGCTAGATTGCGAGCTCTGGAGACCGAGAATTCAGTCTCTCGTCGGAGAGTAAGAGAACTCGAAGTTGAGGTTGAGAGAGCTAGAAAAGAGGTGGAGGAGGCCAGACGTGGCGGTGAATTTAGACTGAGAGAGGTAATAGGCGAAAAGACAGGTGAGAGCAGTCTGATTAGTATCATACAACGGCTATATGACTAACAAGTCAATATCTACAACAGCGCTGGAGGATTTGGTCAAGTCTCTTCGCAAGAACCTCACCCGTGTTACATTGGAATTAGAGCAATCCAAGGCCCATCTCCGAACCTTGCAGACTGCAACATCACCGCCAAGACCTTCATCAAGGCCACCTCCAGCTTCAGACTCTGTGGCTAGGGAACTTGCCGAGTTGAGACACGAGATTGAGAGACTATCTAGGGAGGTTGAGAAACTCGGCGGGATCGTTCACGAGGGTCTGGGCGCGCGGCGACGGGGAAGAGGGGAGGACGGTGACGAGGCTGAGGATGATGTCAGGAGGGTTCAGCGGGACGTTGAGCTGAGAGAGAGAGCTAGGATGCAAGAGCGGCAGGAGAAGGAACAGGCGGACCGGATGCCTTCAAAATTGACGCAGGTCAGTATCGGTTTCTGCGCGTCATCTTCGATGCCCTGTTTGTTTCCAGCTGACTCGTTGCGTAGGGTCTTCATACTTCAGCAGCTCCGAATCCAACTCTCGCCCCACCGAGCGCAGCGCCTCCCTCGAGAATCCTCCCCCGTCCCCGGATATCATCGCAAGCTCCAGATATCGCCTCCGTCTCCGATGACCCGGGCAATGCCTCCCCAACGCCTACTACATCCTCGGATCGTCGTCGCCGAACAAAAGCCACATCGTTCCTAGGCAATGATCACCAAGTCCCGCGACACCCTGTGGATGATCTAGAGGGTGATTCGGCGTTCCCGTCAATTAGAGGAGAGAAACTGGAGAAACAGTTCTTTGCTGCTGGGAATACTCAGGTTGTGGGGAAGAGAACTGCGTCAGGACGTAAAGCCGATGCCTACCCTTCCAATGGAGTTCGAGAGCTGGTGGGTGGCGCTGGCAAGGATGTCCCACCTCAGACGGTTTTGGCGAGGGTCTTGAGGGAATTGGAGGATGACTTTGCTCACTACAAAGCGTGAGTCATCTCTCCCTGCTTTGGCAATAGAATCAGATCTAGCTATATCGCGATAACTGACCTGCGTCACTCCTCATACAGCATCTATGTCGAGCTCGCGGATCAATACAAAGTCTTGGATGCCGCATCCCATGTTGCCAAGAGACACGTATTAGCCGACCACCTGAGGGAAGTCATCGACACCCTCGAGCGGAAGGTATGTCACATTGTACGCTCAGTACAGAAGGACACTGATAAACTCACTTCCATCAGGCCGACCAGATCGCAGCGCTGTACGATCTTCTCGCCCTGCAAGATCGCCCGACGTCGCCCAGCTCAGTAAGGCCACAGGACAGACCCACAAAATCAGTCGGTGAACTCCTCCGGACCGTCAGAGAGTCACTTAGCGAAGACGCCATTCGGAGATTGGAGGCAGAAGGTTTGGCTTTTGGGAGGAAGGGTCATGGGGTTGTTTGATTGGGACGTTTGATATTGTCTGTTCTTGGAGGGGTCGACGTTGGTCCACTTACGATGAAGGAAGATCGCGAGAGATTGTTCTTGGTAAGGGTGACGACCGCAGACTCTCTTCTTACAATATCGATTGGTGTCGGATCCTCGATTACGATTGGAGACCTGGATACCAGGTTTCGTGTGTATATCCCGGGGTGGGGCGGGGAAAGTTGCGTCATATGTCGTCTCATGCATACACTTTCATATTTCGCCTTTCATGTATTTCTACCTGTCTTGAGTAACTTCAATTCTGATTTCACAATGAGCGAGGATAGATCTCATCGGAAAATCGTCGAACGTCAAGGCTAATGGGTTAATGAGCTTGGCGAAGGATCTTCTAGGGGTTTGTGTAAGCTAGGTGCGAGGACGCAGACGAGGTTCTCTGTTAATCAACATGCTTTTAAGATATCTTTCACTTTCTGGCGTTGCGCATACGATGGCCCCAAACGAGTCTGGACCACTGTGAATGGGGTTTGGGGACAATATAATGCATGTGTAGGTCAAAGACCACTGTGAGTGGGGGGTGTATTCGACTCTCGAGCACCGCGGCTCCGTATCGGTAACAAGGGATGGGATAGTATCCATTGCTTGACTCAACCAATCATCCAGTCGCACTTTTCCTCTCCTCCTCTTCTGTCTCCAACTCGCCATTCTCTTCCGCCACCACCCCATCGTCTCGAACCGTTTCCTGCGAGCGAAGCTCGTCAACCTCGGGTTCTGACTTTGCTGTTTCCGGACCTGCAATGAGAAACCAACCTAGTCAACCATTGTTCATGCAGTGTCTCTGACAAGTATCAAGCATATTGACCAGACTGCCTCCCTCCCCTCGGCTCCGAGCGTAGGGCATCGTCATACCCCTCTTTAGGCTCCGCATTGGTATTCGCATCGCCGCTCAAGTTCTTCGGACCTCGCCTGGAGGGACTGAGGAGACTGATAATAGTGAAAGCGATACAGGAGCCGATGAAGAGGGTTCGGAGACGATCATAAGACGTAGCTGGCTTTTTATCGCCATCGGTATACTCGTCCGTGGGTTTGGGAGCAGGTTCGGTCTCGACGAATGGAAGTCTTCCGGCCGATGCTTTGCTCCCGGAAGACGAGGATGACGGGCGGGAGGATGACTGGGA
Source organism: Phaeotremella skinneri (assembly GCA_001599695.1). Classification (NCBI taxonomy): domain Eukaryota; kingdom Fungi; phylum Basidiomycota; class Tremellomycetes; order Tremellales; family Phaeotremellaceae; genus Phaeotremella; species Phaeotremella skinneri. The sequence goes on from BCHT01000003.1 coordinate 73,115, forward strand.
GGAAAAAGTGGAAGACGAAGAGGAAGATGGCCTACCATTTGTTTCGGTTGGGGGAGGTGGAGGAGGTTTGGGTGTTGTTGACGAAAAGTCAGATGCGGGTGCGGAGGAGGATGGTGGAGGGGTGCTGGCTGTAGGAGGTGCTTCGGGAGAAGTTGAGGCTGGAGATGGTGGTGCTCCGAAGTGGATTTCTGGGGTTTTGCCTTCTACATCATCGGCGTAGGCTTGTAGGATTTTCTTCTGGAAAGATGATAGAGATCTGATAGTGAGTTAGCCATCTGCCTTGACAAAGGTTTGCATGGTGCAAGGAAAGTAAAAGAGATTGACTAACCTTGGTATCTGGACTTTCCATGCAACAACCAGATCGCCTCTGTCATTCTTTGAACCCCTCCCGTAGACACTCTTGACCCCTCTTCCTTTCAATACAGCCTCTTCGCCATTCTGTGTACCCTCTCTCACTCTCACTTCGACATCGCCTTCAAGAGTTGGAATCCTCATTCGTCCACCTAGTAAGGCGGTATGTAATGGGACTTTGGCGTCATGATATAGATTCGTGCCTTGTCTCCTAAAGACCGATGAGGGTTTCACTGATATTCTGACAAACAAATCCCCTGGAGGTCCCGAAGCCGATAGAGGCATATCCCCACCCCCAGGTATCTTGATTTTCATGCCATCCTCGATGCCTCCGGGGATCTCCACGTCGACCTCTTTTCTCTCTTTGACTCGTCCTACACCCTCACATTCCCCGCATCTAGCAGAACGGGGGATAGTTGTCCCAGATCCGCCGCATGTCTGACACGTGGACGCCATGATCATCCCTTGAACTTGGAAGGTCTGTTGACCTGTTCCGCGACAAGTGGTACAGTTGGTCTTCTTCTCTCCAGGTTTGAGTCCAGATCCGTGGCATGGTTTACAATCCACAACAGGGGTGACAGTGAGTTTCCGCGAAGTACCGTTACACGCCTCCATGAAACTCAGAGTGATTGAAGCCTCGAGGTCATCTCCTCGCACAGGACGTTGCCTGCTACCTGCAGGTCCTGAGCCGAAAGGAGAGCCTCCGCCGAAAGATCCGCCAAAGAGTTGCTCGAACAAGTCGCCTGGCGTCGCACCGGGTCTCCCTCCCCCAAATGCCGCTCCGAAGTCCTGGAAGCCCCCAAAACCACCTGCACCTCGACCAAATGCATTGGGATCAAAGCCTTCCTGTTGGGAAGCTGATCCGTACTGGTCGTAGGCTTGTCGTTTAGTCTCGTCGGAGAGGATCTATGGGACGTTAGCACAGTGCATGTCGGTTTAAAGCTCAGATCCGGAGCAACGACATTTGCAGAACGGAGGAATAGTCCTGCGAACCCCCAAAGTGTTCCAGAAAAGAGATCAATGCAACTCACATCATATGCATTCTGGATCTCCAAGAATCGCTCGTTTGCGCCTTTCTCCTTATTGGAATCCGGGTGCCATTTCTTCGCCAGCTGATAGTAGCTTTTCTTGATATCGGCAGCGGAAGCATCTTTCTTCACTCCCAAAACCTGATATGGGTCTTTGGCGGAGGCGGCAGAAGAAGCGGTGGAATGAAACGAGCGCTTCAAAGTGGCAACGTGCATCAGGACGATATTCGCAGACACCATCTACAATGCAAACTTACCAAGGTGCGACCTGGCGATGACAACGTATGTGAGCGAGGAGAATGCGGCGATTTCCTCACAAAGGGCTGAGACGATGAGGTACTGAGGCTACGGTTTGCGCTTGGAGGGGAATTTCGGGGTGGAAGGGGAAGAGTCGATGAACTGGCCACCGCCTGTGAGGAGAAGGGTATGGCCGAGAAGACTCTAGCTGGTAGCCTTGGTGGCATTGTGGGTGATTGTGTACAATACAAGCAGTGATAAAGTATTCGCTGAAGCAGAACAAAGTACAGTAGTGACTGGTCGGTCTATGGGATAGGGGGCAGGGGGAGATGGAAGACTCGAAATGTCTGGAAACAACTCCTAGAACGGAAGCTAAAAACGACAGTGTTAATAGCCGTCTTATTTGGCCCTCCCCGTTAGCACAATCTGATTCCGCTGCATGCACCTAGGTTTGGGCGCTATAAGCTGTTGTCTACAGACAGATGTACATTGACGTGTTTCTCGGTAGAAGTCTCGCCAGATCGCCATGGCAGGTCTTGTTACACAATTCGTGAACCATATAGCGAACGCATTCGCCAACGGACACGCACAAAACTTGGTTTCCAGTATCCCCTTGCAACCGAGTCATCCCTTCTTCGCACCCCTGAGCCAGGCTCTTTCCACTGTACGTCTTTCGCCATACTTCATGAGACCTCGCAATTGATGCGGCGTCATAGATTCCTGAGTCGTCACTCAACAGAGAAGGCATTACATCTCAACTGTCTGTCATTTCAAATGACGCTCGGGGATTATTCGGTACTTTCGTCCTGGCTATTCTCAAGAATGTTCAAGGAGGTAGTGGCTTTGCGAGCTCTGCCGGAAACGCATTGGCCAAATATGACAGCTTCCAGCGGCTAGTCGCTGTCTACACGTGAGACTTGTCCAGTAGCTCTTACAATGGACAGCGTGCTTACTAAAGCTCATTCTGAATCGGCCCTCAGCGAGGCGAACAGGTTGTATGGCATGTCTTCACCTAATGGAGGCTACCTTCATCCTTTCCTGAACCCGTTGATACTCGCTCTGGCGCGGACCGTTGTTCGTCTATCAAATGAGGTGAGTACTGCTGCGAACGTACTGCTGCTGTTTGTCGTGGTGTTCTGACCAAAATATATGGGGTATGCATGTACAGGCAGCATCGGCATCATCACTTCCTCTTCGAGATTCTCGCTCGGCCCGGTCTATAAGAGACACATGTCGGCTTGTTATCGAGCGTTCGAATCAGATATCGACCTCCAATATGACTGAAGCTGAATGGTCAGATGGCACAAGGCAACCGTACGTCGTGGGAGATATCATGTGGTCGTTATCCAACATTCTATGGAGGATCTACGCCGAGGTACGTAATCGCTCTGTCTGTTTCTGGGGCTCTGTTGCAACAGTTGGCATTCATGTTTTCTAACATCAAATCGTCGTACCTACAGCGGAAGCTCCACACACAGTCCACAGAACTCCAAAAATCCTTTTCATCAATACTTCCTCGGGAAGACAAACGAATTGCAGCACGAGGTCAATTTACATCTCAAACTGATGTATGCCAGTCATACTACTGGCGAGGAAAGCTGGGTGTTGTCCTGCTGGATATGAGGAACGCCAAGTACTGGCTGGACAAAGCATTGTCATTCTGTCCTGACGGTCAGGCGGGATGGAAACAACGAAGGTCAGTTTTGGGCGCTGCTTAGGGTCGGGGTTTCGTCCTTACACTGAATCCATCCTTTGACTGATCAGAGCGATTCTCGTCCGTCTTGTACCGATAAACCTTCTTCTTGGTCGACTTCCAACTCAATCCTTGCTGCAGACTTACAACCTGTCCTCTGAATTCGGCCCGCTACTGCATGCGCATCGAACCGGTAATCTGTCAGCTTGGCGGAGAATATTGTCTGACCAGCGGGAGTGGCTTAGAAGAAGAAGTATTTGGTTGATATTATTCGAAAGAGGCGAAATACTCGTTTGGCGGAATCTGCTTCGGAACAGGCGAGTTATTCGTTGCTCTGTCGTGCGATTGATGTCGAGGCGTTTGAGACGGGAGATTGCTGTGAACCTACGACTGAAGCTGATGCATGGCTCCGCTAACACAGCTTACGAGAGTATTATCGCATAAATCCGTCAGCTGCGAAGGGTAGATGTGCGACTGCGGTTTTCGTTGCCGCCGCCCAGAAGGCATTCGAAGGCTCTGGAGAGGTAGAAGACGGGACAATAGGAATAGTGGATGTGATTTGTGTTATTGCAAGTCTGATAGATCAGGTAAGTGATTCCCACGATGAGACATGAAAGACAACAAAGCTGGGATAAGGGCTATGGTGTTTTCAATTGATATCTTCACTTGCAGAGCTTTATCCTCGGCCACCTTTCCTATTCACAACAATATCTAGTCATGAGACCCAGTCCGGACGGGATGGGTGGCTTTCCTAGAATATCTCAAGTCGTTCCAAGGAGGGTTGAGGCTATTGCTTAGCTTTCTGCTTTCATGTTTAGATATTTACTATACCAAGCATGCTTCATACCCATTTCGCTGATTACAGTATTTTCGACATTCGACCCTTCATGATTAGGATGAGATTCCATCGTATGTAATACAATAAATGACAACAATCCTTTCGGTGTGCCCAATCCAGCCGATACCCTCCTCTTGTTGACATTAGTGAGAAGCCATTCGTCCGTGCACTATCGTTGCCTCGCCCAAATTTGATGGTACCTTTCCGGGCCAACATCAGCTGGACGAAACATCGACCTCAGTTGGCAGAACGCTCATTCATCACGCCACTATCTTCTCAGTGACTGGACGGGAAATTGGCTTTCTCCTCCAGTGCATTCACTCCACTTTCAATGAACAGCTTCGACCTCCTCTGGAGCGGGAGGGGGGGTTGAAGCAGATGAATAATTGCGTCGACCCTGGTAGTATTGGAAGGGTAATGCGTCGAAATTCTCGATGTCTAATATTTGGCCGAATGTGGCACGCCACTTTCACAAGTCAGGCTTGGACCTGCAGCTTTCCAGTATCCTTGTGATGGGGTAACACCGTTTTCTTGTGCAGTCAACTCTCCCACGGTAGGAGCTATTGCCACTCGACTCTGAGTTGACTCAGCTCTCCGGATCTTCTTCTTCTTCTTCTTCTTTCACATCACACCTCGAAGTTTCGATCATTCGTCTACTAGAAGCTGGTAACCCAGGTGGGAATCTCTCTCTCTCTCTATGCTGTAAGAAGGGGACAAAACGGCTGACATGGGCAGGAGAGAACTTCAGACACGAGAAGACAATGCCACGCCGTTGGGGGTCACCTCAAGCATATCGTGGCGAGAGCCAATACGAGAGAAATAGAGGCGAACAGGAGGTGGATGGTAGTGACGAGAGGCGAAGGGCTCCTCCCTGGCTTGGATCAAATGTGGCAAGCGATATTGGCTCAAGAAGCTACCTGGCTGAGGACCACAGGGATTATCATGCTCGCCACCTTATTCCTCCAGGCCCATCCAGTGCTGACCGATCTGAGGAACGCCAGAATTTTGGCTTGGAAAGGGGGAGCTTCCATCACGAATGGAAGATGGGACACGATGTTTCCTACGCAGAGCAGGCAAGCTACTCCCAATTGGGCTCGCCGTGTTTAAACTGATACTGACCTCTCTGTCAAAGCCTGAGTCTCAAGGGCAGCTAGCTAGACATCCGCACAGTGTGAGGCATTCCCAAAGCTCTCTCCGCAGACATGAATCTGCCTTGGCTGGTCAGTCTCTTCTTTTCACCATAGCCGCCAAGGATTCTAACCCTCCCTCAGATGAGCTTGACATTCACGACTTCTCCCCAAGGGCTTCTGGTCGACGAGATTTCGAGGGTCTGAGACAATCTGAGGACGACTCTACCTTGCTGAGAGTCGGTCATAGGAGTCATAGGACACCTGCCGCAAGCACCCAGGATACTACCACACCCACTCGAGAGTATGTACGCAGCCAGCATGTGAAGGGGGCTGTCCCTTTTGCAAAGCATGACGTGCTTCGGTCGGAATCCGGTCTTTACTCGGGGTCAAAAGCTGGAGTTTCAGAGCTTGTCAAGTACTCAACGCCGAATCCCTCTTACCCGAGCTCTCGGCAGACCTTGGCTAAGATTTCTGAGTACCAGGATGAAGCTGCCAGAGATCCCACAGCAACCCATACCTCGGCTACCAACCTACCAATTCTTGAGAGACTGAAACTGACCAGCTTCATTGTGAGACCTGGATTTGGAAAGCAAGGCAAAGAGGTCATGGTCAGCTCGAACTTCTTTGCTGTGCGAGCTCTGGGCGGGAAGGGCCAAATAATCCAGTGCGTGCTTTGGCAACATCATTTGTCCCTTGGCTGACTGACATCGATATGATCTCCTTGAAACCCACCCACTCCTCTTTCTCTTGGTATGCTCCACCGTCCTGGTGATCTGATTGTTTGCCGCGGTATGTGAACCTTGTCATCGGGTAATTGCCTTCACCCCGGCTGGTGTATGAAGCCATTATGATGTCGAGATCAATCCTGTTGTAAAGGCTACAAATCAAACCAAACCTGCCGGATTGCTTCGTGCTGTATGGGAACAGCTTGTCGTGGATCAGACAAGTCCAGAATGGAGTGTAGCGTTTATTGCAAGCGCTTTCGACGGCAGAAAGAATTGTTTCACCCCTGTTTGCTTCCCCATACGAGATGGTACGTCCAAAGACAGCATCAAAAACATCGTCTGATGCCCATGTAGGCGAGTCAGAGTCTTTCATCACCATACTTGCACCCGACGGTGCTGTGCAAGGGCCCAGGAGAGAATCCTCTTCCTCTTCAGACGATGAAGCCAGGCGTTACAGGATCGTCATCAAACACGTGGCGGAAATTGATCTGGAGTCAATCATGTCCTTCTGTAGGACAGACGAAAAAGCACCATCTTCGGAGGAGAAATGTTTGACTGGTGGGTTGCATCATCAAGTATGCTGTTTGAGGGACTGGCACTGATGTAGAGTTTAGCACTTATGGCTACAAACGTTCTACTTCGAGATGTGCCCAGTAAGAGATTCACCCAAGTGGGTGCCTCCGGGAATAGATTTTTCAGCCTGGAAGGAGCGGTGCCGATTTCCCAAGGAGCTTTGGTGTGCAAAGGATTTACCCAGTAGATCATCTTTACGTGTGAGCCAGTTCGCTCTCCTTTGCTCACATCTGTCGGATACCATAGGTCGTTCCGTTACTCGAGTTCAGGATTTCCTATCCTAAATCTTGACCTAGGATTTTCAGCCTTTTTGACGTCTGGACCGGCATTAACGGTAATCGACAAAATCCTGGACCATGAGCGAGTCCCAAATACAGTTGGGGCCTCCCGATACAGAAGTCAGGAGCGACACCAGCTCCAGGCTGCTGAGGTCGGTATAGTAAAACTCAAGCTTAGAGGAGCAAGAGCAAGTCCATCACATTGATGTTCCCCACTCTGACTGCTGAGTGAGTATTAGTTTAGAGTCACTCATCGAGCAAGTTCCCGTCTTCATACCATTCTATCGATCACGACCCAACCAGCCGAGAGCATTATTTTCATGATCACTGGGAAAGATGGCATTGCCAACCGCAAAATCTCCGTTGTAGATTACTACCGAGAATTCTATCAGAGTGTCGTCACAAGGCCAAGGATGCCTTGCGTGCAGGTAAGCCCCAAGGAGGGAACGTCAGGTCTGAGACTGTCATCATAAGCTGATGGACGCTTCAAGTATGGCAAGAAAGCCTTCATTCCCCTGGAGTTTGTGTATCTCGCCGAGTTCAATTCTCTGCCACCAACAAAGTTGTCCGCAGAGCAAACAGCGCAGTAAGCTGGTCACTTCATTCAACGCCACAACGCTACAGTATCGTCGTTCACGACTCTGAGGCCATTCATTAGAATGATCAAAATTAGTGCCATGAAGCCAAAAGACAGGGCTTCGGCTACTCTGACTTGGCGTAAGGAGCTCGCGTATGAACACCAAAACAAGATTCGTGCGTGGGGATTGGAGGTAAGTTGTCTGCTGGCTAAAGCACTTGAAGGAGCTAATATCTTGGACAGGTCAATTCCCGCATGATCAAAGTCCAAGCGAGGGTCCTTGATGCACCCCAGGTTCGCTACGCACATAACATGATTGCAAGACCTCAGAATGGTAGCTGGAATCTCAAAGGAAAGCGGGTAGGTGTCTTGACTGTGCGAGGTAGGAACGGAGTTCATAAAGCGATTGCACACCAGTTCTTCAGCTCAGGCAAGCGACCACTCATAGCATGGTCAGTGATCACCTATGATCGCTACTTCGACTCGGACGATGTCAAGCGCTACATCCGATTTCTCTGCGAAACGCTCGAAATCTATGGGGTGGAAGTCCAAAATAAAAGGCCAGACGTTCTCGGCCCAATTAACCCTCACGAACCTGATAGTGTCAGGGCAAGCTTAAAGTTGGCTGCCCAGAGAGCTTACCTTGCCGGAAAATGTGCTCCGCAGCTGATTTGTGTAGTGCTCCCCGGGCGGTAAGTGTCTCTGCATATTCAGAGACGAAATCTAAGCTGGCGTTTAAACTTTATCCAGCGATGCGTGGTTATACGAAGCCATCAAGAAGAGCTCCTTCACCGATCTCAAAGGTTAGACTCAGCTCGATGCTTCGACTGACACTTGTAAAGGTCCTGTTCCGACTCAATGCATGCAGGCTGCCAAAATCAAAAGCCCAAGTGGCATCCAAGCTTATACAGGTAATCTTGTCATGAAAATACAAGTGGGTCCGACTCTGAAGTGGCATCCAAATAAAAATGGAGTGGCTCATCTGTACAGAGCAAACTGGGCGGTCTGACCCATCAAGTGCCGACGACAGAATTGCCTGGGATTATCAGAGGAGCAACAATGCTTCTCGGCGCTGATCTTGGACATGTGAGCATAACTTACTGCAGATAGAGGAAGCCACAGGGATTTCCGACTGACAGCTTGGGACTAGCCTCCGATTAAAGCTGGCTACGAGAACGCTCCTACTGTTGCTTGCTCGATTGCGACTTACAATGAAGATTGCAGCATGTATTCAGCCCAGATCCGACTCCAGGAGGGCCGGAGCGAGATAATCAATGACCTTTCCTCCATGATTGAAGCCCATCTCAAGATCTTCTACAAGCACAATCACTCTACGTATCCCGAAAGGATACTCATCTTCCGGGACGGGATCTCTGAAGGACAGTACGCTGCGGCTCTGCAATATGAACACGATGCCGTTGTCCAAGCTTGCGAGAGACTACTACACGAATATCGACCTCGCATCCTGATCTGTATCTGTGCCAAGAGACATAATACCCGATTCTTTGCGACAAACGAGGAAGACTGCGATCGAACTGGGAACTTGAGAAGCGGTCTAGTCGTCGATAAAGGCGTCACCCATCCTTACGCTTTCGACTTCTTTCTCCAAGCACATGCAGGGCTGATGGGCACGGCTCGGCCCACTCATTACATCTGCCTGTTGGATGAGCTCCCTATCACCCCCGATCAACTGCAAAATCTAGTCAACAGCCTTTGCTATTCTTTCGCCAGATGTACTAAGTCGGTGTCCTTGGTCCCAGTCTGTTATGTTGCAGGTGTGTAGCTTTTTCACTCGTTCTTTGGATTTGGAAAGTCTGTTTAGTTCTCTGTACTCCTTGCTTCCTCTACATTGTGGCTGCCCCCCCTACTTCGTACGTCTGATAACCCACAAACTGACGTAGCATCTTTGATCAGATCTCGTTTGTCAGAAAGCCAGGATATTTGTTCATGACCCCTACGCAGCATCAGTTGCCGCTACAGAATCCGGTGGAAAGGGCAACTCAACCTTCAGGGGTAGCATGGAGGCAGAGGGACTACCTTCAAAACCCGCAGACTTGGATATCATGGAGGTTCAGAAAGTCCTTGCTAGGAATCCTGAGCTGGCTGATGTGGTGAGTTCCATGACTGACAGTTTTTCGAGTGCGGTAGGAGCTTAACCCCAAATCTTATCAAAGGCGTGGTGGATGTGATATCTACCGTAACTCCTGCGAGGTGTCACCGGCGCTCGACTCTCCCAGGGACTCAATAACCGACATCTAACAGCATGTCTGTAGTCTTGGGGAGCCACAAAAATTACTGCCACACCACCGCCTCTCTGGATTCACCAGTTGTGTGAAATCGTCCAGTTCCAATCATTGACACCAACACAGCACCACCTGAAGGGGTCTCACCATTACCAGGATTGTACGACTGAGACTGCCCCCACCTTGCCCCGAAAACGCGCCGCTTACGATCGTGCCCCTATATGCCAGTATCCTTAACCCATTTGCTGATGGTATCTGACACATGCTGTGCCTATGGCTTCAATTCACATATTGTATTCTTACCGAAATAGTCATCCGTCGTCGTCCATTTCATAGTATGCTCGCCGCCTGCCGAAGATAGTACTAAGAGTTTGCTTCAATTCGTGAATCGCATTGATTCCCCCCATGCCCGTCGCTATGAATGTTCATGTTTTCCCTGATCAAGTCAAATTACCAATCGCTCAAAGAACAAGTCCCAAGTAGTTGGGAGTATTCAGCAGCAAAGTGCAATCTCTCGTCGCTCAGGCGGCTGGGATCTGGCGCTGTCGCTTCTTCAATCACGGCTCTTTTGCTTGTCTTCGCTAACTCCCGCATCAGGCTCCAATTGATTTTGCATTTCGATTCGTAAATCTGGTTACATGACCGACAAACGGAGAACGAGCTGTATATACACAACAGAGATCCTACCCAACCCGACGCCAACCTGCCATCAACACGTCGTTCCTCCCAGAAAGAAAACAAGGGCATGAAAGGTATATCACACACTTATTCCTAACTCTAAATGGTCTGCCACCATCCTCAAACCCGCTCAAAACCTCAAAACCTCACTGCCCTGATCCAAGTCTCGAAAACAAAGAAGTGCAAGGATGTCAACTAAGCTCCGCGAGAGGTTCTGTACTCCCCCTCAGCGGCTACGGCAGCTTCTTCGATCTCGCTTTGGATGCCCTGTACCGTGCATGGTATGTTAGTATATATAGTGAGGCATGGGGAGCATAGAAGATGACGCACGCTCAGAGTTTCAGCAGCGGTAGAGAAGTAGATCAACTGGGCCTTCACAAGGGATGAGAGATTCTGCAGAGGTTCGGGCTACAAGAGGTGTATCGACATCACCAAAGGCAGTAGGCAACGACGCGCACGAGAAAGAGGCAGATAAAGAGAGATATGTCAGCCAGAGTGATCGCAAATAGCAGTCCAGCACTCACGTTCTCAAGCACAGCCTTCATGAGGCCAATAGCAGTCTCCGTACATTGGACAAGCTTGTCTTCAGCTTCTTCGACGTGAAGTCTGCAAGAAAGGCGAAAGGTAATGTTAGAATTCAACACATATAGATGGCAGGTATAAGAGATCCACGCAAAGGAATTTGGCCGTTCCGGGAAGGACAACTTACCTGGCCTGTTCTTGCTTGGCTGGTGCGGCAGCCTTTAGGCTGTGATATGGTAGTCAGCTTGATATTGGACTCATCCAGCACGAAGTAGACATTTGTACAGTTCATTTGCGAGAGAAGAGCGTGACTCACGCAGCCCGGGCACCGTCCAATTCCAGTCTTGCAGTTTTGACGTTGGCCCTGGCTTTGATCGCCAAACCGAGGGAAGAGGAGAGAGTCGCCTGCCAAGGGGTGAGGAAGCGATCTTGAATGAGGCCATCTTGAGCGAGACGAGCATCTCCGATCTACAGTCGTCGCTATGAGCTCTCGCCCACATTGCAAAGCGAGCTTAATTTCAATTTACCTTCTCCATTGCAGCTCCGTAGACCCCAAGAGCCATTCCGAGTCTGTCATCAGCACCAAGCTGGGTCGCCCCAGACTTTGCGGCACGTGAGATGGCGTGCGAAAGGGTCTTTGGTGGGTGCGGCGCTGTGGAGGACGGGTTGGGAATAGGAATTGGAAGATTGGTTCCCTAGATCACGGAAGCATGTCAGCGTCTCTAATTTGGGAAGAAGAGCTCTGCTTCTAAGCATAGGACATGATCAAGCAGAGGAACCGCTCCCAACACGTTTAGGATCGCGACTGACTTTGAGATTCTTGTTGGCGAATGACGACCAGGCGGACGCTGCTTGAGCTCCAACCTCTGAGACTGACTCGGTGATGTCGGATGGGTAATCGTACTATGGTAAGTTGACGAGGTATTAGTGCCACACGATTATCCGGAGTGAAAGGTGGAGCACAAGTGAAGGTCATGGTACTCACAGATTCAGTTTCGTGGACTTTGGTCACTTTCAAGAGCTGTTGATGGACATGCTTTAGAGCATCGACACGAGCTTCAAGCTGCTTGTACTCCGCAGGTAGTCTATGAGATGGCAAAGCCTCACGGTCAGCGAACATTCTTTCTCAAGCTGATAGAAAAGTTTTGAAGGCTTACTCGGTTATGCCATCAGGTCCGACGTTACCAAGCTTCTCCCTGTGACGTCAAAGCCGCGGTGAACACAAGGTTAAGGGAGGCGAGTGAAGGATGTTCGAGAGGAATTGAGAATAGAGCAATCAGTACGAGACGTTTACTACGGCTGAAGATCGGTTCCACCACTCACCTAGTCGCTTGAACCGTGTTTCGGAAATTCTTGCTGACGGCTGAAACGTCAACTGAAGGGATTGCTGGCATGGCCGGGAGGTTGGCGGAGAATTGCTTCCAAGATTGCATGATGGGCACGATGAAGGATATGTATCTGGAGGGTGTGGTCGACGCGATGTACTTATGGGAAAGAGATGTATAGGCGGGGAGGGTGTGATGACTGAGAGCGAGGTAATAGATAGGATGGGATGGGATTGGTAGGTGGATCGTAGGTGATCTAGGTCATGTCGCTGCGTGTGACGAACGAGCGCGTCCGCGGTGGCGGGAGGTGTTGATACGATTAACTCCGGCATCGGTTCATTTAAGCACACGTCATAATCTCAGCACTGACGATGCGCGTTCATCATCGTCCAGTGTCCAGCATGGTTGCTTGCTGCCAACCTTTGATATTGAACCCTTCCATTGACTGCTCTGTCACATCTCCCACATCTCGCGTCATGTCTGTCAGAGTCTCTAACGACTCAGCTGTTGGATTCGACTTCTCCAACTTTGCAAGAAATGAGTTTCTAGGTCAAAGGCTCGGTGGAATCCCCCGAGGTATGTCTTGCTTGATGGTCTACAGCTGGACTCAACACTATGCCCGCTCTCACATCATTCTCCCATCATATTGCGGGTGATGTGAGAGTCGTAGCGTGGTATGGAGTCCATATGAGAGCGAGGCAAGGTGGACAGGAAAAGCTGACCCCCAAGCCTGATTTACAGCAACATCAACCGGTACCACTATCGTTGGACTGAAATTTGGCGGTGGAAACTCTGGGGAAGAAGAGGGAATCTGTCTAGGCGCAGACACGAGAGCTACGGGTGGACCTATCGTGGCAGATAAGAACTGTGAAAAGGTCAGTCGCGACTGTCTGTGTCTCATACCTTCATAGCCTTGTGGCCAGGACATGACAGCTCGACTCGTCTTCCTTTGAGGAGGACATGCGGCTTGGGTCGATGTCTTGTGGCTATTTGACAAAAGTGAATAACGGACCTAACCTTACTCTAGATCCACTACCTCACTCCTCTGATTCGTTGCTGTGGTGCGGGTACAGCTGCAGACACCGAGTAAGAAATCCTCCTTCAGTCTCAGGTAGATGCTGATCCTTTGACCCTGCTAGATTCGTTACGAACCTCATTTCATCCAATTTGGAAGTTAGTTCATTCCGTACAATGGTGCTTATCTTGCGTTCAAGAACTAACGTGAGCACATGCAGCTCCATGCCTATTCCCAAGGTCGGCCAGTCAGGGTTGTCACTGCCATGACGATGTTGAAGCAGTATCTGTACCGGTAAGTAATTGTCCCCTGTGAAGTCGAGGAATCATTTTCCTAGTTGTTCGAACACAATCATATATCCTCTACACCGTGATCGTGTCTGACAACTAGCTGCCCCTGGTTAAACTCCCTGCTTGAATATTTCCTGACGTGTGTATGATGTCCTTCAGATATCAAGGTCATGTTGGAGCCCATTTGGTCTTAGGAGGCGTCGACTCTACAGGGCCTCATCTGTTCACTGTTCATGCGCATGGGTCTACAGATAAACTCCCTTACGTGACGATGGGCAGTGGAAGTTTGGCTGCTATGGCTGTTTTCGAAAGCAGTTATCGGGAGGGAATGACTGTGAGTGGTACCACATACCGTCTCTTCGGACTTCCCTCGCCCTCGAGGTACTTTCACTGACGACATCGATACCCCTCATTCAACTATCGTTACCTTCTCTAATTTTTGCCGTGTCCCTTTCCTATCACTTCTTCATCCTCCCTCTTTACCATCTTCTTCCGCAGAAACAAGAGGCTATTGCTTTGGTATCACGTGCCATCCGGTCAGGTATTTTCAACGATCTAGGTTCAGGTTCCAATGTGGATGTCTCAGTCATCACCAAGAATGGAACAGAAACGATGAGGAACTATGAGATGCCTGTAAGTGTTATTCCACTTCCGACGATCCCATCCTCCCCTGGTGTCACAAGCTGACTTCATTTTCTCTCAATTCACCTTCCTGCTCGCTTTCCGAATCTACTAATATCCTACCTTCAACTTCCTATGGTCGTAATGGTGACATTGTTTATCGAATATCGTTCTCCTTTCATCCCTGTTCGAGCAGAACGAACGAGTTCCCAAGGCCCGAAACTACAAATTCCGGAAAGGAACAACAGCATGGACTGCTGAAACGGTCAGATCACTGATCGAAACAGAGGAAATCAAGGTGACGACGGGGGCTGGAAAAGAACAGAGTAGTATAGGGGAAGTCGCAGTTGCTGTTCCTGTTGGAGCGGGGCCTGGTGGGGAGGAAGGGATGGACCTGGACTCGTGACGTGAGAAATTGGCCGATAGTAGCGAGGGAATATGAGAGTAGACATGCATATTGTATATTGGTCCTTCGCGTCTTCAACATTGTAGCACAGGTGATCTCGAGACTGCATGGCAGTAATAGTGGTTGGTTCCGGTCTACAAGTTGGTCGTGTTGTCGCGACGGAAAAGCGCCACATTGCCTCGTCCCGGCATGCCCGGCAATATCTCGACCGAATCACGCTCGCACCAATGAGTTTTGTCAACGAATCTACAGTCACTTTTTGTCGTACACCAGTATACTTCCAGTCGTCACTTTAGCAATCAAGAGGAGACACGAAATCAAGGTGAGTGCTTGGCATTGGCCTCCCGCACTTCCACTCCCCTTCCTCTTCCACATGTCCTCAGGCGGGCAGATAACATGATGAGAATTGTTGGCACCAGTCTTACCGTTAAGTTGGGGACAAAAACAATATATAGCGTCACACGATTCTTTATACGCTCCGTGGACGTTTCTCTGATCTCGCTCATCGCTTCAACCTATTCTCTGTCTTTCTGTGTTGTGTTACAGAACAATTTTGGGACAGATGACTGACGATATTGGATTTCAGGTTCTCACATTTTGTCATCGACGTTATATATCCAGTGGCTTCTATTTTCTTAGATATTATGGTAACATGCAGGACTGCCAATGGATGCGCGGGATGACCTGGATTTTTTCGGGATGATGCGTCACTCCAAAACATCTTTGGCCGAAACCGTCAGATAGTTGCTGGATTTTGTACGAAATGACTTCCGCAGAGTTGGGCTGGCTATTCAAAGAGAGATTGACACTCCGGAGGATCAAGCTCTGGCCGTCAACGACCCAATTGTTCCACACATTGTACTCCTTCATGATTTCAGTCTTTTATACTCCTGCGGTCGAAACTGCGTCAAGAACGAAGACCACCAGCCAGACAGTATCTCGTCATTTCTGACCGCCAAGTCTCGAAGAGAGGTCTCCATTGATGTACTCCTAACAATGCAGCATGTTTTGGATGTGTTCTGACTATCACAGGATAGCAAATGATGCAATGAGGTACTCGTAAGCTTACCACATATGTCTCGTGGCCGCGTCCTTCACCATTCACCTCATGGGAGGACAGATCTGGCGGACTACTGTTTATATTGTCAACTTCCCGACCTTGAAAAAGGATTCTTGAGAACTTCTCTGAATGCATGTGCAGGGGGCATCCGCAGCATTCCGCGACTCCTAGTAGGATACTTAGAAAACATATGGTATACCACGGCGCGGTCGATCCTAGGAAAGGTCTGCAGTAGAGCTCTAAGTGCTGTTGCCACACCTTTTGCCACGTGCTCTGATCGATCATATCATGTTCGCTCTCGTTAGGTTCATCCAATATTGCCTCCCGTTCGTCCTGACTTAACACTCTTGTGATACCATCTGAAGCATCGTCACAGTATCATCATCATGACGACGCGACAGAGTTTTGGTGATTTCCTCAATTCTGCTGGACCCTCGACTCCCCGAGGAAGAGGGGGAGGGGGATACAGAGGAGGACGCGGTGGAGGTCGAGGGCGAGGTGGTGGTGGAGCGAAATCGGATTACTCCAATGTCCCATTGGACTATGAGCGACTCAATAAGCAGGGGTATACCCGTATGGAGGGTATGTTCTGTTCCTCCTGATTTTGGAGCTTGCTGCCATCATGGAGCTAGGCTACGGTGATATATGCGCTCGATCTGACACAATGTTTCGTCGTAGGGTTCACCGTCGCGCCTTATGGACCATCGACAACTTCCGCACCTAACGGGACTAGTTCACCATTTCCATCTACCACTCCGAATCGGGGCAGAGGTGCTTGGACACCAAGAGGGAGAGGAGGATATACCCCTCGAGGGACTCAATTCGGCACTCAAACAGCTGACGAGAGTCGGACCCCCTCTGGGCCGTCTGGATCGACCACACCTGTCAGAGGGCTTGGCTTCAGAGGGAGGGGACTAGATAGTACCCGGGGCTCTAGGGGAGTCTTTCCAAAGCGCGGCGGCTTGGGCCTGCATAGTAGTGGAAATGATGGCATTAGGGGGAGAGGGGGATACCACGGGAAGGGCAAGGAGAATCAGAATACGTTTTGGGGTGGTCATGGGGCACCTCTTTTCGTGAAAGCTGGAGAGTTGTTCAAGGAGGGAGAAGTGGAAGTTCTCACAAGGGACTCCGGTAGGCCAACTTTGAATCTGATAATTGATAGCTATATATGGGCACTGACGAGAATCCAGAGGAACACCTGCATGTGGAGACTATGCCGATGTCCGATCCTTCGGCTCCTCAGATGTCTGACTTGAATGATGATGTGGAAGTCGAAGTCTTCCATCCCGACCCCTCAAGACCACTCGCTGAGCCAGAGCCTGAAATGGTTTATCACCATAGCTCAGCAAATCCTCGGGGTATTCTGGCAGCGGAAACTGATCCAACCTTGGTGACGGATATGTTTTCATACATCTCGATGACTACAGGAGACGCGTCAGCTCCACCTCCCCAGGAGGTCGTTTGGGCAACTGGTGTGCCAGATGCTCAGGCTCAACATGTAGACTCCGATTCCCTCTTCTTCATCGACACGGAGCCTGCCGATCTCGAATCTCAGCTTGCGCCTTCGTACAACACTGTTCAAACAGCACCATTAGGTGCTTCCAGAGGACCTAGAAAGTCCTCGCAGTCGGAGGACGAGAAGATAGTCTTCGTTCCTCGCACCTACCGACAGCCTGAACCCCTCGCGGTCCCAAGTTCGTCCGGTATCGCCTCCCGAATCCCTCCGTCTGCCGCTGCTACCTTCGAGACCCACTTTCAGGGTGTATACCAGGATTCCCGAGCTGCTTTACCTTCTCTTCGCAAAGACAAGAAAGCTGCTAAGAGGGAAAAACGTAAGGGCAATAAGAACAAGAGAGGCAAGAAGGGTGGGAAGGGGATACCGAGGGATGATTCGGATATGGAGTGGGGTAGCGAAGGTCCCCCTCCCGCCGTTCTTGGGGTTGATGGGCTGGTAGGAGATGGAGATGATGTGGAGATTCTGAGGGATTATTTGGCAGGGACATTGTTGAATGCGAAGAGCGAGATGGAGGAGATGGAGGCGGAGAGGAGGGCTCTTGGACAGGGGGCTGTGGAGGACCAGGGGTCAGAGAATGACAACGAAGATGAAGATGAAGATGATCAGGAGGTGGTCGGTCAAGGAGCAGTCGATCGAAGTGGTGATAGTGACGTGGAAATCAAGAGTCAGCAGGACGACGACATCGAAATAGATGCTATCCATGAGGAGGAGTCTGAGGGGAAGCCGGATGATGGCGAGGATGATCAGTGGGAGTCCTCGTCTGGATCCCAATTGACCGACGTCGACGAGGATCATTTGTCAGATGGGCAAACTGTCGCTGCCAACGCGGACCAGATGGTGTGTCTAGTTGCACTCTGTACTATCTCACTAACATCTGAATTTCGCTAGCCCGGGAAGACCACTAATAGTAAATCAAAGGGCAAGGGCCGAGCCAAACTCAATCCAGCAGAATTCTACGACCCCGAGGGATACCTGCGTAAATCAGGCCGGGAGGGAACAGACTCCCTATCTGAAGACTCGGAGGATTCTGAATCCGAAGGATCATCAGTCATCGGTGATATGGAAGCTGCCTTCATGCAGGGAATCATGGATGACTCAGACAGCTCAGAGGAGGATGAATTTTTCAATGGTAAACCGACTTGGGCTGATGAGACTGAGTGGTTCATTCGCGATATGGAGGTAGGACAAGTTCCGTATTTTTGATCGAGGGAATAAAGCTGATTGATTGAAAAAATAGGAGGCACTCGATGGCAGTCTACCCCTCAAGGATAGAAAGCAGAGAAATAAGCTGTTCAAAGCTATAGAGACAGGTGACTTTGGGGATGACTGGCCGACTGGTGCGTTTTCATTCTCATAGTGTGGACGGTCACTGATGTCTTGTATGTTTTCAGAACCGGTCAAGAAAGGAAAGAAGAACAAACACATCCCCTCGGAGCTGCAGGATGTATGGGAGCGCGACCGCCAAAAGAAAGCTGAGAAGAAGCAACAGAGAGAACTTGAACGCTTGATTGCTGCTATCGATCCTCATCCTTCTGGACGAAAGGCAGCCAAAAAGGGGAAGGGGAAGAACAAGGTGCATCAAGCATCTCTAGCCCACTTGATTCCAGGCAGCGCCGAAGAGGTAGCGGCCATGTTTGACATCGAGTCCGAGGAGGAATTTTTGAGCTCGATTAGCGGGCAACAGCTTGGCGGAAGGAGAAGAAAAGGCTTGAATCTCTTGCCGAAAACCATCCCTCAGGTTGATGTGGAGATCCGGGAGTTCCTCGAAGATGTTGGCAAGACGACGTATGCCCTTCCAGCAATGGATAAGGAGGAGAGGAAGAAGGTTCACATGTTGGCCGAGTGTTATGGCCTGAAATCGAAGAGCAAGGGATCGGGGAAGAATAGATTCCCGTATGTTTCAAAACTCACCCCTATCTCTGTTGACTCCCTTCCTGATACTGACTACTTGTGCACCTCAGTGTCCTCATCCGGACTGCTCGCTCGGGTACCGTCATAGATGAAGTCAAAATCGGTCGCATAGTCGCTGCTTCGGCGTCTAGCGGGGGGCAGTTCTACAAAGCCCTGTATAGCAAATCAACTGGGACGAAGAGAAAGGGTCCCAAAGGCGACGTAGGCTCTTCTGTTCGCCATAGGGATGGCGATGCGGTCGGAGAGGGGGCAGAGAGGATTGGAATGGACAACATCGGTCATAAATTGTTGAGCAAGATGGGGTGAGTTCGAGACAACGTGCTGTGTTCACTGCTGCTGCTGTATCTACTCTACTCCTCCTGCAATGTGCTACGCTCCGTGGACTCAGCATGTAGTAGAAAAATGCTAACGCTCACTTGAACTGCTAGGTGGACCGAGGGCGATAGGATTGGTAAATCAGGAGGACTCGAGGCACCGTGAGTTCCTCTCAATGATACTCCCGTCTGATCTGTTCGCCACACCATACTGAGACTGTACTGATTCGGCCGAATTAAGCATCGTTGCTATTGTCAAGAATACGAAAAGCGGGCTGGGAGCGTGAAAGGTACAATGTAGAGTGTGACCCTTCTCATTCCCCGGTGGCCGTGCAGCGAGACCGAGAATGTGGCAGAAAGAGGACCAGCCACCAGCGGTCAGGTCAATGTGCATGTAACGAGTCATTGTCTGCTGCACAGTTCCAACATTTCCCGACTGTCTGAAATGGGGGAAGAGCGCTCCTCGCCTATGCATCGTAGTAGCTACGAGTACGCGAGATCCAGAGGTATTCGCTGCCCAGGCATATGATGGTCGTTTGACGCCAGATGGTCCTTTCTTCGCCCCTTACTTTCTGCAAAGGTGACGAGGAGATGCACATGACTGCGAGAAATGTAGTGATCAGCTCGTAAACGTTTCGCTTGCCTGTGGTGTACATGACCTGGCATTTACATGCAGGGGGAGACAAAGGACGGTAGAAGCCCGAGTGACCCGAAAAGCCCGGGAAACGCCAAGCCAGTTAGAATGCTTCCGTTCAGGTACGGGCCTTGTAATCTGATAACGGCCGAAAAAACAAAATGTCATGCGATGGCGCCCTGTCATCAACACCCTGGATTCGCTTCAGAGTCTAGCCCGATTGCTTTCAGGGGAGAGGAGGGAGCCGGAGGAGAAGGGGTCGGGGACTGGACAAGCAACGCAGGACAGCTCTGCAGAACTGTATCACACAAGCTACAGTCCTTACATCCGTGTAAACGGGGAGTAGCTGAGAATCGGAGACACGCCTCGACTTACCTGACCATGCTTTAGCATGATGCGAGAAATATTCCTACCCATTGTGGACGTATTCCCTTTTCTTCTTGCGCCCCCCTATTTTCCTCCTCCACTAAATATCGCGAAAAAGCAGCACACATGTCGTCGCTGGGATGTCACGCAGTCGGCCGAGTTATCAGGTCAAGAGGAGTCTGATGTTGTCCCTGTCGGACATGAGGATGTAACAGTATAGCCATCGGGCATAGGGGCACGCAAAGAAGGGAAAGTGAACCAGGGACCCAACGCTCACTGTGGTCTTTTTATCTGATAACGGATAACTTTCCGCTAGTGTTGGTGTGATTCAGGGCTTACACTGCGCTTCCTCCCGGAGGAGGAGGATACGAATGCGATGCGACGAGAGGAGAGGAGATGCAGGGGCTGAGGTGAAGATGATAGGTCCGCTTATGAGTTTCTGGGCTGCGATAGATAGTTGCACCTCCCCTTGCCTATCCCACCCCTCTCTCTGCTTTTCGTTGCTCCCGAAACGCTTGGCGAATTTGAGCCATTTACCCTTCGTTATTCCTCATAACAGGCTTTTCATCCATCCCCTTCCACCCGACACCTTCTTTCTACATCATCTCATTATTCTTCACTCGCTTTTGCACTCGTTTCATTCCCCATAATAGTTAGACTCGAAGACCACAGTCACTATGCCTAACCCCTTCGGACCAGATTATTATGCCTCTCGGCAAGCATGGATCATGGTGGGCTCGATACTGGCTATCGGTACCGTCCATCACGGATACAAGTTGATCTCCAACTGGCGTCAACGTGTGAAGCTTTCCTCCTCTTACAAAAACACGGATACAACCACCCCGCAGACTACGATTGAGATCAAAGCAAGAAAACGCCAGACTACTAGGATTGGCTATGCCATCTCTGCGTCGACCAGTAACCTGCTTTATTTGAGGACATTCCCACTCTGGATTTATTCCAGCACTACTCTAGCTGAGGCGCTTTTAACTTTAACGTATATCGCTGTCATTCTCGCCCTTTCTTTCTATAACACCTGTACGTCTTTTTGAATATCACTCTCCCGACCTTGTCCGAGCTGACATGACTGAACAGGGTCCAAGGGGCAACTCAGCTTTGCTAACCAATGTGGCGTCATGGTCAGTCCCCTGTCTGGGTCATCTCCAGACTCTCACCTTCCTTTCTTGAGGGACACTGACAAGATAACCTTCATGGCGACAGGCATTCTCGCAAGTCATCCTCATCGTCGGCCTTGCAGGGAAGAACAACACCATCTCTCTCCTCACTGGAATCTCCTACCAAAAGCTCAACTGGATGCACCGTGCCTCTTCTCGAGTCGCCCTTCTCTTATCGTGGATCCACGCATCATCGCGACTTCAAAAAGGGTATGTCTATCACTCATGTTTGAGGACTCAGGCTAGACTCTAACTCTAACTCTCACTCCACGCAGACTGACTCGTGACAAGGTTATCACGTTGCCTTATGTACAATGGGTGAGTGGCACAGTCACAATGATCGATGGGATAGTATGCTAATCACACAGTAACCAGGGCGTGGTCGCTTTGATCGCCTTCACGATCGTTTTCTTCACAAGCTTCCGATTCGTCCGCCAGATGTTTTACGAAGCTTTCCTGATTTGTCATCTTGTTTTCGTCCTGTAAGACCTTGCTCTATTCCCGGTCCCAACAGTTCGGCACGGCTGACTGTAAAAAATGTCTTATAGAATTTTCCTGGTGGGGGCCTACATGCATTACCCTCTTCCTGTCGGCTACTGGATCTGGGTAAGTCAACGAACATCTGTAGCAGATGCACCTTCGCCCGCTGACCGTGCTCCATTCTCATTCCCTCATAGCCTGGGTTCCTCTTATGGGGTCTTGACAGATTCGTTCGATTTGGGAGATATTTTGTCAACCACAGAATCTGGCGTGTCGTCACAGGGACCAAGTTTTCGAAGACTGGTGACTGTACCGTCGAGCTCCTTGAAGGCGACGTCATGCGGATCACCGTCAAGAACTTGACCCTCAAGTGGTCCGCTGGTCAACATGCGTCAGTCTTGCATTCCATCATTCATTGGATAGCCTTAGTCCAGTTTCCCTGACATGCACTACCGTACTGACTTGTTTGGTATGTCTAACAGCTACTTGTCCATTCCGTCTTTATCCAAATTGCCCAAACTCCCCCATCCATTCTCATATACCAACTTACCGAGCGCCAACATGGAATCCCGCGATGCCATCTTCTTGATCCGAGCGTACTCGGGTAAGTTATTCTGCCAGACCGCCACAGCCTCGTAGTGTAGCACTAATATATCGGCTCATACTCAAGGCTTCACTCGCTCACTCGCTAACAAATTCACCAACGAGAACATCATGTCTATTCCCACCTTCCTTGAAGGTCCTTATGGAACTCCTCATTCTATGACACACAACTCTACCGTTCTCCTGGTTGCTGGTGAGTTATCCGATGATCCATCCCATCGACAAAAAGCTTACCAATCATACTTCAGGTGGAACGGGAATTACGTTCATCTTCTCACATTTCCTCCAACTCCTCTCTCTCATCCCCGAATCAGCCCAAGAGGGCTCCACGAAATCTGCCGTCCGAAACCTTCACCTGGTCTGGAACGTCCGCCACGCCTCTCACGTAGCCTGGATCGCCCCCATACTCAACCAGGCCGTCGAGTCCTTCATCCTCCCCCAGGGATACAAAGTGACTATCGATATCCATGTTACGCGCAGCATCCTCTCCTCAGAACCTGAGACCAGCGGCGAAGGCGCCCAAGGTGGACTCAGCGGACAGCTGGCCGCCGAGGTTCGCCACACGCTAGAGAAAACAATTTCACACGTTCAGCAGCCGATGCAAGCCCCCAGTAGCGGAAGTAGCGAGCTCAACGAAAAACTGGTGGACGAGACTCCGTCAACTCCTCTTTCTGGAGGGTCGGAGGATGGGGGTTCGTCAAGTGCAGAAAGCGGGGAGCGGAACCGAGAAATCGAGGAGAAGGAGGTCGCTGTAGCGCTAGGATCGACGTTTGGGTTGACGCCGAATGCTAAAAGACTGATCAAGTTTGCTGCGGGGAGAGCAGATATTCAAAGTATCATTGAGAAGGACGTAGAAGCCTCATTGGGACCTATGAACGTCACTGGTGAGAGGGTATCCCATAAGAGATTGACGGAGTAGCTGACTGTTTGGCACCATTTTTCTTTGCTTTGAATAGTCTGCGGACCGACACAGCTCTCGCTTGATACAAGGAGAGCAGTTGGTGCTGTCTCGACGGGTGATAGGGTGTTGAGAGGTCAACACGAGATTGAATTCTACCACGAAACCTTCGGTTGGTAGTGAGAGTGGCGGATGGCTTGGTGCCACTCACTGTCATTGTTGCCGGTACGAGGTTGGAGGAGGGTCATATTGGGCCGGTTGGATGAGAAGTGAAGTGTATCTGTACAGTACCGGAGCCGCGACGGATTTTTTTCGTTTTCTATTCTAGGAGTACAGGGGTAGAAAAAGATTCATAGATATACAAGATTAAAGTGAAGAATACAGTTCTCAGGATGACCGATCTTATGGTAAAATATGCAGCCCTTGTCGCGTGCCGATTGGGACGAATAGAAGTCGCAAAACAATGTGTGTAACTTCGGTACATGATTTGACTTTTGACAAAAAGACATCTTCTTTGTATATCAACTGCTGATCGGTCCACACCTGTCCACAACACTTATCGACAACTCAATAGATACTTCTCAGATCTATCCCCAACATCGATTCCCTCTATCTTCCATTTTCTTCGCCGTCTCCCAATCGCTAATTCAACAAAGCGACCTGCGGGTCTAGATCGTGTGATACTCATCGTCGGAGGGAGTGACTCCTGTCCCGCTGGAGGTTGTTCATACTCTTCTTCCTGTTCCGTTCTTCCAATACTGAAGCTCCGCCGATGAAAGTAGGAGCCGTCGGGCTCCTGCTCGAAGAGTCTGGGAAGACTGAGGCTTTGGTAGCTGCCATGGCTGCTGCGCCCACGTCGGAGCTGAGGTAATGAATCAGCGCACAATTGGAAGGACTCTGAGCAGCCTCCGCGGAGGCTGTTTAAGGGTGCAAGCTTACTTGTGCGTCGCTAGCCCAGGACGGGGGTCCGCTACTTGTGTTTTGAGGTGGGTCGGAGTAGCGCTCGGCGCGTGCGTCCCGTAATGAATGAGCGTCCTAAGCTCTGACTTTAGCATCCCCATCACTCAAACCCCCATTTGCGCTTGCAACGGTACTCACAACTCCTCCAACAACGTCGCATGCCGATAACTCAACCTGATATTCGGCACATTCGTCTTATGAATATCGTTCCCCATAGCTCCGGGGAGATACCATTTCTGCCCAATCCAATGTCTCTTGACCTGCATTTCCCAACCAGATTGCAGGACCGAGTTTCGAGCGAGCTCGCACATATCCGCAGGTGTCAGTTTGTAGATTTGGGCTGCACATGAGTATTCTTCGAGCAGGTGAGAAGCGGTGAAATGGAATTGGAGCGGGTCATCTGGTGCATTGTTGGAGTTAGCAAAGCCGCGTAGAGACAGTCGTAATAGACGTACCCGTGGAGAGAGAGACATTGAGTCCGACCCTGAAGAAATCCTTGAAAGGGTTCCGCTCGTACGTGAGGAAAAGCGCATTGTTACTGAGGGGCGACATCGCCAAACCGATCTGTTTCAGGTAGAACAGATACTGCAACGCAGGGACTTTTCGAAGCAAGATGCCGTGCGAGATGGAGTGAGCTGCCAGGAAAGCCGAGGAGAGATGATCGGGATCTCCAGCTTCACCGCAGTGGGGGCGGAAGACGAATGTATCTGGTGGCAGTCGCATCAGCCAGATGGTTCTATAAGAGTCTGCGATGAGCTTACTGAATCCTCGGCTTCGTCTCCACGCGTTTAGAGAAGCCATATTGGCGTACATGTAGTAGATCCTGTGGTAGTAAAGGAAGATGATTTTAGCTCAACCAATCAAAAAATACAGAATCTCAACGACCCAAGTTTACTCACCAGTAACTGTATGGCGGACTCTGGCCAGTGGACCACATCTTGGCGGTGGGGAACTTGCGGTAAAGCCTTCTCTCCGGCTTACTCTCGTCATCCACACTGTCAAAGCCCACAACACGCTGCAGGAAGACATGAAGCTCGGGGTGGGAGGTAGGATCCTTGGTGACTTCAAATAGAGGTTGGAAGACATCTGTCCTTTTCAATTAGTTTAACTGGTCATCATACGGAGAAAATGAGACGCACTTCTGACGATATCCTCGAAATTCTCAACCAGCCCTGATGACTTGTACACCTCGTAGAGCCGAGGGACCTGGATCAACCATCGCACATTGTGGGAGAGCAATTTATTGTTGATGACCCATTTAGCAATTTTGTCCCATTCTTGCACGTTGCTAGAAAAGCGGTATTGTCAGTCGATTTTCGTTAGAGGATGCTCTGCTCCACTTACCGACCGTAAACTGAGATACGCCATTCCGAGTTTTGGTACTTGCTCTGCTCGAGATCAGCAATAAGCTCTGTCAGACAGGAGAACCATCAATTAGCCTTCTTCCGTCAATGAGCATGAAACCGCACCTTGAGTCAGCTCTGCTAGGTATTTGCCCTTCAAAAGGTTGTCCGTCTTCAAGAAGATCTCTCGCAACCGGGATGAACCACTGCGTCAAAGTCAGCTGTGATTTCAAGCTGTGCGCTATTGGTACCAACAGAAAACTCACGTCGGGTTGTATCTGTCAGCGGAGAATGCCAATGTCAGCGTAAGACTCCTCGAACTTCAAAATGCTGAGTCGAAGCATGGCTCACCGGTCATTGAACCGATCGAATCGGTGGAACTCTTGATGGGCGTGCATATCCATCGTATCGATTGAGAGGTCATAGGCTGTTAAGTCCAGGGACTCGAACACCTCCTTGAGCGTCAGATCCTTCCCATCACGATGGATGACGATTTCCTGCAGTTGTACAGAGTATCAGTTTCAGATCTAGGCATCCATATATGGATAAAGTCAAATCTCCGACAGGAGAGCAGCACTCACGTTGGGAGCCTTCTTTAGCTTTGACTTGATGAAACGAAGCAGATGTTTCTGGTTCATGCTGGCCGAATGATGGATATGGGTATCGACCTTCCGGACATTGTAGAAATCACTATTATGAACTTTAGCTGCAACCCTTAGAATTGTTACCAGGGAGTCATCAACTAACCGATGCGGGACCGCCTAAACAAGAAGATATACGTTATTAGCCGTCAATTCTCCAGCTCCAATTGAAACGAAATCAAAAGATTGAAGACTCACCTTCATATCCGCCAGTTCCTGATACTCGTTCAAAAGGCAGTACAAACTCCACTTGCTCGCCAGATACTTCAGTCTTCTAAACGCAAAACTCTTTGCGGGCCCATCGGAGCAAACACCCAACAAGAAATCTAAATCGGTAAAGTATTCCTTAAGCGTTGGGACGGTTGCTTGAGGCTGTCTCTTGACTGGTGCCGCCGGTTGTCCATCGGCGGTTAGAACCGTCTCAGAGGGCTCCTCTTTCGGAACCAAGTACACCTCGTAGACACCTTCGTCATTCAACCCAAACTCGTACTTCTCCCCAGAAGGCCCCGTTGTTTCACCAGGAATCTCACATTCCTCAAATTTGAAGCCGTCACCCTCTCTCCCCGTTCCGATACCCCCACTCGCTGTCGTATCTTCGAGGCCGGTCTTTCCGGGGACACCGCTACTCTCTCCTTGTTCCGGTAGTGCTGGTCGACCAGGTTCTTCGCCTGACTTCCAGTGCCAGTGTGGAGGTGGCGGTGGCGGGTAGATTTTCCATGGCGAGAAAGGATCGTTGCTGTTTGGTGCTTGATCCGAGGACGGAGGTGATGATTCGCATGTTTCGGGATTGGCATCGGGCTTCAGTCCGGCGACATCAGCTACGGAGGATGGCGTGAATCCACGGAAGGTTCCGTCATGGTCTCGAGGATTGTCACCTAGTCTCTGGTTGGATAGGGCCAGGTATTTGTCCCGTAGTGCAAGACAGCGTGCGAACGAAGCACTGACAAGGTGGTAATATAAGCGAGTTTCTGCTGACTATTCTCGCTCAGTTGGTCTGTTAGAGGAAACTCACTACAAACTCTCAAGCTCGTTTCCGATTGAATGTTCTAAAGAGACCGGAACGCCTAGTCAGCAGTCATTGAGACTCTAATGGCATGGGAAATAACTTACCAGCTTCTCCCGGTCCCATTCCACTCGGAGCAGGTGTCGCAGCGCCAGCTGCGGTTGGCGTCTCGGCACCTCCCATATTTCTTCCAAGATTCCCTAGACCAACAAGTCCACCTGGAGCAGAACCATCGGCCCTATCGGCATCACGGTCCCAGATCCCAGCGCCCATCTCCCGCTCCCTCTCTTCTTCCTCCAAATCCAACCGTTCCTGGTCATCAAGCTCTGTGCGATGAATCAAGCTCTTCCTAGGATCTAAGCCACCATCCTCATCTGTTGACGGAGACAGCATGCCAGATGTGGAAAAACCTCCTCGAGCGTCTACTGTCCTGGGGAGAGCGTCGTTGGGATTTGTATAGGCTCCCATCCCGCTTCCACCTTGAAGAACGTTCTTCCCGACCTCCACCCCATCTTTGGAGGTACCCGTGGCGATCGGGGCTGGGGGTCGTGGGTGGAAGGCTGATGGTGATGGGTCGGTGTTGGCAGGTGCTGAGCCGATTTCTCCGTTTATGTTTGCAGGTGTAGCTCTCCCAACGCCAGCTCCTCCACCAACAACGGGGTTGAGCGGGCTTCCCCCATGTCCGGCTGAGCCCGTAGGAGGCAGCGCGGTGACAGTACTTCCAGATGGAGAATGGTGGGCGCTAGATCCAGGTAGA
The DNA here is from genome assembly GCA_001599695.1 of Phaeotremella skinneri. Classification (NCBI taxonomy): domain Eukaryota; kingdom Fungi; phylum Basidiomycota; class Tremellomycetes; order Tremellales; family Phaeotremellaceae; genus Phaeotremella; species Phaeotremella skinneri. Next base: position 101,306 of record BCHT01000003.1, read on the forward strand.
CCGGGAGGAGGGAGTCGAGCCAGATGATGGGACAACCAAACTTCGTCGGCCATCTGGAGTCGACGCTCTTCATGATAGTTGAATGAAGGCGAAGAATGTTGGTGGGAAGTAGCCGTATCATCTTCGTCCACCTGGTCCCCGGGGAAGGGTGAAGCCAGAGGGGAAGGAGAAGGGATGGCGATAGGAGTCGAAGGGAGGGAGAGATCTTTGGGTGTCATTTTTGGATTTGATATGCTGAATGAAGAAGAACTCGAACTGAAAGTAGGAACCGGGCCTTCTGTTCTCCACAACAGTCGCTGGATTGACGTGTGGATTTCCACCAACAATGGACTTATTAGATAAGCTTAGGGACTAGAAGTACTGCGTAGTTGGTGTCCGATATTGTCGGGATAAGCTCAGCAGGGGGGCCAACGGGTTTCCTTGGCCAGACTGACTCAATCCTCGCTTGCTCGCTTGCGAACCTGATACCAGACAGACAGATTCAATAGTGGGGAGACACGTGGTGCCACGTCATTTGATTCGGCTCAGGAACTTGATACCGATGTAAAGATCATCTTGCCCTTCCCAAGTTATAAAATAATGTTATTTTGAACTCGTCTGGATGACGGTATCTACCTCCCCGATGCCGACCCTGGATTAGGGAAGATATGGCTCTCCCTTGTTTGCAAATCCCCGCCAAGCAGTGTCGCCGATCATCTACCCAGCTGCCCAGCTGCCCAGCCAACTGGTTTGACTTCCTCTACATCGGGGTCGGCCAGGAATGAGACGCCTGGCGGTCAATGATCACCGCACCCAGCTCTTGTCGTCATTCGTCTTTCCTTCTTGCATAGGATATATTTACGTACGGTCAGACCGCTTCGCCTCGGGGATGGCCATGATTCTGCATGCATAGGGCTGTTGAAGCTCCCCTATAAACTCGGACACTGACGGGCGGGGATCTTCTTCCTACTGACTTATAATTCGCTAGTCCTACTTCCTGAATACTCTTCGTACCAACATTTGGCTAACAGCACTACCGCTTCTCTCATCAGCGATTGAAATACTGAACTCAGCATGTCCAAAGTCATCCTGGTCTTCGGAGCTACTGGTGTTCAAGGCCGTGCTCTGATCGAGGTATGTTCTTCACCATATTTCGAACATATACTGCTCACAACTAATCCTCTCCTCAGGCTCTATCAAAGAACAACACCCCTAGTGAAACACCCTACCAGATCCTCGCCCTCTCTCGGGATCCCACCTCGTGGTCATCCAAATATCTGGCCAAGCTCCCAGGTGTCAAAGTCCTCAAAGCTGCGCCGAATTGTATGGATGAACCCGCATCCACGGTCTTTGGGGGCTTGTTGGCTGGTGAGGGGATACGGAAAGGGGGCGTTTATGGGGTGTTTAGCTGTCAGGGATATGTTGATGATAAGACTATGGTCAAGCAGGGTATGCGATCTTATAGTCTTTCATTCTGACGTGTCAGGACTAGGTTGCTGATCTATGAGATATTCGATAGGTAAAGCGATCGCTGATGCTGCCCATGACTTTGGAGTGAAACACTTTGTTTATTCATCCGGCGATTTCGGTGGACTGGACAACACTGGGATTCCAAGGTGAGCCCCATCCGATGCGTTCTTGTAGCATGCAGTCTTTGGAACCTTGCTGACCCCAGTTCAGCTACGAAGTTAAGCGAGAGGTCGAAAACTACATCCTCACCTTACCCAACTTCAAGAGCTCGCATACTTTTCTTCGCCCCGTCCAATTCATGGACAACTACCTCCCCGATGTTCCCTTCGCTCTGAAAATGGGACGCACAGTCGTCCTTCGATTTACATTCAACAACCATCCAGAGAGGTTGCATCAGTTGATCAGCTCTAAGGACATTGGGATTGCTGGTGCTCGGGCTTTTGAGCAGGGTCCAGGGTTCTGTGGGGGTGTGGTTAGGCTTGCGGGAGATGAGATGGTGTCCAAGGATATCGAGAGGATTTATAAGGAGGTGAGCTGTTGTGCCAATTTTGGCTTAGAGTGGTCGTTGAGCTGGAATAGGTTTATGGGGAGAATATCTCTCTGGCTCCGATTCTTTTGGCCAGATTTGTGAAGAGTATGGTAAACATTTTGAAGACGATGATCAACGTGAGTATTCTTGCTTATATTCCAGCGAAGATCGTAAGAGTTTGTTTGGACTAGACTGATATAAGGGTGCTCATAGTTCTTCGACAACCACGGGTACAACGTCAATATCGCAGAGGTCAAGAAAGAGATTCCCGAGCTGGAGGATTTCAGGACGTTCCTGTTGCGTCATAAGGCGAAGCAGGGTTAAGCTGGGCTTCAGCGTGGTAGTATGCTGAACGGCTTTCGTCGCGCGTTCGAAAGGTGTTTGATTTGGTATGCATGTTCCATGGGAAGCACTCTACCTCTCGATCACCAGCAAAAATAGAAAAATAGTGACTGCACATGCTTGTACAGTCTATAGCGAGGTTATTTAAAGCATGACGAACAGCTGCGAGGATGAACCGGGATCACATTAGGGGACAGACACGCGTTGTGACCTGGAGAAACCGTCGAGTGAATTTTAGTGCCGAGGCTGTGCAGCGTACAAGACGCGTATCCCGCCAGACGCAAAGCTCGATCGAGCCAGCCTGGTCCCCCTATCCCCTATTCCCGTCAACTTGTTTTTGCCGTCACTCTCCATATCCATCTCCATCTCCAGCTCCACTCTCAACCCACTCTTCCTCCTTACTTGTATTGATCCCTCCATCGTGCAGTGGCGGGCTACCGGCTGAAAGATTTGCGAGTTATTCACATCTTGACGAATCGATCTAAGTTCCGCATTTTGGACTTGCATCGCATCGCGTTCATTCACACTCTTTCCAACAACCCCCCGATCTCCTCTCTACTTTTTTCCCTTCTTCCCCACCTGTTCAATTTCCAGGTAGAGAGGACGCGAATACTTTGCTCTCGGCTAAGTAGACCATAATGTCAAGATATCAACAAGCTCCTTATTCCGATTCGGCGTCCCCTGCTCCAGGGAACTATGGCGGAGGCGGAGGCGGAGGGTATGGGAATGGGGGAGGCTACAATGGGGGTGGTGGAGGGTATTCAGATGAGCCTGGATACGGTAGCGGAGGGGGTGGATATGGTGCTGGTGCTGGTGCTGGTACTGGTGCGGCTGCTGGAAATAACTGTAAGTCTTTTCCGTCTGCGTATACTCCTCTCCCATTGCCTCGATCTGGTAGCGTTGCAACATTGCTGATCTCTGGTTCTCATGCTTATCCCTCCCCTTGTCTGCCGCTGTCTTCCTCATTGATGATGCTCGCTCGCTTGAATTTCTGGGTGTTTGTCTGTGTCTGCTGCTGTCCATGTCGTGCTGCGTCGTTTTCCCGTCCTTTCCCTCCTTCCTTGGACTCGCTGCGCCCTCTCCGCTCGGATCGCCTCCCACCCATCCTCTCCTATCTTCTCCGTTGTCCATCCATCCACTTGAACTGCTTCTCAATCACCTCATTACTCCTATCCATATACTCGGTGTTACCACCATCGATATCGACACAACTCATTGAACAACTCATAATCCTCATCGCCCTTCCCCCTCCCTACCCCACCGCCTGCCATGCTCTCACGCGGTCCCTTTCCAAACTCCTCCTTCGAACGTATCCCCCTCACCGACTCCGCCTCTCGGTTCCCCTCGGACTCCATGGATCGCCTTCCCCTCACAGATCCAATGTCCTCCCAAAACCCCTATGCCGCCTCCGGTCCCAGAGGTTACGCTCAGCCCAAAAAGAAGCGTAACAAGTGGCTGTGGATCGGTATCCCTGTCCTCCTCATTGCTATCATCCTCGCCGCCGTACTAGGAGGCGTGCTGGGATCTAGAAAGTCCACATCCTCTGCTTCTTCTACCAACTCTGGTTCATCAGGTAGTACCGGCGCCACGAGCGGGAATACAGGATTACCCAGTGGTATCAGTAATACTGGTGTTAACTCTGCTGCTGCCGCTGCTACCGGTGCCAATGGAGAGGTATACCTTGCTGTTGCAACCGATACCTACATGCTACCTGTCTACGCTACCGGAGTAAGTGCCAGTCCCTCAATCGGTCCTTCCACTGTCTTAGCTAACAAATCCACCTCATCAGACATTCACCTCAGGTTACTCTTCTCCCACAATCCTCTCATCGCCATCGAAGCTCGATTCGTGGCCGACTGACCCATCACCACCTTCAAACTCTACTACTGGTATACGTGCCCACCCTCGACTCATCGCACCTGCTTACAAGTGGACAGCACTGTCCTCGGGCGGCTTGATCGCAAACGATCCCTACCTCAAATACTGGAATGCCACCATCATCGCCAATGCGTCTTCCACCCTTTCTGACGACCCAGAGGCATACGTTGAAGACGGTGGCCTGAGTGGATCGGGTGTGCTTGATGTTGCTAGACGTATTAAGCTCAAGGTCAAGAATTGGTCTTACGCGTACAAAATGACGAACAACACTGCATACGCTGACCGTGTTTGGCTCGAGCTTCAGGTGAGTTCTTCTTAACCAACGGGGAAGACGGGGGCTGATATTTGGGCTGCTATCAGACGGCTGCCGGTAACAACAGTGAAGTCCCCTTCGGAGCTAACGGCACACGATGGAACCCCAATCATTTCCTCGATCTCGGCGAGTTTTGCAATGCCTTTGCCATTGGGTATGATTGGCTGTACGATCACTGGACGGATGACCAGCGTGACGCTCTCATGTGGTCAATGCTCAACCTTGGTCTCAGCTTTGGATATAATGCTCTTACCAACGATGCGGATGCTGTCAGCGGCGGTTACTCTTGGTGGACAGGGATGAATGGAAATGCTCAGGTGAACGGAAACTGGAATTGCGTCAACAATGGTGGTCTCACTCTTGCCTCTCTGGCTATCCTCGATCGTGATCCTACTGGACTCGCCGCGCAAGTGCTTGCCCTCACCGTTCCGTCCGCTTGGAATAATTGTTTCCAGGGCGCCCATCCCGATGGAACTTGGGCTGAAACCGCCAACTACTGGTACTTCGGGACGACCGGTGCTGGCGAGATGGTTTCAGCGCTGATTACCTCGTTCGGCGATGATCATGGTCTTTCCCAATCGAATCCCGGTTGGAAGTTGACGTCGCTCTTCCATATGTACGTGCAAGGCATGACTTCTCTGTTCAACTATGGAGATCACGGCCCGAACAAATATTCGACTACCGCAAACTCCCTTATGCTTTGGGGCAGTGTATTCAACGAACCTCGATATACGCTCTATCAGCGGGACCATTATGACGCTCCAGAGCCTTTCGCCATGTTCTGGTACGACCCATCAGTGTCTGGCACATGGTGGGACGGCCTAGCCCTCGACTACTACTTCCCCAACGCTACCGAAGAGTGGGCGACTGGTCGATCGAGTTGGTCGGACAACTCTGGGACCTACTGGGCGATGAAATCAGGTTCATTGACTGGTCATCAGACTCACGGAGACCTCGACATCGGCGACTTTGTTTTAGACTGTTTGGGACAGCGATGGGCTGGAGAGTTAGGGTCTGCTCAATATCTTTCTGATGGGTATTTCTCGTCGGAAGCTCAAAACTCTGAACGATGGCTTTACTACCGAAAGATGACTCAAGGACAAAACACGCTTTTGATTGATTACCAAAACCAGAACGTCAATGCTGCGCCGACTAGTAACTTTGGGTCGACGGGAACAGCGCAAGGTGCCGCGCCCAGTTTCAATGTATCTTCGACTGATACCGCGTTCTTCACGACGGATATGAGCTCGGCTTACAACTAGTGAGTGGATCTTTCCCATACCGCTCACCATACGTCAGCCGGTTGCCGTTCCCAATTATGCTGCCCGTCCTCTAAGTCAACGCTGACCAGAATCCGCTCCTCAGCACCGTCAAGAGAGGTATCCGGATGCTCAACGGCCGCCGCCAGGTTCTCCTTCAGGACGACGTCTCAGGCGTTCCAGCAGGTACTGACGTCATGTGGCGAATGCACACCAACGCGACCGTCACCGTCGCCTCGAATGGGACCACCGCCACCTTAGCCCTGGGCGGCCAGACACTGACCGCCTCAATCCTCTCCGGCCCCTCTGGCGCAGTCTTCACAACGATGAACGCAACCCGTCTGTCCCAAACTCCACCCGTCCCCACGGGTCCTAACACAGCGGAAGACGGCGACCAGCCCAATCCGGGCGTTACGGTTCTTGTCATTGATTCGACGGCTGGCGGGAATTTCTCGTTGCAAGTCTTGTTTAACCCACACTGGGCAGGCTTCTCGACTAGCAGTTATGTCACCCCGCCAACGGTCGCTATCGATAGTTGGAGCTTGTCCTCGCACAACTAGTTTCCTCACGGCCGCTCCATCCCAATCCCGATTCCGCATCATCCATATATCCCCCGTATTCATGGGATTTCTAGCCATTTTACGATTACGATTCTCGCGCTTTGCTTTGCGTGTTTTTCCTTCTTCCATCTCCACGTGATCGATCAATCTATCGATTATCCTGACGATTTTACGACCTCGTAAATGGACATTCTTACTTTATCGACCACACAACCTCCCCATTATTCGTTCGTTCGTCGTTTATCTCTCCAATGCCTTCTTCCTATCTACCAAGTCCATATCGTATATCGTACCGATGCAAAATGTCTGATGACTCGCTTATCTTACCTGGTCATGCCGACCCCCTACCCGGCAAGTCTGGTATTGGCGACGAGTGACCGATTGTCTCGTGTCTGGTTACCCAATTCATCATGATGCACTTACTTCGCCGTGTTACTTGTACAGCTGTACAGAATGGCGGCTCACATGACACTCTCCCAACGAAAATAAGACTGAACAAGTATCAAAGAAAGGCCACCGAAAGAATGTTCTCTTATATCAACAATTAGAAGTGACCGGCCATGAAAGAGGTTTCCCTTTATTTGACAAAGGTAATGATAAACACATGCTACAATGGAAACATATTTGAATATCATGAAGAATTCGCTCGCAGAGCTTCATTCCAATCGCCGAGCGTATGCTCCTCATCCCTCCATGCACCACCTCAGCCTCACCACAAGGAAACACAGCCTACATGACCAAACATCCACATCCCTTTCCGACCTGATCTCCATCTTCCGTCCTTCTCTTCCCCCTTCTATCTATTTGTCCTTGCCCTTGCCCCTGTCCCTGCCCGAGTCTCGGGACAGAATGGTCAGGCCTGTCAGGACTTGGATTGAAGTTTTGCAGTGATACATCATGAGTTTGCGGTTGTCTCTCCCCACGTCCCATCTCCGCTGCGGCCGTGGGCACAACTTGTCCGCCAGGTCTTATTGAGATATTGGATTGTCGTTCTCGTAATCGATGATCTGTTGGAACGAGGTTCGACGTCTCAAGCGGAGGGATGGGGACTTGTGAATGGGGGTTAGCAGACCTCGGATCTCTCGGCCCGGAACTCGTAGTCGTACTCGTCCCCGATGCTCCATATTGATCGTATTGAAGATGCCCTACCGAGGGTCGAGCCGAGATCGTAGGCAACGACGGGGCTATACCAGAAGACGTTCTTAGCGGGGTAAGCTCGATTGGGGCGTCAGTTGATGTTGCTGAAGCATTATGAGGGGCAGGTGTGGGGGTTGGTGTGGTACGACGAGAAGAACTGGTGTACGGTCGGTGTAGGGGGTTGTCTGGCGAGGGATCGAAGGTTGGAGAAAAGGAGGGACTGGGTGGGAGATTTGTGGGTGTTGTTGATGACCTTGAGGGCGGTGTTGGAATATTTATAGGTGCGGATGATGTCTGGTGATGTGGAATCGTCAATATCCGGTTAGACTTTAATGGAATAGAAGATAAGAAGAAGACCATGTGATTTCCAAAATTATGAATGGAGAGTAATGCAATACTGATCCAGGGGCCAATGGGCACGACCAAACACTCACATTCACGTTCAACCGGCCCCCAGCTGGTGCAACTGGTCTGTTGACCCACTTAATCGCCCTCCCCTCCTTATCCCACTCGATCGCCAAATCCCCCTCCCCAGGCTCGACCGCTACAACCCCATCCATCCCGAGCTTCTTCGCGACGGTCGGTAAGACCACTTCATCCCAATCCGCACCTTTTGGTGGTGTATAACTATTCTCAGGTGGCACGAAGTGGGCTGCCACGAATCTGGAATTCGTAGGTGTACTGGCAGTATTGGAAGAGGTCGATGATGACAGCATATTATGAGAGGCGGATCGCGGGGTCTGATTCTGTCCTAGAGCTAAGGAATGGGGTTTGGGGGTATTATTCGATGTCGCGCGGGGTTTGGATGTTGGAGTCGGTAGCATGGTGGAACCTGTCAGTGTGCCAGTGGATGTGGATGAGGAGGTTCGACGAGCGTTTGGAGGTTGACCGATACCTAGTCCCAGGCCTGTGGACGTGCTCCTGATACCCGCTGAAACCAAGCGTGACCTGACGGGCAGTTGCGAGGTTGGTGTCGACGAGGTAGTACGATTGTTACTGCCACCCTTTTGAACGGGTTCTTTGCCTTCACTCGAGACTGTTGGGTTAGGCAAGGAATCGTCAATCGATGTTCGTACCCTATCAGATATTGTTGAGTCCGCCGAGTCCTTCCTTGACACTGAAGGTACAGGTAGCGGAGACTGCGAGCTGCTGCTATCTGCAGCCACCCTCCTCGAGCTCCTCTCCTCGCGATCGTCTGAGTGATTCGCAACAGGCCCCAAGCCTGAATACTCAGTCCTCGCAATATCCAGCGGCTCGTCAGGACCCATCCGGAAAGGTGGCAGCTCATTCTTGATGAAGCCCTCCTTCGTTCGAGTGGTATCAGCTTGGAGTTCCAGAGACCCGCGTCCGGCGAGTGACGAGGTGATACCAGATAATGGAAAATGGGCATCAGGTCGAGGCGATATTGATCGGGACTTGAGGACTGGGATACCTGAGGTCATGGTGGGTGATGAAGATGGCAGAGGAGGATGGTCCACTCCCGTTCCGAATGGCTGTGGAGACTTCCTCAGAGCTGACGAGGATGAGTTCGACCGGGCTCGAGTTGGGATTCGGGAACTCGACGCTGCGATTGTTGTGCCCGTTGTGGTGACTTTGGAAAGTGATTTAGCTGAGGACTCCGATAGATCAGGATGCGATGAGTCCCGTCCTATCGACGCTGTCTCAGTCTGAGTTCGAGTCCGAGTCTCACTCCCATTGAATTGAGCTCTAGCAGCCGTCCGTGGACGCTTTTGCGTCTTGGAATCCCCGTCTGGTCCAGATTGTTTCCGACCCCCACCGCCGGTTGGTACAGAGTCCGAGCTAGAGGATAAATCAAGACTGGGACCGGTATGTTTCGTCGTCCGTATTTGGACTGACAGCGGGGAAGATACAGTACGCGTTCTAGGGATAGGTAGAGCTGATGCAGGCTTGTCGGATCGGGAGCGTTTGTTGGGGTAGGCGGTGAATTCTGGAAGAATCGGGTGGGAGAGGTCGGCCGGAGGCAGGCGGGGGAAGTAGGTTCCGGAGAAGGCTTTGGCGAGATGTTGATGAGAGTCGGATTCGAGGTCTGATGGGATGGAATGGGTTCAGCGTGGTCAGGCTTTACTGAAAGTTCGGCGGGGGATTTCTAGTGATTCCAGTGAAACGACAAATAGCAAACATGTCTAAAGCAATACGCAAGGTGACAGACATTACGAAATGGTCCACATCCAAAACCAAACAAGGTTGACCACAGCCTCGAAGCTCGAAGCCTCTCAGTGCTCCGAAGTTTACCTCTTCACATCACAGGTCTCAAGAAGACATATACACATACACCAGATGATCATTAGGATAGGAAACTCACGACTCCGGAGGGAGGGGACCAGCTTGTCGTCCCAAGTTGGAGGGGGGTTGGGCGAGGAGAACGAAGGAGTAGAGCCGACCATGATCATTGTCTTTGTCTTTGCTGGTCAACTCAGTGAGGCGCGCGTCTGACTTTTGGCGTGGACGTGCCGTATTGGGATTTGGGATGCGACATGCGAGGTCTGCAGTGAATTGGAATCGTTGAAGTTGATCGTCAACATGTAAGAAGCAAGCTTGGTCTGACGTCTGGACGAGGCGAGTGATGGGTTGATGTTTGATGATCCAAACGGCGCTGCATGCAGTGAAAATGGGGTCCGGATGCAGTGAGGTCAATCTCTTCGTCTCCAAGAGACCGACCTGATCCGTGCCACCGTTTGCGTATCCTCCATCATCAGGCTAACTAGGCTAAACTTCTTTGATCTTTGCAGTCCTTCCGTCCACATGGTACTGATGGGTCTCTCAAGATGAGCTACAACGGTCCTCTCTAAACTCCAGCAGTACTGGCCATGGGCTTGTATACAGCATGCATAGATGATGCAACGATTCCTTCAATGGTCTACCAACCCTTCCCTCATCCCCATCCTCACACAGCCTAATCATCATCCCAATGCCCACTCTGCTTAGGCGGCGCAATCCCAGCCTGTCTACTGACAATAATGCTATCCACCCTCAGCACCGAGATAGCAGCCTCAGTAGCCAGCTTCAATGCCCAGTCCTTGGCCGCAAACGAATCCACAACACCGCGGCTCTCAACGCTCATCACCCCATCCTTTTCCGACTCAATATCAACCCCAGCATCCAGTTTCCCATCCCCGTGAGCAGAATACAGAGCACTGACCACATCCTCAGCGTTCAGGCCTGCATTCTCCGCCAGCGTCCTCGGGACAACCTCCAGCGCTTCCGCGAACCGTTTTATCGAGTGTTGAGCCAGACCTGGAGTCTTTGAGCCGTATGTTGCGATCCGACGTGCTAGCTCGATTTCAGTCGCTCCAGCTCCGGGGACTAGTCTCCCATCACGAAGGAGGATGCGGACAGCGTTGATACCGTCGTCCAAAGACCTCTCGACATCATCTAGATAATTTGCCGTGGCGCCTCGTAAAACTATCGTTGCTGTTCGAGTCTTCTCCCCTTCCTCTTGGCGCAGTACCGTCACGCGGTCGCCACCGATCTCGATCGTTTCGAATACATCCACCAAACCCGCCTCTTCTGGTGTAGGAGCTCCTAGACGAGCGAGGGGCGTTGCGCCGACTACACGGCATAATCGACGCAGATCGAATTTTGACAGAACTTTGATGACAGCGATGTTCATCCGGTTCAGATAGTGCAGAGCAAGGTCACCGATCCCTGACCCGGCTATGATGAGTTTGACACCAGAGTCGGCGATTTCTTTGAAGTACTTCATCGATTATCAGCCTATTGTCCGAACTGGGGAAGTTATATTGATCTCAACGAGACCATCACTCACACCTTCCAGCTGTTTTTCTTCACCCCTTGAGAAGTCCAATAACTCCTCAGCTTTCTTCAACAACACAGTCCCCTTCGTTTCCGTCTGACTGATATCCAGCCCACAGGTGTATACCGCTACTTTCGCCTTCTTCGCCGATTTGACCACGCCCTCCGGCTGTCGCCCAAATACCATTCCACGGACCACTCGACTCGAATCCAGACCACCTCCTAAGACTTTCACCACCCTCACTGAGTCCACGTTGAAGTCTTTTGGTGACTTAGGCATGACAGCTAGCGAGGCTTCGGCGACCAAGGATGCTAGGAGTTCTTCGGAACCTGGTTGTTTGGAAGAGAGAGATGGGGCTACGGCGGCTGCTAAGTCCGCCTGGGAGGGCAGCGGGGAGGAGGAGATTGTCCGGGAGACAAGGGCTACGTGGAATCAGGTCAGCAGTTGATCGATACTTAGGGGACATTTCGGCTCAGGATAGCGATCATCGTCGGGTTGCAATGGAGGACATGTGAATCATGCTACTCCATCGGGATCAAGCCCTCCATAGCCACAGAGACTCACCCTGTAGCTCCTCCCTTGCCTTTGCCAGCGCCATCTCATACCCCAGAATGACATCACTTGGATGTAACCCCATCGTCAAAAGGTGTTCACTCTTCTTCAGCAGTTCACCAGCAAAGATCAAGACAAGATTAGTAGCGTCTCCCATCTGATAGGAAAACAAATTAGCGCCTGCTGCTCGTGCTCCTGCTGTAAGCAGTGGGAAAGGAAATGGTACTCAGACTCACCTCAGTCTCTTGAGCGTTACTAGCCATGACTAGGAGCTTGGCGGCGGGATGGGCGATCTCGATTTCTCTGATAATGGTAGCTGCGTCGGATGTTACGAATAGCTTCCCGAGATGGTTGATGATCAACTTGTTCCGGCCTATACATCGGTTCAGTTGGCCGAATGGAAAACATGCAGAACATGTAGGAAGGCTGAGGCGTACCATTAGGTCCAAATGACGTCCGAACAATCTCGCTCATCTCTCCTACAGCGGCAATATTCCTCAGGACAGCTTCTTCGAGGCCAGACATGTGCTGGAGTTTGAGTAGTCAGCATGAGGGTACGACAGAAAACAGTGCAAACACTTCAGCAAGAATGGAGCTGAGATTGAGGTTTGACCCCAATTACATGTATCTCCATCAAGTCATACAACATAAGATTTGGCAACCCACCTTATAGCCAGCCTTGAAGAGGTCCGGGCCGCCAGCCTTAGGAACCTTGAGCGACATGATCGAGGCAGTCGCTGAAATAAGGAGTCAGAGAGTCCAATGAAATACAAACGCCAGCTAGATCGACTTGAGCTGCAAGTAGGTATGGACTGGCTGTGTGGGAGTTGGTAGCTGGTCGAGGAATGGCATAGAACTTCCAAAAGTTCAATCAAAGTCATCGGGTTCGCGTCAACGCCTACGACGAATCTCGCGCGCGTGGCGGAGTTAGCGGTATCGGGCATGTGTGGCGGGTGGCATGCTGCTCTCTGCGGTTCATGGTTGTTTCTTGCATATGACATTCCCTTCACTTGCCTGAGTACATTAAGAACATGCTCAGACATTGGTATTGTGACTATCAATTTATGACCGGATCGCCTTGAGTGTTACCACATCCCGTATCCGACTCGTCACCCCTGGTATAGTGATTCACAAGACAGGTAGAGGCAGCTCGCGGGCTACAAGCTTCGACAGTATTCTTTGGAGACGAATACAAAAGAGCTCATACACATGCTTAAGGTCAACTCATCTCTCGTCTTCTGAGTTCGTCACCAACCATATGTAAGCGAAATGTCCGCTCGTCTGGCCTAGATGAAGCTTATGGACTCATGACGAATCTGTCTATAAGCTGTGAGCAAGGCACCGGTGATAAGCGTAACTGCCCTGTAGCCCTGGTCCCGGAGATTCGGAACTGTTGCCTAGTGCGTTAATAACTTCCACTATGCTCAGATGAAATGGAGTATGCCGTACATATAGCAAGTATTGGTACTCAGTGCACTTGCCAGGTCTCATCTCCTGCACTCTCCTTTGACGACGTTCATCAAGCCTATCAGAGCACAGGCGGATACTGCTTCTTTTTTGATGGAACTCCGCTGGCATCCAGAGCTGTCCACAAAGTAATCCACCTTTCGAGGTCGTAGCAGCTGCTTAGTTCCGACTTACTGTCTATCTCAGTACAGCGTCTCTCGCTCCCCATCTTCCGCATTCGGGATATACCGATATGACTAGCCCAGACACACCACCGTCGGTCGATGTTCAGCTATTCGGGGACCCGGTTCTGTACAAATTGGTCAGTCCACTACCCCTTCCCCCTTCTTATCCGCCAAACGGACCTGAGGGAGAGGACTAACGACTCTGGCAGGTATCCGACAAACTAGAAACACACATGCAAGAAAAGGGTCTCAAACCTCTCCCATCACTCTACGAAGTAAGTCCCCAGACACCACTCCACCCAGCTTCATTCCATCAAGTATCAAGCTGATAAAAACCCGAGAAGCTATTCATCCGTTCCCCCGAAAACCTCAAAATCCTCTCATCCAACATCCCACTAACGAACATCCTCACCGACAAGATTCTCGCAAACTGCAAACTCCAGATCGACCGTTTTGCCCAGAAAGTCAAAGAGGATCAGGACCAATTGATGGTTCTTAGTTATTTGGATAACGGAATTCAGCAGGCTTGGGAGAGGATGAGGGAGATGAGGGAAAAGCTTGAGAGGGATGAGGCGGTTATTCAGGGGKTTATTCAGAGGGATTTGAAACGACAAGGAGCGACTTTGGGGGTGTAGTGCTGGGATCGTGTTATAAGGGGAGTGTGGAGGCAGAGGAGATAGTGACCGGTTTGACTGTTGAGAATTGGGCAGGGCGGGGCCCTGATGCAGATATCATTGATTTCTCTGGTGTATGAACATCCACATGACAAGTACGACATGAACGTTAGTACCCGGTAGTACGTAGTCCCTTTCGTTCTGTCCACCTTGCCTATCGTACCTTGCATCTGCAATGAGTACTGCTTTACGATTCACGCGCGGGAGACACGTTGCTGAAGAACACATTTAAGCATCACGAAATGGGTCATCCGTGCCATTTGCTTATCATTCCCAACGACAAATAATGCATAGCTGGGTGACATTGTATATAAATATAAAAAACAAAGGAGTATTATATGCATCGCGAATGACCCAAGTGGAGGGAATAAAAGTGAAAGGTATGCAGTAAGGAAATATGTCTCTCTATTGCCCGAATCGCAAGTGTCCAGTGTCCATCTACGCCTCAAATCTGGATACTCAGACGGTTCACCCCTGCAGCGCCGAGGAGACTTTGGCGGTGGGAAGTTAAGGGTTCGCAGGAGGTGCCGTTATTTGATGGGGCATAGCCTCGGGTACAGGATGTGACGGCACATGAGCCGTGGTTGCACGATACTGAGTCGACGTAGGGGATGGCCGTACAGTCCGTCCCGACTTTGTTGGGGTATGGTAGGGATGACGATGGGGATGGGAAGGAACAACCGCCACCTGCGAAATACGACGATGAGCCTCACATTCATCGGACAATATTGTTATCGATAGACGAGGGAAGGAGCAGTGGTGACTACTCACAAGACTCAATGTCTCTCATCACATCGACGCATTCCCAGCTATCTCTGCCGGAGGATAGACCCGACCACTGAGGAATCTCGCAACGCTTCAAGCCTGTAGGGCAGCCCTCTGATCTTCCATCTAACCTACGAGTCTGCTTCTTGGCTGGAACGCCGGAAGGACAGGTGTACTGAGTTTTATCGTAGCAATTCCCGTTGCATAGGATCTGGGTTGTGGAGCATTTTGGTAGAGGGACACACTGTCCAGTGAGAGTGGATAGAGTGTACCCTGCGTTACAAGCTGACATGTGAAAGGGTGGATGTCAGTTAATCACATCTTTACTGATATAGTTTTACGAGAGGCGACTTACCACGGGCACAGCATCCGTTGATACCTGGTAAGAAATTGTGATGGGAATTCGAGGTTGACAAGAGCCCGACTGAACTTGCCAGGCAGATTTCCGCGGCAATAAAGTCATAAGTCTTGGCAGCGACCGGGAACAAGCGAGGATTTTGTATCTACGAATATCGTCAATCTCAATATCATACCGGAGGCAGGGTCGAGGGGAGACTCACAGACTGTGCGATGCCAGTTGCCACCTGGCCACTGAACGAAAACCCAACAGATGTGGTGACCGCCACATCTGTCGATAATCCCCCCAGTCCGACGTCAAGAGCTGCGTCAATGCAGACGCACGCCCCCGCGTTGAGGGTGACGGAAGCCGCTGTTGGACCGACCGCAGTTTTCACGCTGACATCTGCTTGAAGACGAATACACATTCCGAGATCTAGGTCGAGGAGCTCTAGTTGTCGGGTCGTGACGTCGGGTGCTGGAAGGGTGTAGGCTGGTGTAGCCAGAAGGAGGGCGGGCAGAAGGGGGAGAAGTGAGAAGAGCATGTTAACGAGTCAGTCTATCAAGTAGTAAGTGTTGATAAGCAGGGATGAGGGGTGAGATTGGCTTCGAAATGTCCTTTAAGAATGCAAGATGCGGTAAAAGAAGGATGTTTCGGTGAAGTTGGCGGAGCACTGCCAGCGTCTAGCGACAGGAAAACTGAGAAAGGAAGAAGGTAGAGGAAGGAGAAGATGAATGCCAGGAAGTCTGTTTTGACGTCTCTTCATCTCTACCGGTGCTGTAGTTAATATAGCAGAAACCTCATCAGTCGATCTTCATCGGTGCTCTCGACTCCCAACTGGACCGGCCTCCCTCAATATCGCGGCCCTCGTCAACACCCTCCCAATTCAGGAAAACATAAACAGATCTGCATTGGCAGTCCATACACGACTTGCGTGCCAGCTGTGAACGATATTGATGAGCAGCGTCTTCCAGGGATGTTGCGCCTCGATGGATGTAATCAAGGGGAAGAGTGGGTGGGATTACAATGGTTTCAGAGGAGATCTTGATCGCCACAACATCTCCGCGTCGAGTTCGCTTCCACGTCCGCTTTCGTGGAAATCTGGGAGGTGGGTCGCTCGTATGATGTTCACAGAGGTTGCATAGGCTGGCTGCTCGCTTAGTGCGTGGAGAGGTGAAGGCTGGATATCCTTGCACTGGTCAAAGAGAAACGGGCCGGACGGAGATAGAGCCGAGGTCGATTTGCTGAATATCCGACGTGTCTTGATGCTTTGTTAGTGACTGGTCAGTACTCGTAGAGTCTCTGTACAGGCGAGTCCGCAAGTCTTCTCAAGAACCAACAGCCTGGCCTAGGAGGATGAATTACTTTCACCCCTGGATTAACCGCATTCTCGGCAAATTGTATTTTTGCGGATCGCCTAGCGACTAGACGATCTAGAAGATCTCCGGTTAATGGCTCCGAGACCGGGATATCCTATCTATCAGCAAGGATTATAGGAGCCCGAAGCGCATTGGGGAGTATAAGCTTATATATGAGAGTCCATCGAGCGAGGAGACGGTCGTGACAAAATCTTTGCCCGTTAACTTGCGTCGTGAAGTGCCTATCTGGTGACTGCGGATTGCGGGAGAGCGGTGAGCTAGGAATATTGCAAGAGTTGGACTGGACCATTGGCCATGGTGGTTTCAGGGAAGATCGTCCCTGTTACGTGTTGCCGCCAAACCTTTGCCCACGAGTGGTATGAGTAGAGCAGCCATCCCGCCTTAGCTGTGAACTTTAGATCCCTACAATTCTCCAGGCTCCAGGTCATCGACGATCAGCTCACTATTGACATTTCCATGCTTGTATCTCTATCCTTGTCCTAGTTGGTGTCATCGGTCGACGCGCCGACTCTATACCCCGCAACTACTTGATTCGTCCTCGTGCTCGCGACAGGTTGCTGTTTCCGCTCCGTTCGCGATGCGAATCCCACTCCCTAGACGCGCTTTGCGGTCCCTCTCAATCATTCTCTTCATCATGCTAGGACCTTACCTCTTCGTCCGACGACTATCCCAGATCTCACTATCCTCCAGCGCGTCAGAGTCCAAGGGACGGACGTCTTTCCTCCCGAAAATCAGAGTGGGTAGACAAAGGACGCGGGACGAATTCGACCTGGATGATGATGACGATTTCGATTCCTATCGCTCACCATCCCCAAATCGAGGTTACCTGGATGAGGACATTAGACAGTTCACACCGAGAGAGGAAGCACCAGAATTTATAATCGTTGGAGGAGGAGGCACCGACGAATATAGCCCGGGGCTTTCGACTTCCAAAACGAAGAAACCGAAAGTTAAGAATAAGAACAAACTGAAACGACCTAAAGGTCCGCAACATCAGTTTCTGGCTAATGGGCTGTTAATACCCAATCCTCTGGCTCAGCATCCGATATGGGATCTGCTTGAGCGAGCTAAGGAGACTTGGGAGGATAAGTTGGACAGAGCAAGTGCGACTTTAGGAGAGGCGGTCGATGAATACCGGAGAAGGTATGGACGGAGCCCCCCGAAGGGATTTGATCGTTGGTTAGTACTCTATCCTTGATCGGAGATATACCCTCTGGAATACTGCTGATACGCTCATAAACTGCTATTATGTCTATAGGTGGGAGTATGCGCAGAAACATGACGTCCAACTGCCCGACGAGTATGACCAGATTGTGAGTGACATAAAATCTAGATATCGCCTTTGAGCAGAAGCTAGAACCAGGCGGGAGGAACAGTGATACTGATATACATCTCGTACCATCTAGTTCCATGATCTTGAACCCTTCCATGCGCTCCCTCCACCAACACTTCGACGCCTAATGAATCAAGCATCTACAAAATCGGGAATGTACACCATAACATGTCCCGGTACCAAAAAGTACTCAGGACGAGGGTCGGGCGACAGTACCTCGACAAAGTGCACCTACAAAATCACCGAGAAAGGATTGAACGACGAGGGTCGCTTGGTCGCCAGGCAGAGAGCTGAGGCGCAGATGAGTCTTGTCACGGAAATTCAAAACGAACTCGAAGCGGTTTCGGTGGTTTTCTACAGTCATGACGTCCCTTGGCAGTTTGTGGGCCATGAATATGTGAGTCGATTTTGAGTCTTCCTCATACTCGGCGAGCATGTGGTCTGGTTCCGGGACCGGCCTGACAGATGATTTTGCAGAAATCGGCCTTGGAAGACGCTGCGTCGGTTGACGAATGTGAGTAATACAGCGAATCGTCAAAACGTTTGCATGCTGACGCTTGAACGCTCGAAAGATCTCGACATGGAGGAACATTCGGTACGTCTGCCCCCTTGACGACGTTTCGACATGTTCTATGCCGGCTACTTTATCCTACAGATTCTAACTTTCTTGCCTCTCAGCTCGACACCGCGCACTTGGGATGGGGCTCTGCTTGTGCACCCCATAAACCACTACGGCACTCGTACGATATCAAAGCTCTGCCTGTTCTGGAAGAGGTCTGGAGAGTGAATAAGAGCTTCATCTGGGATCACAAAGCGTGAGTATCTTGTGACTATGTCACACTATTTTACACCACCGAGTTGGCGAAGAACAAGCGCAAAACTTATACACCATGATCAGCTCGATGGACCCCTGTATTCACCCAACCTACACTCATCTGGCGGGCTTTCTTTCGAGTCATGGGAAAGGCCCTGGTCCTAGTAAAGAGCTATTCCCGGTTATGGCGATGTGCAAAACAACTTTGCATTCTGACATCTTGGGTGTGAGTCGAACGCTAGGATGTGAAGATTACCACCTCGCTTCACAAAGAGTCATCGCTGATCTGAGGGTTTCCAGGTATCGATGGAGGCTTGGACGGAGGATGTGGGCAAGGATCCACCCTGGGACCAGAAGAAGGATGATAGGATGCTTTGGCGAGGAAAGAATACCGGCATCTATTTCAAAGATGGCGTTCCTTGGAGTAAGTGTTTCACTCCGTTCCATACGATCGCATTACTGCACAAGAAGTACTGATGTGATCTTACCTGTAACCGCAGATATCTCGCAGAGGGTGAACCTAGTTGACCACACTGCTCGTACCACTGGTCGAGTCCCTGTGTACGATGTCACGGAACCATCGCAAGCGATCGGTAAACCACACGACGTCGCCTACTCAACTCTGAATGCAGGCTTGATGGATGTTGCCTTCGTGGATAACGCTATTCAGTGCGACCCGGATGTTTGTGATGAGGTCGAGCGGGATTACAAATTTGCCGAACGGAAAAACTGGGATGAGACTAATCAGTGAGTCAGACATTCCCCACTTCAACTCAATGGCACAAGTCGAGAGGCATAGGCTGACATATTCCTGTGCGGCAGATACAAATATCTTCTTGATCTTGGTGAGCGAAATGACTAGCTGTCTTGTTCACCTTACGCCCCGTCCTCGGAAGTAGCTGATCACTCCCCATTCCTAGATGGCAACGGGTGGTCCGCGCGCTTCAAACGTCTCATGACGACCAACTCGGTTGTCCTCAAATCCACAATCTTCCCGGAATGGTATTCGGACAGAGTCCAACCGTGGATACACTACATACCCATCAAAGCGGATTTAACAGATCTCTACGATGTCATGACCTTTTTCAGGGGCCATGATGATTTGGCGAAGGAGATTGCGATAGCTGGAACGAAGTGGAGTAAGACGTTTTGGAGGAAGGAAGATATGGTGGCTTATCAGTTCCGGTGAGCTCGCTGTTCTTGACTTGATGGGGAAAGGAGGTGACAAAGCTTGCACTGATGCGGGATGTTTAGGTTGTTCCTTGAATACTCGAGACTGATGGCTCAGGATAGAGACGCCGCGTCGTACTCGGTAAAAGGAAGTGACCTTCGGTGATGGGCGCAGTTTGTCTTCTTCGTCCTTGAGGAACGCAGAGGAAAGAGAAAACCCGAAATGGAGGAATACCCTGCACACGCTTTATTACAGATACCGTTTTCGTTGATATCCTATGCTTTGTATCATTTATCAATTCAAATAGACAATAGATGGGTATTGGACGTTCGGCCAGGGTGAGGCTTTTGGGATCGTGATGAAAAACATCAAATCTTGACAGCTTTGTGCATCATGCTAGCCATTATATGTCTACATTTACTGGATAGTGCATACCGGCTCGGGGATTTCTTTGGCTTTCTCCTCCTTACTAATCTTCTGCATGGTTATCTATTGAGAGACGTCCGTTCAGCTCTCACACATTAACGCTCTTCACTGGCTTTGTCTGAGAAGACAGGGAACACACTTACAGGTACCATAACTCCTCCTGGGAGCTTTGAGCCTGTAGTCTATTAGTTATATGACATTGGCGTGACAAAACGACGAAACACCCACCGGGAGGGAGGACCATTGGAAAGTCGGCAACTGAGGACATTGGAAGGACCGCTCCTCCAGGAAGAGACGTACCCGTCGGCAAGCTTCTAAGCATCAGTAAGAGGTCTTATAATCAGCAGGAAATGGATTCACAACACGCCTTCAGTTCTGCGAAATTCGTCAGTGCGGCTTCCAATACGGAGGGGATTTTACTCACATCGTATGATAAGCGTGATATTTTATCCCGTAACCGTCGGGGACTATTGCGTTCTACGACGGAGGTGACATGGCATCTCAATCCGTTAGTGATCTGATATTGAGTTGTCACTAGGAGAATACATCCGCAACTCACAGGTATTTGCTCTTCGACAGTGACCGCAAATGGATGCACTGGTTTGCCAGCGCCAATGCCCAATGGAGGTTGAGGCTTGGACATAGTGTTCTCGAGGTGGGCGGTTGATAATGTTCGAGGATAAGCGTTACTTGTGAGTCGAGCTGAAGTTATATTTTGGCTTGCTATGGTGGTAATCCATAAAGGATCGATACGTACAGAATCCTGGGACAAAGGATGCCACCCCCCGTCCTCGCCACACTGTAGGGCAGGGGGCGGAAGCATTTAGGTCGGTGGAGGTGCACCAGCTAACTCACGACTTGCCATTCTCTTCCACGTCCCTCACTATCCGACCATATCCTTCTTCCTTCCTCGTCATATGTTGTGATCAATACATAGGAAACTCGGAGCTCGCTGTGGATATTGGTGTATGGCAGCTCCTACCAACATCAGAACTCACGACTCGACGTTTCCTTAGTCGTTCTCTTCTCCTTCCATATACTTCCGCCTTTCCTCTCAACCGATATTCAGCTTACCCTCTAGCTCTGTCAACTTCACCTCTCACTCCAAGCGTTCATTATCCTCTCTTCTGATAAGTTCTTAATCGGCTAAGCGTTCCTATATCCATTTTTGGTTCATGCTCCCAGCCTGAAACACCGTGCATCTACAGTGACCATGTCACAGGCTGGACAGGAAGATGTGGAGGAGGGAGCGTGGGATGATGCACCTAAGAGGGATAACGGAAAGGGTAGAATGATCGACATATCGACGATTCCTGACTTGCCTGACGATATCTGGGGGAAGATCTTCGATTTCTATTATGATGGTTGTCGGGATGGTGAGTGAGCCTCCTTTGAAAGCGGTGTGCTATTCTAACAGATTCGGTCACTCATTATCCTGGCCATTTAGAATGGTATGAGACCGGCAATATCCACCATGCTATCACCCCGCTCCTCCTCTCCTCCTTCCACTCGCGCTTGGCTTTATCCAGCCTCTATTCTCACCCGGTCCTGGATGTCAAAACGATGCCATTGTTCCTCCAATGTATCGATCGTGACTCTCCTTTCGCGCCTTATGCAAAAGTCAACATGGTCAGACATTTGACCATTCGACCAACCGTTAGGGCGAAATACGGTTATGCCAAAGACAAAAGTCTTGCGGAACTCAACGAGGCTATCAACCAGGCCATTCATCCGATTCTTCTCGACCTGCTCTACAGATTCTCCATGCTCGGCTCGTTCACATTGCTGGACGCTTTGGTCATCAGCATTGGTGATGCTCGGACGCTTTTCTCAGCTCTTCGGCACATCAAGCCCAAAAAGGCCAGACTCGAGATTGCCATGTGGAATCTTCAGGAATCCCCGTTTGCTCAGGAACTGACGATGGCTGCTGGGAGAAATGTGCATCATCATGCTTTAAACTTGGAAAGACAAGAGGGACTGGAAAACAACCCAGTCACCTCCAGTCGTCCCGCTGTTCCGCGCGTTTTTGTAGAAGGGGATACCAGTTGGGCCCAAGAGCTGTGGAGAGACGCTATTATCGCAGGGACAGAGCTCGAGCTCCCTCTTCGATGGTGGTCAGCCAACGAAGTGCCCACTCAAGCGGTCATCGATACGGCGCGAAACGATTTGCAGCAAATCATCATGCGGAACAACAGGGCTCCGATTGGAGACGGTATGCGCTCCAGTACTACGACTTCTCTACCTTCAGGTTTAGCAGGTTCAAATCAGTCTACATCCAATAGTCAACAAACGATATACAGCTCTACCGGTACTCCTGGTGAATTGGGGCTAAGACAACTCCGTCAGCTTGGACTAGGCAGTTCAAGAAGCCAAGATCGAGGAGACCACTTGGTGTCTGATCATTTTCGGTCTTTGGCTGGTGATGAACCAGAGACACGTCCACATCAAGGGCGCAATCATCAACGACACAGCTCAGATGTGGTGATCCTGGACAACAGTATCGAAGAGTCACACTCCGAACTAGCCACCGCTGCCATATTGCACAGACACCGTTTTGGCTCTGACGCTAATTCCGAGCTGAATGAAGCCAGAAGGAGATACAGCGACGGTCTTGTCGAGCGGTCTCTTCAAGCAATCTCGCGACGATTACGGGCAAGGTTGGCTCCACGTACTTCCCACCGTTCCTCGCGCGCAAGTGACAGTTCGAATGTGTTTGAGAACGCCTTGCCCAGCCCGCTACCCGCTCCTACTGCAGAGCGGTCTATTATTTCGAACGTCTCAGCTACAAGGTCCGGCACAAACGGCGCAACTCATGCGGACGAATTCTCGCAACAGACGTTCACAACCCCGCAAACAAGTGGAGGAAACAGCAATGGCGCTTCTCCTGGTCGTCAGATGGCTCACGTGCACTCTCACGAAGAGAGGACAGGCGCCATATCTCGCCTAGATGATTCAAGCTATCTTACGCCGACAATTTTAGAAGCCCATCTTGCTTACAGTGATACAAGCGACGACGATGAGGACAACCTTCGAACAGCTATTCTAGCCTCGACTACGGAAGCCCTTCCAAACTCGTCTATTACACATGGTCAACCTTTGACAACTGGCTCTGTACCTCCGCCAAGGCAGGCAATCTCCTCGTCAGCTCTCAGGCTTGGGACAAACAGAGTGAGCCTGGTAGCCCCTGGCCCGTCTCCGCGAAGGTCAAGACCTCCTGGTCCGCTACCAGGCAGGACGGCCCCCGCTGTCGTGCTGACCAGGCCTGGCGGAAACGGTATAATCCATGGCTCCGACGTAGCTCACAGAATGCGACAAGATTTGCTAGCACTGTTGACAGAGAAGTGGACGCCTGGTCTGGAAGCTTTCTCATTCGTCGCCTTAGACCCGTTGGCGAGTTACATTGTCCGTTCTCCCAACTTGGATTTTTGGCCGCAAGTTTCGGTACCGCATATCCGAGTTCATTTGCCCAGGGGAATGAGCACTCTCGCGGTATTCAAAGGGATGACAGAGGACAAGCGAGATAGGGCCATTCGGCTTAGGCTGGCACGCTCAGAGGCTGCGGCAAATAGGACAGGCACTCCCGGGGATTCAGAATCTGAAGAATCGTCCAACTTGCCTCAACCTACTTTGGATGACGCCAGAGTTGTAGGTGGTGATGGACTTGGTGGGTGTCTTCTTGATGACGACGTCAGACTGTTTGAGATCGAGGTCAATACCGTTACCGAGATGATGGATGATATCTGGATTCGATGTGGCGATCAATTGCCCTCGCAGGTTTGCAGGATCTTGGTAGGACAGAGTGATTGGCGGGATGTTCACGTCGGTGGGTCTTCCTTGAATGGCTTAGACGACTCGACGGCAATTGAATTCACAATGTTACGGCAGGTCCGTCATCCTCATCCTCCGTTGGCAATCCCTCTTTCTCGCTGCGACACTATTCTCCGAGGTCGTCTCAGTTCAACTCCCCAACTTTCTCGTACAACTCCCTCAACACTAGTGACAGCGGTGATTTGTCTGAGGCGGGTGAGGAAGAGTCGGCCAGTGATGCTAACTCAAACTACGACGAGGCTGCAGCCAAAGCACAGGCGTTGAGAGTAGCTGAGAGGAGGAAGCTAAAAGGCGATGCTAGGATTGAAAATCAGACCGTGTAGTGCAGAATGTAGGTTACCTATGTGTGTAGGGTTCCTGTCAAGGAGTTGTATGTCACATTCTAGTACGTTGTATGTCTGTGAAGCCCAATATTCAGTATGCCATAGACATGCTGTAATCTATTTACGGTATCGAGAGTCGTATTAATACAACCTGCACGCTCATTCTGTGGTTACATCGCCGCGTTGCTGTAAGCCTTGAGCTATACGAGATTACGAGACTGTTCTCGGGATGAAGTAGAATACTGTCAAAGTCTTCAAGCGAGTAGTGCTGTACTAGAGGGATGATCTGCCTTGTGTTTGTGCACCATGCTTCAACGTCAGAGGATGCCCTGCGAACTTTCAGTGGCGTACAAGATGCACTAGTCGTATCCCATGAGAGAGCAATCTTACCAGCAGTTCCTTTTTTAGTTGAGTAAAACGTCATAGTGAGCACGAGACAGAGAAGGCAATATGGAGAGAGCCCTAAGTGCACCGTCGATTGCAATTTGTGGCCAGTATTACATGCTGCCGTTTACTGTACCCAAACCACCTCTGGTCATCTTTTGCTTGGGGCATTCCCTCCTTGGAGCTCGCAATGGCCAATGACGCAACCCCCGAGAAGACCTGCTAGACCACTTTGTTGAATATTCCTTGCCCGTAAGCGTTTTACGATGACGCTCACGTTTCATAGGTCATACAGTGATGACGGGTCCGGACGCTTCCTTTGTCAGTCGAGAACGGCCTAAGGGGTTCCGACACCCTCTTTGCTCGTTCCTTCCATCTCTCTGGTCCTTCTCCAAGAAGGACGCTTCCCTATATATAGCTCGTTGACCACGGTATCACTGTCATGCCATTGCCTCAATATCTTAGAGCCCATTGAATCAGCAATATACACAGATATGGCTTCGTTCAGCTCTCACCTACCAGAGCTCCTTCCACTGAATCCTAAAGATTCGACAAATCCACCAGAGCCACTCGCCCACAGCCTATCCCCGGAAGAGATAGACAAAGCATACTCTCTTGGCTTCCAATTCAACTTGATTGATAGAAACGAGTGTCCTCACTTATCACATTCTGGTCGATACATTCAATACACTCAACAGCCGCCAACCCGCTTTTTCACAAACGGTCAAACCACTGTCTGGCAAAGTACGCGCTCTGATAACCTTGAGTCTGATACTTACATGCATGCTCATTGCATGCATTTGACCAAGATACTAGCCAAAAAATCTTCCAACCAAGAAAGGAGTCGACTTATCGAAAGCCACACCGGCACGAACAATGGTGACTGGCTTCCTGGAAACCCATCAAGCAGTCAAGAACTCCACCCTGATTTGCAAACGTATAAGGATGGGAGACCATGGACTCTTGGCACCTTCATATGGCCAGATGGGTTGACTGATGGCTGTCATGGATGTCAAGACACGCTGATGGATGACGATCGACGGAACTGCCTTTACCTCTCAGGAGAGACAAACGGAATCAAGACGTTGCTACATCCGCGCTCAAGGTGCATGCAGTTATACGTAGCAGCGCTATGGGGGGATATCACTGCGAAAGCCAGAAGCCAATCGCCGCTGACCAGGATTAGCCACTCTCTAAAACCCCCGAGGCCTCCGGTTTTGCCTGCCTACACTGGCGAAACCATAGAGTACGAGGAGGATCCTGCCGCTAATCTGGGAACCTTACTGCATCCAATCCATAGGGACGTGCTCTTTTTACCGAACGGTATCCAACCACCCGATGGTGTGGTTCTGTAGTAGACGTCCCGATAGCATCAGGGAGTATCCTGTCGGCCGTCTCTCGGGATGATGTTCACCATCATCCCGTCTACGAGACCGATGACGGGCCTGCCCACGATTCTAAGCAGACTGTTGTAGATTCCAACGACCAAGGTACATAGTCCGTCTGTTCTTGCTAGTCAATTTTCCTGTGTTCTTCGTGTCATTATGAATTTCTGCTAGCGATTGCAGCCACCGAGTGGCTGTTACGGCTCGATATTGTGAAGTTGTATTCACGTTTTAGCAGTCTGCGGTCTGTTTAGGGCAAAGTGCTGCTAGACCAGCCATGCCAATCCACGGAGGTCCCTCCTTGTATTCTAGATATTCTTAGTCATAGAGATATCCGGAACACGTACGATGCCTACGGCTACAATGCATGTCCTTGATTCCCGACCTCCAAGAGTCTAACCGGACAATGCTTCCTGACGGATCTTTTGTTGCCTAAGAAGCTCTACTTGGACTCCTTTCAATAAGACGTAGACGAAGTCAAGGAGTGGACTCGAGACCTTACTGGCCCGAGCAACTTTGAGCACGGCACCCACAATCACCTAAATGCCGGATCAGAGACATCAGTAGTGTCTACCGAAGTCACGATGCAGTTTTTGTGCTCCATATGGATAAAAGCTGCCACTCACCTCAACCTCGATAGGTCTTCCCATCTCCACGTCTATCAACAAACTCATCTTGTGACCTCCTCCAGGTCTCGTCGTGGCCGTCATGACTTTGGTCCAACAATTGTCCACGACACTCTCCAATGAGCCCGCAGGCTCCGTACCGGGATACTGAGGCATACCCTCCCAAAGAAGACCAGAGGCGAATCCTATGGTCACGATTTCTCTGATGTACAATTTAATCTGACTGTGCAACTCTGGGGAGAGGGGCAGGAAACATGCTGGAGTAGTCCGGACAAGTCCCTGGATCGACGACCAAGCGCAGTTCCATACGTTCTGTTTGGGGGATGACATTTTGGGTTTAGTCGAGCCACACCGATGGAGAAGCGAGACGAAACCTCTTTCACAAGACACCTACCTTCGAAAATCGGACTGAATCGATCCGGTCGGAACTTCTGATATTCGCACCTCCCTCGCCCAGAAGACCAGTCCAAAGCGCAAGCGCCTTGTCCTCTTTGCTCGAGAATGACCTATGGTGGTCTTCCGCCGCTGGACGAGGAGGCGAGTAGATGCCTGACACCATCTGGTCCTAATCAATTTGATTGCAGCCTCGTAAGCAAGAAAGCAGCTCCTTTGGTTTTCGATCAACAGATAAACTAGCAACATACAACGCCTCGCCATTGTACGATCTCTCCGCTTGGAGAGGTCATTATACCAATCCAAGCCAAACTGGAAATGATGGGTATATCCAAATGTTTGACGGCTTCGTAGAGCTGATCCTCAACTCCCAAACCATTCTGTGTACATTGAAGTCGTGTCAGCAAACAGATCTCGGGGAGTCGGCAGCTGGGTGATTATGGCCATCCTTTGACTCACCTGGATAAGACCCCATGCTTCCACCTGTCCACTAGCAATTGAGTCTTCAACAAGCTTCGTGGTGGGAAGAACATCGGGTAAACATTTTGTGCAGACAATTGCGAATGCGTATTTGGTACCATTTTCGAGCGCCTCCGTTTGGGATTTCACGACTGTTCAGCAGATCAATCAGTAGGCATCCTTTGTCGCCTAAGACGTAATTTGAGAGGCCTTATTATATTCTTGAATGGGCAGTCATCGACAATGCTTACCTCTGTACGGCTTCCAGCCCTCTATAACGCCGAACTTGTCGGTGTTTAAGGTCACACCGGTGGTGGTATAAAGGTTGTAATTAGACCGGGCAACAGCCGTAATTCGAGCTTTTCCAGACTATGAATGGCCAAGAGCTTCAGCATCAATCTTGTGTCACAGAGGCAAAAGAGGCCACCTACTCTCTCTAGCATATAGCTGTACACCGTCCCTATCGAACCAAGGCCAATGAGCAGGATGTCGATGGGTTCGGAATTCTCAGGAGCAAGTGTCGTGGTCATTGTAGATGAGGTGATCGAAGGTATACTGATATAGGCACACTATGTAGTAAAATCTATGTGATTCACGAAGCACAAGGAGTTGAACGCTTTGTGAACAATGAAATCGACTCGAGACAAATGTAGAGAGAGCAACGGGAAGGGGAAACTCGAACGCTGAGCACCAGAGACGCCATATCGGTCAGCTCCGACAGCCGGATCTGGCTGATTAATGACGTGTACTATGGCCGATGCGGGTTTACTGGAGACCGGGCATATCCGATATCGGCTTTCGCTTTCCAGAATACCTCGAGGGTCTATGGAGGTTTGCAAGTTGCATTCTGAAAGATTCCATTCTTCTCCAACAAATCTGCATTACACATGCAAGGAGCTACCCAGCTCATGCAGTATCTAGACCAACTGCCTCCTATGGCAGCTCTGTACTCCCCAATGACCGGTCTCGCCCCATCAACAAGCGCCGAATCCGAGACAACCGGTCACAGAGGTCCGCCACCTCCACTAAAACGAAACGCATCCTCGTTTGAAGAAGAAAATGGAGAAGACATGTCGCATGCCTACCACAGAGGGGAGTTCAACGGGTTCGGAGACTCGTTTGCCAGGAACAACGACACCAGAAGGTGGGATGGAAGCGACTTGCCATCAATGCCGAATACAGTATCATCATTCGGTGGCGCTCCCGTTAGAATATCCCATCCCTGGGAGGAAGGATACCGAGTCCCATCGCTTCCTGCCCAGCAACATCCCCCTCCGTATCCAAGTCGTCGCTCACCCTCAACTGACATATCTCCAACTACCGCCTCAAAGCCTTCAAAAAAACTCCGGTCGTCAAAGTCTCGTCCGCATTCATCGCATTCTCAAAATAACGGGGAAGTCTCCCCATCAGGCCTAGAAGAACACCATGGCCAGGAACTCGATTTTGAGGATGCTTCGGGGGATTATAGACTTGGTCCGGTGTTTGTCCACCCACCTCAGGGTTCAGCTCAAGCTTGCGTTCGGTGTCACCGAATTAAGCGGAAATGCGATGGAACCAAACCCCGATGTAGTGGATGTATCAAATCTGATGCAGCTTGTATATTCGAGCTGAGTCCAGCGACTTCAGGGTGAGTTGAACATGCTACCGGATTTGCTCAATAGTGTTGAATCCGTTGCTCACTATATTGTTTTATTCAGTTATGTCCACACTCTCAAGTCTCTCAACAATTCCTTATCGACCGAAATCGACGCCGCTCATCTCAGGATACGTCAGCTAGAGGGTAATCTTTCCTCTCTTCAGCGGGGGATGGGGCTTCCTCAGCCCCCTCATTGGAATGAGGGGCCACCACATCACTTATCATCGAACTCTTTTGCCCTGCATTCCCACTCAATCTCCACCAACTCCAGCGAAACCCAATACGATTCCAGTCCGTTATCACCAGTTCGACCGCAGAGCGTAACGCCCAAAGCTGACTTCTCCACTCTCTCGAGGAACATCCTTGCCGTGCGATCAGCAGAGTTCGTGGACCTAAAAACCCAAAACGAGTCAACCACCATCAACCATTTGCGAGAGCGAACGATCAACAAGGATCCTTACCCCCCATATCACATCGTACGACTAGCGGTAGACACGTTCTTCATGTGTAATGCCATATCTTACCCCTTTCTCGAGAAGTCGCACTTTCTTCGAGACCTGGATGAGGCATATCACGAGCAAGCCCAGGAAGAGGCTGACCAGCTGGGTGGAGAACTTCAGGGCAAAGCTGGCCTCGCCGTCGGTGACGCCGAGCTTGCGGGGAAGAAGCTGAGAAAGCAATTCATCATTTGGATGGTCATTGCTATTGGGACTACCAATCGTGAGAGACTCAGCGAAGTCACCCGAGGCAGCTCGAAGGTCTTCTGGAGGCGAGCCATGGAGAGTTTGAGTGCTGCGGTGGGCAAGGAGGATATTGTGAGTTTAGACAGCTTCTATGTTTAAAATGCCTTCTATGCCTTTGCAAGAAAGTTATTGGGACAGTATCGGGATATTCCGGGCGTGCAACCGCCCAGAGTCTTGTCCCATTACACTCCGCATGATCTGGAGACTTCATGAGTTCATTGCTGATCACAGTCGCTCAATAGCTTTCCGTCCAGTCCTTGATACTCCTAGGAATCTATTCAATGTTCGATCCGTCCAACATTTCCTTATGGCACGTTGTTGGCTTTGCCGCCAGAATAGCTATCGCTCTTAACCTTCATCGGCGTGTCGAGGACTCGAACCTCGGTACTAAAATCGTGGAAGAAAGGAAGAGGGTGTTCTACAGTTTGTATAATCTGGATAGGCTAGTTGCTACGACTCTGAGTAAACCCTTGGCGATTGCGGATGATGATGTTGATGTCGAGGTGAGTCGTCGTATAATCCGTTAAATGAGAGTGAGAAAGACGGCATCCGACATCTTGGTCTTTGCTCTCCTTGTCACCCAACGCGGCGTGAAATCATGACTCACCCTCACAATTCCAGTTACCGTCGGTCAATGTGACGAGTTCACCATATCAAGGACTCCCTCGACTGTTATTCACACATCAGATAATCAAGCTCCGACGAATATCCGGTCAAATCCTCACGACTGTCTACAGTGTGTCAGGCAGTCAGAATCGCCTCCCCGAGCCAAAACGAGCGTCGATAATCCTCGACCTCCACAATAAACTGGACGAATGGCTTGCGACCTGTCCTCTGCCATCGCCCAGCCTTCAAGAGGAACGCGGAATGATTAATAACCAGTCGTGGTTCTTGTTGAACTACCATCAAAACCTTTGTCTGCTATATCGACCATCGCCATTATACCCAATTACCACGCCGAAAAGGTTAAGTGCACTACACGAAGCCAGCACAAGATGCGTGGATCTGTATCTAGACCTTTGGAAACAACAAAAGGTCTCCTACAACCTGATCAACGTTTCCGCCCAGTTCCTGGCCTGTATCTCCTTACTATATTGTTTGTGCGAATATGACAATCGGTACAAGTCGTCCTGGACTGCAGGAGTTAGTGAGGAAGAGGATAAAGAGTGGACCATGGAGGTACGGAAACGGGTCGGGCAATGCGGAGAGCTGTTGGACGCGTTTTCAAGAGCCTTACCAGAGACTGCAAAGTATCGAGAGATCTTTGGGCGATTGAGCGAGATCTTGCTGGTCCGGCATGGACCACTAGAGAATGACTCCTCGCTGGTGGGGAAAGAGACTCTGGGGTGTCTGATAGAGGAGGATGAAGGGAACGAGGTGAATGGTCTTCCAACAATAGAGACTTCGGGAATCGCAATCCTGGCCATGGGAACGGACGGTATCTCCGCGGATAATATGGAAGCCACGTTTGGGAGTCGTTTAGTCTCCTCTCAGCAGCAATCATCAGGAAACCCTACACTCCCAACTTACTCTCCAGAATACTCCACCCTACTATCTGGTGGAGACAAGGATATGCAATTCCGGCACGCGATCCAGAAAGAGAATGGTAGTCCCGAACTCGTGGATCCCGGTACGGATGAGGGTATACCCACCGCTACAGCTTGGAACGCAATGACTCAACTGTGGCATGACTCAGGTGATTTCCAGTTTGACGAGACTGCATTATCAGGTCTCAATGGGCTGGAAGGTATCGATCAAAGCGAGACATCTGGATTGGGGATGGAAGGTTTTGGACAGGTCAATGGGTATGGGAATGGCTATAGGGCTGAGGCGGAGCGTGAAGCAATGTTACCATCGGTTGGGTTGGGACTGAGCGTCGACACCGCAGGAATCAGGCCTAACATTAGAAATGGAAGCGAAAGCAGAGGGAGTGGTAATAGGGATGGGAATGGGAATGGGAATGCGTTGGACAGCGGTGAGCAGGATGGAGGCGGTTTGGGAACTGGAGAGTTTAAAGAAATGTTGTTGTGGAATCAGCTCGGATAGATTGGACGGTAAAGTGGATTTATAGCTGTTAGGCTGGGCTGTCAGGACCATCAGGATAGTGGCTCCGGTTCTAGCCATCAATGGAATCGCATATGCGTCTTATGCTTCCCAATCACATCACAAAGCAAGACTGTTGCTGCTACCCCACTCTCCTGTCCTGTCCATCGTTATCGCTAACCCGACCCTCATGCGCAGCTGCCACGTGGAACGTGTTTTTGACCGGCTAACTTGTTTCTTGCGCCGACATTCACAGTCCCCCCCTTCACATTTCCTCCATTATCAGTCACAAAACCCTTCCCAGACAAATACACGGTCGACAAGAGGGAGAGATGCCGCGACCGAGTTACGAGCAGCACAGGGCTAGTCGGAGTGGACGTGTTGGAGAGCTAAGGAGTCCAGGTCTAGGTCGCCGGAGAGGCAGTATGGCCGAGTGAGTTCTCTCTAGCTTGGACAAGATGGTATATTACAGGCAAGACGTGTCATACCATCGAGGGTCATATCTTGACCACAGTCACAAGAGAAACACACGCTGATCCATGACTTTAAACCACTTGTGTGTTTCTTGCCAATCATTCAACGACCCACACTGCGAAACGAAAACACACAGGAGCGAGACCGACCTAGAATCCTTGGCGTCTTATTCCACCCACCAATCCTCTTCATCCCACCAAACCCACCTACATCACCTTTCCGGCCTCGCGTACTACCCGTACCCCTCTACCTCCTATCGCGTCCCCTCATCCTCAACATCAGCCTCCTCGCCCTCGCTCCAACCTTCATCGTTCGGCCCACCGCGACAGCGGACATTTTCGTCGACCTCTCATTCCTCATCAACCTACACCCAACAGCCACAACGATATCTCGAGCCTCCTCGACCTTCTTCTTCGGCGTCCAATGGGGCGTCGCCTGGTTTGGCTGATGGAGTCTCGTCGTCACTAGCTAGAGGGGAAAGACGGGAGCTACGCCGGAAAAGGAGAGAGGAAAAATCGACTCTTTCCGGCGGGAAATACGATTCCCCGTTAAGAAGGTGGTTAAGATGGATGAGCGGTGTGGGGCTAGGACGATGGAGCTTGGTCTTAGGATTGATCAGCGTTGGCATTGTTAAATCTGCTGTTGGGATGGGAGGATTCTCAGGTAGGTGCAGCGGGGTAGTTGTCCTGCTATGACACAATCGTCATGTGCTGAGGATCATGGGTAATAGGCAAGGACGCTCCGCCAATGTATGGCGACTTCGAGGCTCAAAGGCATTGGATGGAGGTCACAATTCATCGACCAATGTCAGAGTGGTATACTTACGGTCCGGAGTGGTGGCAGCTAGACTGTGAGCACTGATGATATAACCAATGTCATTTCTCGAAGGACGCTACTGACAACATTATTCAGATCCTCCAGTCACGGGTTATGTTAGCTATCTCTGTGGACGAATGTGAGTCTCCTCGTAGCAACGCGTGACCTCGATATCTCTTATATCTTTTCTCCACCTGCCTGGCACTGACCATACATCCATTTCAGAGGTGCTGCTTCGGATCCCTCACATTTCGCTCTGGACAGTTCGAGAGGTCTGTCGCCAGAAGCTTTGGTCACCTTCATGCGGATGTCAGTCCTGAGTCTTGAGGGTCTACTCTGGTGGACTGCCGTAATTGCTTGGGCTGTCAATGAGGGAAGGGGTGGAGGGCGGAGTTGGCGGAGTCAAGTCAGTGTATTTCCACGAGTCTGTCCCTCGATGGTGCAGTAGCCACATTCAATACAGACCTACCTCTCAACGACATTCATGGCATCGAGACTAACCTCTAAACGCTCTCACTAGGTCACAGCGATCCTTACAATCCTGTTTCAACCTTCCTTGACGTTGATCGATAACGGCCACTTTCAGTACAACTCGGTTCTCCTCGGCTTCTCTCTTTTGACCCTGCTCTTTTTGTCAAGATCTCAAGATGGTCTGGCTTGTATTTGCTTTTCGCTGGCGCTAGGATTCAAGCAGATGGGGCTTTATTATGCTCCTACCATTGGCTGCTATCTCTTGGGCAAGTGTATCTGGCTTGGAGGGTTACCAGGGTGAGTAGTTGATATTTGTTGATATCTCCACCTTGACCAATAAAAACGTCCATAAATCAAACGTCAAAAAAGCTGACTTCACCACTAGTCTGATCCACTTCACGAAAGTTGGCGCTATCACCTCGATGACCTTCCTCGCAATCTTCTCTCCATGGCTCCGACCCTTTCCGAGTGCTCTCCAGCAAGTCATTCACCGAATGTTCCCTTTCGCTAGAGGAATATTTGAAGACAAAGTCGCAAACTTCTGGTGTGCCAGTAACGTTGTCATCAAGTGGAGGAAATATTTTGGGGTCACTGGAATGGCGAGAGTAAGTAAGACGTATCCCATGTTGAAACAACGGCAGCAATGAGGAATGTGCTGATTGCTTGCCTTACACAGCTGGCGACCATTGCGACTCTGTTGGGATTGCTGCCCATCGTCATCATAATCCTATACTGCTCCTATAATCTTCGAGCAACTCCCACGTTACCTGTCCCTGCCAGTCGTAAAATCCCTGCAAAGGTCGAAGTCTCAGTCGTCGACCCTTCGTCCCAAGTGACACCCATTGACGATATTAAAATCTCCGAAAAACGTAGTCATCCACCACCAACTATTCATCTCCTTCTTACGGCCCTCTTCATGTCCTCCTTAACATTCTTTCTATTCTCCTTCCAAGTGCACGAGAAATCCATACTCCTGCCTCTGATGCCTCTCACCCTGATGATGGCCTTCCGTGGATCGTCTGCCCGCGGCGCAGAGAGCTTTGCGGGTAGCGGAAGAGGGGACGAGACGTGGGAATTTGGGATGTTGATCAACAATGTCGCAGTGTTCAGTATGTGGCCGTTGATACGTCGAGATGGACAGGGAATTGCGTATGTGGTGGTGACGGGATTGTGGAATTGGATGTTTGGGTATTCACCGTGGGACGTTGAGGTGGGCTGGGTGAGACGACTAGGATATGTGAGTGTCTGTTCTAGCGGTTCTTCATTCGTCGTAAATTGTGCCCGATAGAAATCCAGCAGAAACCATGCTAATAGGGTATCCTTGTATCCTGAACAGCTCGTGTACCCGCTCATAGCCCTCATCCACGTCTTTGAGGCTCTCACGCCGAGTTTAATACCCCTTCCAAAGTCGTATCCGGACATCTATGTTGTCCTTAACGTCCTCCTGTCATTTGGGGTCTTTGGAGTAGCGTGGTTATGGGGTTTGAAGAGGTTGGTAGAAGGCGCGTGGGGGATTGGCGGGCTTGGCGGGTTTGGAAGGGAGGAGTCGAAAAAAAGTGGAAAGGGGAAGGAGAGGGAGAGGGAGAAGAAGGTGTTATAGAGATGCTTCAACTTGTTCAATGATGTATTTGGGCATTTCAGTGAACATTTAAGGACAATGGACGATGCAATGTGTAGTTGACGTCGGGACTAGTTCCTGCAGATAGCAGAGAACTGAGAGGAGCTAAGACACTGGATTCCCGAGTCCATACTGACATATGCAAAGACGTATTGCCACTTCTGTGCTAATAAATTGATCTCCACCAATATACAGGCTAATGAAGTCCAATTGACGAGAGACACGCCACAACTACACGATAAATCGAACTTTATCAAACAGGGATACAGAAGGATATACAGCGTGCAGGGTATCTTGACCTCCATCTACGTCCTCTCGTCGATCTCAACTCCGCCTGGGTGCATCCTCTCCCTTAGATCTCGAGGGACAGTCGCAAATATCATCCAACTTCACTTCCCCATTCTTGATCCTCTTCAAAGCCTGCTCACAAGCTTTACGCGTCGCGACCAGCGGCGACGCCTCAGCAGATTTGGCAATCTCGTGTCCATGTATAAAAACTATCCATACCATCAGTCTCATTCGTCTCACCTGAAGAGCTGAAGAGCTGAAGAGCTGAGGAGCAAGGCTCAAAGGCAAACTCACTGATAGTCCCATACAAGCCTGTCCGACTATTCTGAGATATCCTCTCAAGCTTCCAGAAGGTGCATGGCCGTTGGTACATTGCGGTTAGGAAGACGCTCTTAGGGTCTTGGGGATGTTTGTGAGGTCCTACACAGTATTTCTCCGTGAACGGTGCAAGAGTCCTTGAGAAGACCTGCTGCACTTCTTCCAGCGAGAATGACGAATCTTCAAAGATCGCGCCGAAAAGCGCTTCCACGAGATCGCCCAGTTGTTTATTGTGAGGGGCGTTAAACCAGAACTCGAGATTCGGATTCTCATCCTTAGCGTCCAGATTTCCAGGTGATGTTTCAGTGGATTCTGTGTTGTCGATTGTCGTTGATTCCTCACTGGCAGGGGATTCTTCCTGCAGTACCGAAAGGAGATTTTTCTTGTAAGACAAGAAAGCGGCTTGACTGACTGGATCAACGGAGATAAGATTGTCGACTAGTCCTGAGAGAACGGCGTACGCAGCAAAGGCAGCCTGGCATGAACATTTCAGTCAGCAGTCCGTCTGATGACATTTCTGCCTTACGGCAGGCAGCGAAAGGACCAAGGCTCACATTTGACACGCGCGAGTGTTTCATCAGTGTCAATTGTGCTGGTCCGACAGTGGGGTATTTCAACCACAGTCCTTCGAGTGTGACTGAAATCAGGCGTTCGGTCAGCTCAGTCATTTGCTGCTTGCAACCTCGCCTGGGAACTCACAATGATCGATCAACGCATCACCCAAAAACTCATATTCTTGGTACATGCCTTTCTGAGTTGGATTCTGTGACGAGCTCTTTCAAGGCCATATTCGTCAACTACAGTCCTTCTCGTGCGAGCAGTAGGATCGGCAGATGAAGCCTACAGTTTCTACTCACCAGGATCAATTTGGCCTTCTCCGGATCTCTGAAAGTATATCCAAGAACAGTGATATCCTTAGGCTTGAATGCTTTCATCCACCCAGGTTCAGGCTTCTTGACGTCCGAACTGCTCTGCGCCCGAGATTTTACATCTTGCCATGATGTCAATCCATTCATCGGAATTTTGAGAGCACTCATGGCATTTATGGCGCTGTTGACGTCGTTTCCGCCTGACAGGTAGGCCGCAGCGATTAAAGCTTCGGCGACATCCGCCAGCGTCTGTGATGCGTCAGGTTGTTTCACCATGAAAAGCTAGCGGTAGAACAGCGGGGTTCCAAACTCACCTTGTCGCCTAATTTCTGCGTTGTCTCGTCAAATACTGATTTCTTAGGTGCGTTCGGCTCTGGATCTGCACGTCTCCATCCCGGCGGTAACCAGTCTGTAACTTTGATCACCTTGAATCGGATATATTCAACTACACCTGAGTCGACTGTGTTGCTCCTCAAAACTGTGTTATTGACGACAAGTGTTCGTTCACGCGTCATTTTGTCTTCTCCAGCGCTTCTGTGTTCAAGATACACGGAGACAGTCACGATGAGCTTCAGGAGTGTATCACCAAGTAGTTCGAGTCTTTCGTAGCACTTGTTATCATGTGCTTTGGATGTCGGACATTGAATCGCCTGCAGAGCTAAGTCGGGAACAAGAGCATTCGCGAAGACCTTCGCGTTCATCTCGATAGCTATCAGCCAGTCGTCCAGTGTCGTCAGAAGAGCGGGTATCATCGACGCTGTCCTATAAGTGCTAGCCGAGAGGAAGTGCTTCTCGTACAGCTCAGGAATGAGGTAGTGATTGTGGTATTTGTTTGAGGTGGTGACATAGACGTATCCTCCTGTTCTGGCGTTATTGACCCTTTCGCAACGGAAGATAGGCTGATTCATCCGAGTTACTGTTACAGAGTCGGAGGTGCCATTTCCCGACTCGGCTAAGGACAAGGTTGCGGGAGGTATGATGGATTTTGGTGATAAGTCGGTACGAATATTCAAGATATAATGTCTTCGTGTGAACTCCGTATTGGTAGACGCGATTGCATCGCTTGTCTGTTCTTCTAGATCTGCGATTGAATCCAGCTTGAACGGAACTGTAATAGGTCCATCCACGAGTGCAATCTCGGTCCAATCGATCTGTTTTCGATGTAGGTGAATCGTACTCTTGGAAGATTCAGCATGGTCTGAACGATGCTCGCTCGACATGCTGTTACTCCTTTCGGTTCCAGCGTCCACGCCGATGTGTCCATCGGATGGTATGGCAAAGCTTTTCACCAACGGCACCAGGAGAAGCTTGCTCTTCTCCATGTCTGAGACTAGAGGATGATTCAATATCGCACTCAACAGTTTTCCAGTATACCGATACGCCTGCTCCAGTCGGCCCTCCTCCCACTTCTTCATCTTTCCAGCTGATAGCATTCTGAATCTCGCATGGGCTCCAGTTTGCTGTGTTTTCTCTAACGGAAGATCCAGATACTTTTCTGGGTTTTCGCCGCAGAGAGGAAGGGGAGAGCTGGTGATCAAGCATAACACCCTGCAATCCTCGCCTCTCGAGACGTACGGTTCATCGAAGACCATTTGGAGGATGGTGGCGTAAAGCTCATCTCTCTGTAATGGCGGACATCGTAGCCAATATCGGGGCGATGATAGCCATGGATATTCTTGTACACCCACAGGAGATCCTTTCGGTAGCATATCCCGCACTTCGTCTTTTAGTCTTGAGTGGTATAGAGTGCTACCACTGATCTGACGGCCGTCTCTTGGACTGAGGGGACTGGCATTCTTTCCACCGGCAATTATGTGTCGGACGGATTGTTTGGGCGTCGTTCCATCTGCAACTGAAGGAGTGGTTGTATCAGACTGCTCCGCAATTTCGCTGCTGGTTGCCGGTGCTGACGGAGTGGTAGAGCGACTGCTCTTGGTAGCAGGCCGCGAAGGCGTAGGGACCCAGTTTTCATCAAACTCCCCAATCTTCAGGAGAGCTTGACACGCTTCGAAAGCTGCTGACTGTTTCGCCAGCGACTTGGATCGATGCGAACGACCCGTTGAGGAAGCTGACGTGATACCGGCATTGTGGGGAAGAGTTACCGTACAGCTGAACTCTGAGTTTGGAGGGGGATGAGAGGTTTCATTGGAGGGTGGCGATATCGGTTCCGTTTCGCTTGATGAAGATGAACTGGATGTCGAAGATATTATCTGAAATGAGTAGGTGGTCTTGTGCACGGTCGTGTTGTTGCGTAACGAGCCCGTGTAATTGGCCAGAATCTGAGTAGCGGTCTTCAAGGTCATAGCGGACTGGCCCGCGATATCCTCCTGCGGTGTTCCGACGACTGCTGATTCTGTGGATTGATAAGGAGCTTCCATAGTGGAAGAGGACGAAGAGGGTGTAGCGTATGACGAGGATGAAGTGCGGGTCGGACAGGACGGTACTGGGGTTTCTCGGCCACTACCATGACTGAGCTTGAGCTTCTTTCGAGTTTCTTGAGGCTCAAGAGATGAAGGTAATGATCTCGAGGACGCCAAGGAAGAGGGGGATGGTTGTCTCTTCGATGGCATACCCGAACACCCTTCTTTTGTTGCTCCAAGGGACAGGATCCCAATGGATGGATGAGGGTGGAGGGTATAAATAAAGATAGAGAGTCCTCAGAGGGTTGAGGAAGATGAGAATCAACTTTCAACCAACCAGCCAGGCACGGGATATCGATTTGGTCAAAAGTTAGTTCGACAACCCACACTTTCTTCTTTCTTCCTCCCTAACTCTCTCTTCCTGACATCCCTCGCATGACTAGAGCTCATGATATCAGCATGTTCCCGCCGCCTAGCGGTCATACAGCATGCTCTCAATCTCACTCTCGCAATCGCATTACGCCCTCCGCCGCCAATCGCTCGTCAGATCCCCGGCCGGGCTTACACAACTTCAGCTTTGATGAGGGAAAATGCGGAGGAAGATGACGAGCTAGATCGCCCACATTGGGAGAACAGAACAACAACAATCTTCACTGATCCCCACCAAAATATATCTCAGAGGTCGTCTCACGCTGGCTTGTCTGAAAGGAATGTCGAACAACCATCCCAATTCGCGCTCCGCCGTTCCACACCCCAATCATCTTCATCTACAGCACCGCCCAATATCACCGCTATAATCCCCTCTCATCGCAGACGTAAACCATTGCGACCTTCAGATCATCCAACAACTTACACTCAGCCTTATCAGGCACTCACCGATAAATATCGCTACAATTACAAGCGACTTCGCGATCTCCCTTCTCCTTCATCCTCAATGGATTTCTCAACGTTCGTTGACGCATATATCGAATCTATGGAGACCCTCACTCCGACCCTTCCAAGCCTTCGTAGACGGGTTTTGGACCTCCATCATATCCTCAACCTCGTCAACCCACACTCACAACTCAACGACGTTCCAAAGGACACATATCTTGCCCTATCGAGGTTGTGGGTTCGATATCTTGACACGCTCGACTTGCTGAAGGCTCTAGGTAGTCCAAATGAAGCTGGAAACAAGATTTGGACAGAGAGCCAGAATTTCACAGCGGCATTCCAGGTCATGCTCCGGTTACCTAAAGTGGGCGTTGTATCGAAAGCACCACATTTGAGACAAGGTGAACAAGACCAAAGTGAAATCTTCGATGACTTATCTTCGTCGCCACGATCAGAGACGCTGAGTCTTAAAATGATACTCCAAACAATGACGACCCTTCATCTCACCCCAACGGCGTTCCAACTGCGACTCTTGTTACAGCGCTACAGTCCCATCCAAATATGGCAGGCGATGCCTGATGACGGCGGATCACAGGTGTCTACGAAACGCAGCACAGCAAACAGCGGGTCAGCATACGAGCTGAGTCACCTACGAAAAGCGCAGCATACCGAGAAGGGAATTCGCGCTATCAAAGAAGCATGGGATAATCGGCAACATCTCGTCGAATTTGCGTCACGGCTCATGCTCGACAGTGAGGATTTCACTCGGACGGGTAAAGCCAGATATCAAGATGTGACCGGCCGATCGATTGACGCAGATGATTTTCGTAATAGCCTACCTCGTCAACTCTTAGGCATTGATAAGGGTGATGACGAAGAACTGGGATTGGTACTCTCGAAGACTCCAGAAAACGCATGGGACCTTCTCGATTTACAATATGCGATCAGTGACATCGTCTTAACTACGCTAGAGGATGCCGCTCGTCTCTCATCAACCGGATCAGCCAGTGATGGACGCACGCTAGGTGCCACTGCACATCTCCATCCGGAACTTCAGAGTGAGATTGGATACTGGTTGGAGAGAAGGGACCGTTTGTTCGACTCTTGGAGATTCAGGGTCGACAGACTGTATCTCCCTCGCTGGAAGGAGTTCTGCAGGCCTGGAGAGGCGGTAGTAAACGACATGAAGGGGATTGAGAACTCGATAAGAAAGGTAGTACCCTCGAATAAGGAAGCGGCAGTTTTATGGTTACTTCTCCGGAATTGTCTTCTACCCTTGCATCTTCGTCGACGAAATCAATTGCGCGTTTTCAAACGTCCAGATGACACCCAAGAAACAGATCTCGTCACTGGGCCAAATAGTACCAATATAAAATCAACTATCAATCCCGATGACGATTCCTCCGTATTCAATGATATCAATCTCGACAACCCGATTCACCTCCTACGTCTTCAACTAGGACTGTACTACCCCTCACCGACCGATCCCTCGGCGATCCCCCGCCGAAGTAGAAAATTCGACCAAAGAGTTTTATCAGTCATAATCCGATATTGGAGTTTCTGTCAATCCGCATCAAGGACAAGACGGAGAGACCAGATCTTCGGTCAAGAAGTCGAGCTCTTGAATCTCCTTGCTCTACCGCCAACTTCCTCGAACCATCCTTCCGTCGATGGACCGAAGGGAGACATTACGTCGTCAAAGCAACCCCGAATCATTCCTCCACCTGCTCTGCCCACCAGACTTTTTAGTAGATTCTTGCTCTCCTCGAAGAATGCTTCAGAGTTTGTGAAGATCCTTCCGCTCTTAGCAAGACTTCCCGGCCCGAATTTGGCGAGTACGACTGTCCCTTCAAACGGACAGGATAAGGCCATCAAGAGTGTACAAAGGGTGAATTTGGACAACACTTCATTGAGAAAGCTGTTCGAGTGGTGCTCCATAGATAAGCATATGGATGACGAAGTGGATGCGGTCGGAACAGTCGCTGTGACAAGGGCTGACGAGAGATTGGAGATGTTGAGGGAGACCTTGGCCAGGTGGGGTGTGGATGTGGATGCCAGGATGCCTACGGACTGCGTGCGCAAGCACTTGAAGTCTTGACGACATATTAAGTCCATGGGATTACATTATTTAGATCATATAAACAGCTTATCATGCATATATTCCGACGTATGTAGATCCAAAATCAATGTATGGCGATCGATATATGCGCCCAAATCAATAGTACTCGAAACCAATAAATTACGTAGACAAGGCTAGGGTAATCCAATACTGCCCATCACCGGTGAAGGAGGCGGAGAAGGCGGTAACGGAACCCTCCTAGCTACTTCCAGGTCATACAGCCTGGCCCCAAGACCCGACACCGACACCGACTTTGATGTAGGTCGAGTTCGATGGCGGTGCACACTATGTAAAGCATTTTGCCAGAGAGGCCGAATGTCCGGATGAGAACTTAGTGTCTTATCAACGATCACTGAATTTCGAAACGAAGAGCTCGGTCAGTAATCTGGCTATTAATTTGACCAGTCATGGCTTTAAGGCTTCAACTGACCTTGCTCCATTTCTTGCTGGATGTACTGCTCCATTTGTACAGGGTTTGGTTGAGACTGAAGGAATGGTACCACTTCTGCTTGGAACTGAGATACAGCTTCATGATACCAATCAACATTCTTGTTAGCTTACAAACCTCGACAACCAGGCTTTATGCGGGTCATCGCAAAGCGGTTTTCGCAGCTGGAGGTAGACTCACCCTCCATCTCCACAGTCTTCACCAACATCCCAAGCTCAGCCACCACTCTACTCTCCTCCTCTTCACTCCCAACGACCGAGCTTTCATCTCCCCAAATCCCACCAAGCTGGGCAAGGCCTATTGACAAGCTTGTCCAGATCTTATGAAGAAGTTGGATTTGCTTGTATTGAGTCCGCGAGACTATGCTGTGCGGTATGATGAGACGAAGAAAACCAGCTGGAAGGGAAGGGAGGTGCGTGAAGAGATTTGTTTCGAGGGTGGAAGTCGGGAGTAGAACGAGAGAGAGTTCAAGGACCAGCAGTAGGACGAAGAGGGTATTCCTCCACTGTTGGAAGGCTACGTGTTTAGTTTCTTGCTCATATGATATCGCCAGGTAAGGAGGATAGGACACCCACATAAGCCCCTTCTCTCGCCTTACCAATCATGGCGAGGAACAGCATAATGCCTGCTGAGGCAATATAGAAGCCAGCACTCTGCGTCAAGCCTGTTCTGATATAATCCCGGGTCGTCGAGTTGTTCTTCCACTGGAGGATACCGGGTCCAAATCTACATTCGAACTGTCAGCTCTCAGCTACCTTTGATCTCACTGTTGTATGGGAAGAGAATCCTGGATCTTCGAACCGTACAGAGAAAGTTACCCACCGATCATGAGCGAATCTTCTAACTGGATCTGAAAGCCCCTCATAAGCTTGTCGAATGATGATGAACATGCCCTCATTCTGCGCCCCAGCTCTATCGGGATGGTATGTTCTAGACCTGTCGTAACACTCATCAGCTGGGTCTCCAGTCGACTATACAACCGCACATTGACCTCATATATATAGGAGAACAGACTTACAATCCTCGAAAAGCTCTTCTCAACGAATCATCATCAACGTCCCTCCCAACTCCCAGAATATCATACCAATCTCCCAGTTTCTCCACTTCGCTTCCACCGGTGGAAGGTACGGAAACGAAAGACCATATCAGCCATCCACTAATCACTCCGGTTGCTGCTATTCTGAAATTCCGTTGATATCCTGGAGACCCCTTTGGGTGGGGAGGGAAGATTTGGGGCAGAAAGGATGAGAGATAGGGAAGGATTTGGTGCGTTATTTGCGCAGGGAGGAAGGACCATAGGAGAGGAGAGAAGACGGAGGTCATGGATGATTGGAGGAAAGAGATCAAGTGGTGGATTTATGAGTTGTCGTGGCTTTATGGAAATCGTTGGGTGGTTTGTTATGGGCGCAGCGTTTCCCCGACTTGATCCTTCGCCCACGAGTATGGGCTATCGATACGATATACTTCGCTCAGCATAGAAGCATATAAGAACTGAATCATCTCATGATACGCGTGATGCGCTATGCACCGGTTTCATCACCCTTGATCTTGCTCAAGAAGAGTTAGGGGACGCGTGTGGCATTATCGTCCTCATTGCAATCCAATCCGAGAGGCAGATATTGTCCAAAACCGCGAGGGCAAGTGCGACCTTCATCTCAAGCAATATGATCCTTCA
Source organism: Phaeotremella skinneri (assembly GCA_001599695.1). Lineage (NCBI taxonomy): Eukaryota > Fungi > Basidiomycota > Tremellomycetes > Tremellales > Phaeotremellaceae > Phaeotremella > Phaeotremella skinneri. The sequence continues at coordinate 145,779 of BCHT01000003.1, forward strand.
AATGTAGAATTACAAATGACTACGAAATAGTACCAAAAAGGATTCACGCATTGCTCGAAACCTCCAAGATATGAAGTAACCATCCCCATGGACACCCTCATCGCGTCGGGAACCAAGCTCACTTCAGCATCTCCGTCCCGAACCTAGAACCTCCTAGCCTTAGCCAACAGTGCCGCAGCCTTCTTCCTCTCACTGTCCAATATCTCTACGCCATCGAGTACCCTCATCTCAGGACATGCAGCCATCACGAGACCCCTGTAAGCCAGTCTACGCGAGTACCACTCGTCAGGCAGAGAGCGTCTGAACTGAGCGTCTAATTTTGCCCATTCGTCCTGTGTATTGCCCTTCAGCGCGGGTTTTGCAGTGGTGTTGGCATCGATGGTCTTGTCCATGTCGTCGCTTGATTCTGAGATTGACGATCTCTGCTGAGACTTGTTCGAGATGGTCTTGGAGGGGAGGAGGATTGGGAGATAGAAGCTCAGGGTGGAAGGGTTCATCCTGACATACCATTATCAGCTAAAGCAAAGAAATTTAGGAAACATCTAACTCACCTCAGATCAACCTCTTCTAATCCCGACATACCCTTCAGTCCCCGTACAGCCCCTTTGCCTCCCGCTCCTACACCACTACCACCACCCAACCTGTTCCCAACCACCATCAATTTTCTCAATCCCGTAACCTCCTGCACCCCATCCAGATCCTCTAAAAAGTTGTAATTTGCATTAACCACCTTCAGATTTGGCATAACTCTCCCCATATCCCTAGGCCAACTAGTGAGATTGCAGGCCGCCATCTCGAGATACAGTAAGGAATACATTGGCGAATCGGCCTTCGGAAAGAAGGTTGACGATATAGGATTGCCGGAGATGAATAGTCGTTTCAACGACGATGAAAGGTCTTTCGGTGTGAGGATGAGGTGGGTACCGGAGGAGAGACGTTGATTCCGGAGAGAAAGGTGAACAAGATGATGCCCTCCACCGGCGGACTTTGATCGGGAAAGGAATGGAAGTCGATTGCCGTCTGCAAAGAGGGTTCTGATTCTTGGGAATAAAGAGAGGTCGAGACTTGAGAGGTCGTTGTCGCTCAGACGTAGGATCCGGAGACTCGTCATCGGTTCGTTGGGTTCGATCATGTCGAGTTTATTGTCATCTGTCAGTCATTGTCAGCTGCTTGGTTCAATTTATCATGGTTACTCCAGGCGACGGAAGTGGACGCACCGAGATTGAGAATCGTAAGGCTAGTAAGTCGATGGATATCTTTGACCCTGGAAAGTCTGTTTCCCGATAGATTGAGAGTTTCCAGCTTGCCCCTGTCAATTGTACAAAGCCATCAGCGTCCCGCTGCGCCACACGTAGCGATGGACACAGCGCGTTTGGAAGCAGTTAAGCAAACGTACCACTTCGCCGAACCGAGATCTAGTCTGTCGATCCGATTCCCTGAGACGCTCAACTTGATCAAACAATCCATTCCCATGATCCCGCTCAGGTCCCTGATACCGTTCCCATCGGCCTTCAGCTCGCGTAGGTGTTTCAGACATTCCAGTTCTATAAGATGTTTACAGTCAGCCTCGACGTAGTGTCATTGGGTGGGGAAAGCAAGCTCACGGGAGACGCTGTCAAGCTGATTTCGCGAAATGTCAAGGTATTGTAGATTCAATAGATGAGCTACAGAAGTTAAACTGCTCAGTCGATTTCCAGCTACGTGCAAGGTCCGAACGGTCGATGGAATACCGCTAAGATAGCTGATGTGGTTGTCGTCGCTGTAGACATGTTCAGTCTGAGAATCTTGTACTTGACGCTCGATGAGGTATGTACTCACAGATCGACCTCGTCCAGCAGCGGCAGAAACTCCTTCAGCCTTGCAACACTCTCGGCCCCCTTGCCTTTCAAATTGATACTTTTCAGTTCCTCCCAATATGGCTCGAAAGGCTGAACGTCCGTAATAATCTGCACCAATCGGTCATGCGCCACTCCGAAAGAGCATTCAGTAAGGAATGTGGCATCGCCTATATTCCCTTTGCCTCCAGCCCCACGGCGGAACGACTTGAATGGAGCGGGATGATGATCGTCATCCGATTCTGATGCGGTCGAGTATGAATCATTAAGATGCAATGCTGGCTGTCGTAAAGATTGGTCCAGTTTTGACGGTTTCGAAGGAGTTCCTTCGTCCAACGATAGTTCCTCCATGTCGTTTAAAATGCCTTGTATCCTCTTAGTCCTGGCACTAGGCAAGAAGCTCTTGGAGCTCAGATCTGCGGCGTTGGTGTTGAATAGATTATCTTCCCCTCTTTCGTCAGACACCAGGCGACCGCTGCGAAGCAGATCAACCGCGCCACTTGTAGGAACTATTTTCCCACTCTTCCTCCCGTCGGAAAAGGAGACACTCCGTTTCCCCCCTGTCGATTCGACTGGTGTTGACGCCATCGGAGCTGGTGTCAAGGGCGAGTGCCATCCTGCCCTCTTCTGAACTCCGGCTGGCGTCAGCGATGGCCCGGAATTAGGATTTCGCAGAGCAGATCGGAATGGTTTCAGGGGTGGTGTGGGGCCAGATGGTGCTGGTGTAGACGGATGAAGGACGGCAGGAGCTGAGGTAGTTTGAGTGATTCTAGGTCTAGGCGAAGGCGGCCGCTCAAGTGATGCGCGTTCTGCCTCGGGCGACTTGCTTTCGGTGTTCCTTTCTTGTTGAGCGGTGTTAGATATACGTTCTTCTACCTCCTGTCGGGCCTCAGAACGTGCTGTAACCATATTCTCCTCGGGGCTACCTCCAAAACTTTCCAGTCCTGCAAAAACATCGTCCGATTCCTCACTCCCGCCTTGACGACTTTCTCCACCTTCATCGACATCGCCTAACGCCTCTCCACTCACACCATTCTTCACCCACTTCATTGTGGTCCTATCGAACCTCATTTTCCCAATTCTGTCGGGGACTACTCCTTGTACATCATCGGGTTTGATCATTCTCATCCCTCCCCCACCAGAAGAAGGTGCGGTTCTTGGTCCACGATGCTTGACAAAAGACGTAGAAACGGTTGTGGCTGTTTGGTAAGTCGAGGAGGATACGTAACGGTTCAAATCAGATGGGTCGAACGCTTGAGAAGGCGGAAGGGGTCCGAGAGTTGAGTTGCCGGATGATCGTGAAGTCGGCCTAGCAGGAACGTTTGCTAATGCTGAATGAGTAGAACCGACGCTTGGTGCTTGTGGATGCGCTCTGACAGAGGAAGTCTGCTCTGAAGGGCCACGATGAGAGATCGGTAGTTCCTCATCGCTCTCCTCACTGACTCGCTTGATTTCCTCAGCAGCGCTTAACCGCCTCAAAGTTCGTCGAGGGCTTTCTCCCAAGGGCTTTGCTTTACTCTTGCCTTTGTCAACCCCTCCCGACACAGGAGAAGCTGAGGTGCGAGCACCGACACTTTGGTCATCAGTCTCTGACAAGACTCGTTTCCCGCCACCAAATGCAGGGCTCGATTCCATCCCGGAAGCTGAGTCAGAGACCTGTCGGGATTTGATTCGTGCCATTAATTCCTTGGCAGTTGCCAAATATGTTGATGAGGTTGTTGACGGATTAGAATGATGAGTTCGTCGCGCAGGCACCGGTAGGTTACTGGTCGCTTGAGGTGGAGTTGGTGGAATGGCGGCATAGTCTACAGTTGGAGTTTCGTCTGCATCAAAAGTGTATGATCAGCTCCGACAAAACAGACACCAAGATCATCGTGACATGCAGATGGCATGCTGTAATTTCCAATCCACTCACCATAATGCGCACCGTCTTCGCTTTCACGACTTCCGGACGTTGTGCTCTCTTCTGCGGCTCCCACCCTGATACGATCCATCGCCATCCGACCCTGTGCTGCCCAGTCTCGTAGACCGCCATTTCGTCGTTGGGGCGACGGCGGAGACAGTCTCAACCTCTTCGACGACCTCGCGTCGGCACTGGAAGTACCACTGGCAGTACCACTTGAACGTGATCTAGACGATCCGGACGGCGTCGATTGGTCTTCGGAATCCGCTGCTGGTGACCAATCCCGTAAATGTCTTCCCGTTGGAATTGAGCCTGGTGGTGATGGAGAGGGCTCAATTGCTATTGAATCTACGATGGCCGATAGATGGTCTCGAGTGTAGGTGTCGTAGGTGTTTCTGAACAGTCGGAGATTAGGATTGGGCGACAGAGCAGACGAAAGCCCTCGACTCTGAGACGATCGGGTACCGGCGTTACCTGGTGTTCGCTTTGTCAGAGGAACACCACGACCGATGCTTGTTCTCCTCGTTTGAGACTGGCGGAGATGGACTGTCGAATGTGATGGTTCACCATTACTTTGAGGCTCAGGGGGAGAGAACGGACTGGACGTCTGTGAGGCAGATCTCGAATTCAAGCGGACGGGTGACGTGAATGTGAAAGGGTAGTTCTGGTGTCCCACTGCTGGCGGAGACAGATCGGTCTCAATTTCACCAGAACGGAGCGAGACTGGCCCGAAAGTTTCACTTCTATCGGGTTGACGTTGAGTCTCGCTAGCTGTTGATCGGTCCATCTCTTGCTCTCTCCCTGTGGTTTCTGCCCTTTCAGTTTCGTCGGGATACGGAACCGTTGCGTCTTCTGTATAAGGCTGCGTTGGCTCGTTGTCCGCGTCATTCAGCTCGGATGGATGTAGAAGAGGAGTAGACACTGTAGAGCCAGCGGCGGAGTTGGAGTTGGAGGTAGCGAGAGAAGTATGCGAAGGTGGAGTGACGGATTTGCTAAGTCGGGATGGATTGATGGGCGCATAAGGATGTGACATCTTTCGTGGGAGACCACTCTCGCCTGCGTTGGGTGAAGTCGAAAGTTGTTCTACAGCTCGCGAGCTTTCCGCTGGCTGAGTCTGAGCAGCGTCTGGCGGTGAAGGAGGTTCGAACATCCTTTCCAGAGCTAGAGCACCAAAGATGTCTTTTCCCGCCCCTCCCTTGGGCGTAAACGGATTTCTCGGACCTCGACCGTCGTCTTCCACTCCTTCCTTGACTATAAATGTCCCAACCGCCTCTTCGACCGCACGTTGGACACCAGTATCATTTCCATGGTCGTTTTGGTCTGGTTTGACATTCGACGCTCCCGAGGAAGATCGGCTGGATGGTGGAGATGGGAGACCGACTGAGGGGGGAACAACAAATGCCCCACCGCTTACTACATGTCCCCTTCCACCATCAACATGTCCAGAGATCACCCGTTCCGTCCCCGACAGACCACTGTTACTCCTTGATAACGGTAATGCACGAGCAGAAGCATGTCCCAGCATCCGTAGCGATCCCCGTTTGGCGTTGATGGAAGCCACATCGAGCGTGCGAGGAGGGAGGTCAGACTGTTGTTGTTGCACTTCCGAGGGGAGTTGGGCGGATGTTGTTGGAGGTGATGGGGAGCTCTCTGGCCATTCTTCGACGAGATCGTCGGTTTGCCAGCCCGGTGCTGACGTTGCCATAGCGACGAAATCCTTGAAAGAGTTGGATACAGGAGACGGGAGTTTGCAAGTTGGAGTGCGTTGGATCGCCCAAAGAAAGAGAGTCGCGAGACGTAAACACGGATTTCTTTATTTGCGCCCCGAACAACCAGGAATCACGTGACTCAAGTAGGATTTCTGAATTTCTGCGTCCACCTAGCCTGGGCTCAGCTCAACTCGTATTGTATTCTATATTCTACGCTTGACTGTCAACCATATCACGCATTCACCATGCCTCGAATCAGGAAGAGTAAGATACATTATTCGTGGTAGTGTAACATACTGACGACGTGTAACAGAGACTTCGAAAAGGACGACGACTTTCCAGAAGTCGAAGATCCACAAAAAGGCTGCCGAGACTAGGAAGAAGAATAAGCGATCAACCAAAAGAGATGTGACCTGGAAATCTAGTGAGTATAGCATTGACTCACCGATTTGAGCAATATGGCACTTTATAGAGTGTGCGTGTTTCCAGAATAGCTCGCTGATGCCTCGTGGTTTCCAGAGAAGGACAAGGATCCCGGAATCCCCAATTCATTCCCATACAAGGACAGGGTATTAGCTGAACTAGCCGAAGAGAAAAGGATTGTGAGTGCGCGCATGAGTACAGGACCTATATCCTCTTCTGAGAAACAGAACAAGTCAAAGCTGATCCACAATATCTTCCTCTTATTAAGTCTCTTGAACAGAAAGCTGCTCGAATCGCTGCCTTCAAAGCGGCCGCTCAGAATCCCCACCTAGATCCCGAGGAAGAAGCCGAGACACCAGGCATCTCTTCTGTTGCCAAGTCGTCTGTGCTCACCCGACCCAATGGATCCATTGCTGCTCTTTCCGGGACGTCCATTTTATCCAACCTCGAAGCCGATGTGAACGGTGGAGACATTCCCGAATTGGTTGATACGGAGTTGCCCACGCTGCAGGCTGTCTTGGACCGGGCTGATGTGGTCTGTGAGGTTGTAGACGCCAGAGATATCATGGGTGGACGAAGTCGAGCTGTGGAAGAGCTGGTGATGGAGGCTGGTGCGAAGGTGGTTCTCGTGGTGAACAAGATTGGTGAGTTTCGTACGCGGGTCTAGCTAGATCAGCATCCAGTCTCGCTTGATTGAACTCTCGAATAATGCACTACAAGAGCTTTAGGACTGACGTTCCTCTCTTTTGCAGATCTCGTGCCCAAAGAAGCCCTGCAAGCCTGGTTGAAGCACATCAAAATCCCTGTCTTCCTTTTCAAATCGACCTACATCCCCGCGCCATCTCCAACAGCATCTTCATCAAAAACCGTCCTCCCCCCAACATCCACCTCCTCTACCTCCACCGCTCCGATCAGCCCCAACTCAATCCTAGGACGCAAAGAATTCCTTCAAGCCGCCCGCAAATGGTCGGCCGAGAAACGTTCAACCTCCTCCGATACAGAGCTAGCCATTGCGTTTATGGGTCTTCCTTCCGTGGGAAAATCATCAGTCATTAACTCCCTTCTACCCATCACCATACCCCGACAAAAAGTGGCACCAGCTGTTCCGACTTCCAACACTGCCAAACACCCCCAACCAACGACTCTTGCCCCTGCGGAGCTGAGACTTGATCTCGGGAATGACGATGGAGTGATTAGGATCATTGATACGCCGGGCTGGGAGTTTATCGAAGACGAGCCGGAGGAGGAGGAGGATGCAGAAGAGACGGAAGAGGAGCAGCAGGAGGTTAATAAGTGGGATGCACTGGAGGATCGCTTGGCGGGGGATCTGCTTAGGAGGAATCTGGGTCGGATTGATAAAGTCAAGGATGTTTTCCCTCTTGGTGAGTCTCGTTACAGATATCTCCTTGTTTCGCCATAATCCTTAGACAAAGTACTGATGTTGAATATTATTCCCTCCAGCAAACTACATCATCAAAAGATCAAACGCCCAAGACTTGATGTTGGCATACAATGTTCCGTTCTTCGAGAACGGTGACGTCGAAGCCTTCCTCCTTGGCCTAGCCAGAGCTCAAGGACGAGTTAAGAAGGTGTGTATTTCGTTTACCCTCATTGACTAGCATGAAACAGCGTGAAGCATCGGAAACACCGCTGACAATCCTCCTCTCAGCATGGTGACTTGGACGTAGAAGCAGCAGCCCGAACGGTTCTGCGTGATTGGTCCTTGAATCTCTTACCCTACTACACTACTCCTGCGACGTCGAAACAGGCAGCTACCTCGATGGACGTTGACGCGACGCATGGCATGGACGAGGTGCTATCTAGACTGCGGAGTAGGAAGGAGATGAGGAAAGAGAACCCAAGGGGTGTTGTTAAGTTCACCGGCGGCGATGTGGATGAGCGCGAGGTAAGTATTGTTCATGGTTAATAGCGAGCTCAAGGCTGATTATGTTTCGCTTTTGCAGGTTATCTTGGATGACGACTACACAGAAATGGCGGCTGGATCAGACGTTGATGAGGACGAGGATGAGGACGAGGACGGAGAAGAGGATGAGGATGAGGATGAGGATGAGGATGAGGATGAGGATGAGGATGAGGATGAGGATGAGGATGAGGAAGATGAGGAAGATGCCGACTCTGACGAGGTCCTTGAAGAGTCTGCGGACTATCTCATTGGCTCCGACGAGGGAGAGGTTTTAGACCTCGAAGATGGATCTGAACCCGAATCACTCTCCAACGCCGAGGACGAAGAGGAAGAGGAGGACGACGAAGAGGAGGAGGTGCCTGTTCCGGCCGTTTCTAGGAAGAACAAACGGAAAGCCAACGACTCGCCCGTCGTCCCGAGCATCAAACGAGCGAAAAAGGTCAATTTCCCCAGACAGCTCGAAGCGCCTAAATCCGGGGGGGCCAAGAAGGGGAAAGAAGTTGTCGGCATCCTCAAACAGGTGAAAGCAGCTATCCCCGTCCGAACTCCGGTCCTCAAAACCAAACCCAAGAATAAAGTCAAGCCTGTCGTGTCAGCTGCTGCGACAGGCAACGAGGAAGGAGGTGCCTATGATTTCTCCAAGCATTTCTTCTAAGAGATGTGACACTTTTTGCTGTAAAGCTGTAGATCTGGGTTACTTTTCTTTTTCAACTAGTACTAGTTCATTTAAGCAATACATGCACGTTGTTTTTGCTTCTTAGCACATGGTCCCCTTCCCCCTCCCACCGTTGCCGCATGCCGCGATTGCCGATCTGGCCCCGAAAATGGGGTTCCTGACCTTGGCGGGGCCCGCCCGATGGCGACACCGTTTGGTGAAGCGAGCGTGAATGAGTAACAATTAAGCAAGCTTAAGGAAGTACGGCAGATCTTGTAAATTGTTTAAACTCGTATACGTTTAAACGTCTAAACGTCTTCTTCTTGCCGCACTTGGGGCCTCTTTATACATTTATACACCAGGTACATATATACCATCTACTCAACTCCCCCATCAATCTCCCACAATCCCACTCCTCTGTTCAATCCAATCAAATAACACAACCCCTCAGTTAGCTAGATACCATGTCTACTCCAGGCTCAAACACTAAAGCTGACGCTACCGGCGTGTAAGTTCTGTTCAAACTTGCTCCCTCGTTTCATTTCGTACGGCGAGCTGCGATACGACATCAGTGACCCAACACAGTAAACTAATACTAACCCCCTCCCTACCAGTCCCGTCGGCCATGCCCAAACCCAAGGACCCGACTTCCATGTTGTGCTCATCGGAGCGGGCTTCGTGAGTTAGACCTTCGATCTGCTGATGTGCATCATCAGTATTGGCCAGCTGACAGTTACCATCACACCAGGCGATGTTCGGCACTCCTGAAGGTATACTCAATTCCTAAGCTGGCGTCGATTTGAACGATGATTATGATGTTGACGAACCGATCCTTCTTAATCGCAATCGCCTAAAAGGTCCGTGGAACATGACGAAACGACTCGAGATGAAGCTTGGTCCCCGTCTCAAGGTCGACGCGGTCATCGAGATCGATCCCCCAAGGGCCGAGGCTGCCCTCAAACTCAAGAGAGAGAGCTATGTCAAAGAGTCATATGCGACTACTGAGATCCTCCCGTCTATCCAGGCTTTCAAAGATCGAGTCGACAAAGGGGACTGGCCGGTTCCCAAGTGAGTTGCTCTTCCTACGAACTTCAAATGAACTGGTATTGACTCTGAAACCAGAGCCATTTGCGTGGCTACTCCACCTATTTACCGTGGTGGTCTGGGTAAATCCAATGACCTCGACCTCCAGATCACCAAACTGTTCCCGGACGTTGCGCTTTTCCTCGAGAAACCAGTAGCTACTGGTGTTCCATGGGAGAAGAGTGTTGAGGAAGCCAAGATCGTTGGGGAGAAACTTGAGAAAGAGCACAAAGGGCCCATCTCCATCGGGTAAGCTTGATGAGAGTCTCCTGGGGGCAGAAGAGAAACATCTGACACATGTTCAGTTACTGCTTGAGGTACCTCCGTGCAGTCCAGGAAATGAAGAGGCTTATCAAGGAGAATAACCTGACCATGTAAGTGGACTCGGAACAAACTCTCAAGTCCTAGATATACAGTCTTTATGAGTCGAAGAGTTTCTCCTGACCATAACACCCGTCGCAGTATGGCCATCAATGCTCGATACATCATGGCATACGAGTTCGCTACCAAGACTGTGAGCTTTTCGAGTGACTCGTACCAAGTGTCATATGGACGGCCCTCAGAACGTGCTAACGCCCTTCACACTTCACAGAACTGGTGGAACAAGTCTATCGACCAGGGTCCGATTGTTGAGAATGGTACCCACATCTGTGAGCATACCTTCCGTCCTGTGGCGCCCAATCCCGTCCAACTGTAGCTGCCGCCTCGCCAAATAAGGTTATTAATCCGAATCGTAGGCGACTTGGCAAGATACATGGGTGGAGGCGAAATCGACATGGAGAGCATTCAGTGAGTGAACATTCCAGCTGTTCTTTGATCCTTCACTGCCAATCATTGGCTGATGATTCTCTCTGTTTCTTCCTGCTCCTTCGTCATTATAACCTCAACCGGCACCTTCCTATTATCACAGCGCCCACGCCGTCGAGGCACATGAGCCGGCTGGAGTCCTGTCGAAGAAGGCGTTTGACGAGTCTGTCATCCCCGACGAGCTTCGTATCCCGAGAATGACAGCTGCAACCTGGAAGTACGACACGGGTGCTGTCGGAACTCTCCTACACGGGACGTCGTTGCATGGCGGGGAGTATGCTATCGAGTTGGAGGTTTATGCCGATGGAGTGAGTCATGATTCCTGCATCGGGGCCACGCCTATCGATGATCAGCTGTATGCAGAAGATAACGCTGACGCCTGCTCATTCTCCTGTATTCGTAGTGGCAAATGATGTGAGAGACCTTCTCTCTGATCTGACCCCTTGCTATTCCCAGTCCTAGGGTTGATATTGATCCTCCACTGACACACTGTGGATCCCTATTTGCAGTCTCGCGGATCCCTATGGTACTTGCGCGCTGCACGTCCGCAAGCCGGGCTCCATGGTCGCCGAGGTCTACCCCATGCCCAGTGAGTGGGACAAGTCCCCTGATTAGAGTTAATGGCGGATGAATTTGGCCTGGATGGATGCCTGATAACAATGCTGACGATAAATCCTTAATCCAGACGACGATCCGTACTACAACGAGATCTCCAACTTCATCGACAACGTATGTCCCTCTCTCAACACCTCCAACTCCTGTGACCTTGTTGCTGACTCCACCTGTCACCCTACAGATCGAAGGCGGACCGAACCCCGACATCCTTTGTGGCTACCTAGACGCCGCCAAGTCATACGAAATGACCTGGAGGATCAGGTTGTCCTCTGAGGAGTCTACCAGGCGGGTTACAGAGAAGGCCAAGGCCAAGGCTAAGGCGACTTGAACGGGGGAGTTGGCTAGTGGGACCATTATTCCAAAAACGTACGAGAGTTGATACTCAGCATAGTACGATGTGCATAAGTATGGGAGCATGTGATCGGACGTCGTCAATTGGGGTTTGGGAAATGTTAAGTCAAAACGAATGGATGCATGAAATGGACAATGGGACATTGTGCGAACATTGTGGACCAGTTGCACCATGAGTGATGTGAACAGCAGTGATCACACAGGTCGGCAGGTTGGTAGAGCCGCGTTGTCTTGCCTTAGATGTTTACCACTTGTCGGCACCGCCTCACCCTCTGTTATTCATTCTGAAGGATGACTCCCCATAACTTTGAGTGACCTAGCCGAGCAACGACCCAAGGTATGCATCAGCACAAGTGCGAATCTGAAACGCACCCTCCGAAAACAGTGCCCTCGTCTAAGTGAAACCCAACAAGCTAACCTGAAATGCATGGTACAAAGACTATACACATACCCCTACCAAGCATTCTAACCATATCGTAGTCGGTAAAATGGTACCAATTCCAGAAATAGAAATAGCCCGAAATGTTCAGAGCCAGTGGGATACATAATTTACAACTTAATACGAATGCGTTAAGTTAACAACCAGAACCAGCTATCCATGGGATATGGGAATGACTGAGACACTCTATATCTCTCTGCCGCCCCCTCAGGGCCGTTCCATGGTTTTTCCGTTGCCGCGCACCACCCCAAGGTATCCCATCCCGGATCCCGCAGTCATCCTGTTATCCTGTTATGGACCAACTGGACTACGTACCAACAAAGGGGTTTGGACGAGTACGGAGACTTCCGTCAGGATTCCCAAGGGGACTAGGCAGGTTGCCTACAGCCTGGTCAGGGAGGACCCGACGAGGGTGGATGGAGCGATGCCGTTGACGTACACTAGCTACACTGGTGCTGGTGTTTGCTCAGGTGCAGCTTGCCGTGCAGCTTGATTCCGCCCTTTGCATGCATGTTATTACTATTTTTCCCGTTCATCTGGCTTTCATTTCATTTCAATTCATTTCATACATTCGTTCTTTCTTCGTTCCGTTCGCTCATCCCTTGTCCATTTGCTCTTGTCGACTGCTGTTCGACATATATAAGAGGACGACAAAGCAAACCCTAAAGCGGTGTGGTCCTTGCCTGGAAGCTGAAGCTTAATCGGCTCGTCCATCTCTCACTTCAACATCCATTCCACGTTTCTCCTGTCTTATCACTTCCATCTATCCCGTCTCCCTCTATCACTTCCATCTATCCCGTCTCCCTCCACCCCCTCTCCCCTCCACCCTTCCCACCTTCCCACCATGACACCCTACTCCTTCCACCCAACACGTCGCGACATCCTGCTCATCCTCACTCTAACAATACTCTTCGGTCTCTTCCTGCAACTCGACTTCTCCCTCCGTTTCACCGATTCATCCGGGTCAAATTCCCTCCTAGGTCTCAAAGTCGGCTTTGGGGGACGGCAAGGAAGTAAGGGAGACGATGATTGGGATGAAGTGCGGGACTCGTCTTCCCGGAAAGACGCTAGTGGGGGATCGGATTGGTTGGATAATGTTGAGCTGGGGGCTAAGGCCGCTCGGTTGGCTGCGATGGACGAGGCCAAGGTTCATTGGGGGTCTGAGGGGGCTATCAGGACTGAGGTGTTGGCGCACGCACCTGGTGAGTTGCATCTATCCTGTCGATCGCGGGAGATCAATATGCAAGATGCTGTCTTTTACCACGCCCAAAGGAATGTTACTGACATCTCGTTTTGACAGGATGGACAATCTTTGACCAGATCTATCTATTTAACGGCACCTGGTTCCTAGTGACCGACAAACCCACGAGCATCCCCCTCCTTCGACTGATGACTAGTACGGGCAATGAGATCTGGAATGATCAAGAGTCCATCAAAGGCCGGTAAGTTCTGATTGTATTTTTGAGCGCAAGTCGTACTTTCCCAAGTAGTGCTGGACTCACTTGTGTTTCAACAGCGAACCCTCCGACAAGGACATGCGAATCATCTTCCCATCCGAGGCTAAGCGGTTATGGGGTACCTCGGCTTCCAGGGTGTCCGGTACGACGTTCTTGGTGAACGACCCCGCCCAGTTCTTGGATCACTACTACCAGTAAGCTACAGGCCTTCACTCCCTCTGTCTCCACTAAGTGTCACATTGAACTGCGCAAACATCACGTCTCATGGCGGCCTGATATGATGACCTCGTTGCATCCTGCTGACCCCAATATAGCTTCGCAGCCGAGCTCCTATTCGGCTTATGGCGGACGTACTCGTCCCTGGATCCCACGATCACACCAGCAGGCACCACCCACCTCCCATCCCCAGCACGCATGATCTTCCCGCACGTAGCCGCTGGCAAATGGAATGATTACGCCAAAATGAACTCCTTCCTCTCCCGCGCCATCTTCCCATCCATGTCGTACGAATACGCCAACGATTTTGCCGACCGAACCGACACGGCCCGAGCCTTCCTATTCGAACGCGTTCTTTTCGCTGACCGAGCGGCGGCATTCCGTGGAACCGAGTTCCAGAAGACATGGCGAACAGCATCAGAAGCAGTGACGCTTCAGGGTAGTCGGTATTGGTGGGCCCCTGTTCGGAAGAATCTGGTGGAATTCGTAGGCGAGGTCGATATGGAGGATGAGAGTTCAGTGATTGGGATAGGGGTCGAAGTCGAGGCTAACCCAGAGGTTGAGGTGGATGTCCTGGCGTTGGAGATGGAGGAAGGGATGGAGGAGGAGCTGAGAAAAGAGGAGAAGGCGGCGTCCAAAATGGTTATACAGGCTCATTCGGGGAAACCGGTCGTCACCTATATCAGCAGGCAGGACTGGGGTCGACGGATGCTCAGACCTGCGGACCACAACGTGTTGGTTCATGAATTGAAGGCTCTGGAGGAGAAGTACGGCTGGGAGGTGGGTTGTCCTCCATTTCAAGGAGAAAGTCCGCGGAAAGATGGCGATAACGCTGACGACGCTGTCCAGGTCAACATCGTTTCCATGGACAAGCTCACGCGAGATCAACAAATCAGACTGGCTGCACGGACGACTGTAAGTCTCTCCCTAAACCTCGCTTGCAACCCGTTCTTGCATGTGCAATCCCTACCCGTTTTCTGTTTTGCACAAGCTGACAACCTTAAAGATCATGATGGGCGTTCATGGCAACGGCCTCACTCACTTACTATGGATGAACAATCAAAATCCCCGAGCGGCCGTCATCGAATTCTTCTATCCAGGAGGTTTCGCAGAGGACTATGAATTCACCGCGAGAGCCCTAGGGATTCGGCATTATGGCATGTGGGACGACCAGAGCTTTACGGCCCCTGATACGCCGCAAGTCGCTTATCCCGAGGGTTTCCAAGGGAACGATATTCCTCTTAGTGAGTTCTCTTCTTCTTTTTCTCAGCCCCCCATTCCCCTTCTGTAAGAACGATAATTAGTTGAAAACTGACGACGAAATTAGATGGGAAAGCTGTCGCTGAATTAGTCGTTCAACGGCTACTCGTCGATCGGGACGTTCCCGTCGTTGTGGATTATTGAGCAAGCTCACCGCTCGCGAACGATAGTTCACCACCATATCTGATCATCAAATCCCAACCTGCATACCATCCCACTTCTCATCAATCATCTCGACAACCCATAGATATACCTTCTCAATAAGCACAGTGTATAGATTCAGTTGGTTCCGCCATACAGCGTAGCGAATCACGATATAGAGCTCTTCGTACAATGTATCATTAATCATTTGTTTGTTCCTGTCCTCAAGCTTGAGAGATTTGCCTTTCTTTCGCACTAGATTGGGTTGGGTTTTGGGCGAATGCAATACCCGCATATCTGACTTTGCTTCTGAGACGACAAGCTAGATGCATGGACCACATAGAATGGGCATAACTAATACTCATAAATATCTACTGTAAGACGGCACACTATCGAGAGGGACCACTGTAACTCTATACTTTCATTATGCGCAACTCTTCCTCCTCAACTGATGATTGTTCTCAATTCTGTATGTTATATGAATAATCCCCACGCCACTACACCGCCCCAGACTGACTGATCTTTCCTTTGGTACAGGTATCACATCCTGCCGCGCCTGTGGCCTTGAAAACCTCATCAGACTCGATATAATCACCATAGTCGTCGGCATTGTCCTTTCTGGCAGCCTCCCCCATTTGCCAAGACTGTTCCCTTTCTAGCGCGTTCTCCCTTCCGCCATCAATTCCGCCCTCCGATTCCCCACCAACAATAACGCCAGTCTTCGACAAAGCTAATCGGCACGAGACTCTCCAACGGTATCGTGCTTAACCACCTCCGGGCCATCTCCACCTCTCTGCACAAACTCCACCTCGTCTCCCAAGGCCTTCTCAAGTATTTCCACCGCTCTCCCAATCTCCTCGAAGGTATTATACAGCACCACAGGGCTCAGCCGGATGACGCTCGGCTCTCTCTCATCACCCACCAATCCCAGTTTCAAGCAGCTCGAGAAAACCCGCGGCATCGCCCCCTGTTTCGGAGAAATTATAGATAGAGATAGCTGAGTTCCGCGGAAGGGTGCTGGGGGAGTCAGGATTTTGAAGCCTATAGAATCCGGTTTGGACGTAGAATTCGTGAGACAGTATTTGCTTTCCTGCAAGAGGGTGTCAAGGGCTCCGGTGAGTTTCCGACCTTTTTCCACCATTTTGGGAAACCCGATTTGCTCGATCAAAGTGAGAGTTGCAAGGAGGGGGATGGAGGAGAAGACGGGAGTGCAGGAGTGTTGGTACCCTTTGGCACCTGGGGTTGGGCGGAATGTTGGTGCCATTTGGAAACGGGAGGCGGCATCGTTGCCCCACCATCCTGAGAGTCTATCGAGAGAGGGGGTCAGCAAGTTGTATCATGCCCGGGGCTAGCCAATGCATCATGGATCTGTCAACTTACCGTTTACCGCCATCATCTAGACCCGTCCGGATGAAGTAGCCGCCAATAGCCGCTGGTCCTGCGTTGAGGTACCTGGGAATATAGGTTAATTGAAACTAAGGTAAAGAGGTCGTAAACACTCACTTGTAAGTACACCACACCGCGAAATCGACTCCCCAGTCATCTAATTTGCACTCGACATTGCCAATCCCATGCGCCAAGTCCAGTCCAATCAACGCTCCGATGTCATGTGCCTTTCTAGCCAAAGGAGGGATGTCGAACAGCTGTCCTGTGTAGTACTGGACTAAAGGAAGCCAGACTAGTGCGATCTGAAATTCACCTGTCAGCTTTACAAATCTCACTTATCATGATGAAAAATGAGAGACAGAGGAAAGCGATGACTGACAGTGTCTTTGTTTTCTTCCAGGACTTTCAGGATGTCTTCGGTTCTCAGAGTGTCTTCTCCTGGTCGGGGGGCCAGAGCGACGATGGCCTCCTCAATTTGAGCTTCGCTCAGGATAGCGTCATGAAGACGGGGGTGAGAATGGGCGGCGTACTGACGTTTAACCATCGAAGTCAGCCATCTATGGACCTATTCTGCATATGTCCAACTGAGATAAGAAGTCCATCAATCGGAGATGTCACGCTCACCCAGTCACTTGGAAAGCTTCCCTTCTCAATGACGATCTTCCATCGCGTCGAAGTCGGCTTGTAGAAGCTGGTGAAAAGGTTATGCAGGTTGCTGGTTAGCGTCGACGAGTGAGCTACCTCTTCCTCCTTTGCACCGACCAAGATAGCAAGGGAAGGAGTCAAAGGTGCGTCGACGTGTTTCCAAGGGCGAGAGTGAGGATGGGAAAAGTGTCCAGTGACAGCGCTGGTGGGCATCAGCAGGTTATTCCAATGCATCTCCAGATAGTACAAAGGGCCACTACAAGAAAGTCCCCTTTCTGCTTCTTCTGTACATTTCAAGAGGAGATTACCTACCTAGTTGACCAGACGTCCATCTCCTCCAGCATATGCTGTCTCGCCTTCTTGGACAGCAGTCCAAGGGAGTTACCGCAGAAGTAGATTGCTTCTCCATCTGAACGAGGGTATATCATCTCATCAATTTGTGGCCATTCATGCATGGGCAATCTGAGGACGACTCACCAATCTCCCCACCACAAGCCTTAGCAGTGGGGATTTCAAACTCTGCTCGAGTCCAACGCAGTGGATCATCTCTGTCGAGTTGAGCGAGATATGCAGAATCTCGGAATATAAACGAATCGGTCATAGTTGTAAGAGGATGAATATGTGATGAGTACCTTCCGTGTATGTGTGTATGTGATTGTTACGACAGACTGACACAGACACAGGGATTGATTGGAAGGATTGCCTTTGGTGTGTCGGGTCACTTATCGGTTATTTCTGAATCCACTTCTGGTTCAGATCACGCGGAGATTAGAAGGCATCTCCGCTCGGGTGAACCCGAAACGGCAAATCGCTTGGGACGCTTATTGTTGGTGAGCGTCGTCTTTTGTTCTGCCCATTCTTCTCATTGTCCTCGTCCCTCTGCTATCTGCTAGCGACGGAACACGATCATGCATCCATCTATAAGATCTATATAAGAGCAGCAGTTGTTCGTGTTAGAATCGTGTTCTTCAGTATACACCTCGCACAGCTCGTTACGACTCTGACAGTCAAGCTTACTGCTAACGCTGAGCGCGTTTCTGTCAAAGTAGACATCCAATCATACTCATCACTTACAGACCATGTTCCGTCCCTACGCTATGATCCTGCCCCTCGCCCTCTTCCCCACCATTCTTGCATCCGTCGCCTCCCAATTCCATCTCAACGTCGTTAGTGACATTTCTTGTGAGTAGGAAATTCTGCTGTCACATCGATTGTCTTTCAAACTTTCGAATAACTTTCGCCAGAGGCTTTGTGATAAGCGATACTGATACGTCGCACCATGTAGCTTGCTGGCTACAATGCCATGAGGAAGTTGTCAACACTGTCCCAATGCCCGGAGCGACTGGTGGTAACTCGAAGTTCTACATCTACCAGAACTGCCAGCTCGACGTGAGTCTCTGCCATCGCTTATTTCCTCTGAACGTCAAACGTCTTCGCGGCCCTGTCCTGCATCACTTGATACCTTCCAGCACACCTCTTCTCCGATGTCTTTGATTTCATGCTGACTTTCTCAATCTTGGTAGGAATACGTCCAATACATGTCCCTCTGTATCCCGACTGTATGTGGCTCAGCACCAGATGTGGCCTACGCCGTTGAGTCGGGTACGAAATGGTGTTCCAAAGCTGGGGTGGATATCAAACTACAACTGCCGGCTTCTTATCTGAACTCTGAAGCTGGGTCATACTTCAAGTGAGTTGATTTCTCAGGGGACGTCATATATCAGCTTTTCCGATCAGAGCTACACAGCCAAGTGACTAAGAATACTAGCCGGATGCTGATTTATATTACCCTTCACAGTTCAACTCAGTCCTCTGCAGGCACTCGGACACTGTTGGTAGGGGGCATGGCGACAAATCTTCTCCTCGCCGGCGGGTTGGTCGCTGCTGGCCTAGCACTATAGTCCGCTACAAAATTGACCTCATCTCTTTACGGAAGTAGCGGTCTCGTGCTTGATGTGGAAATATTGTATAAACGAGATCCACAGTAGGCATCTGGAAAATTTCAATGTACCATCACCCCCGGCTCATTTCGTAGTGTGTTCATGCTTCAACTTCTGTTCCAGTTCCAGGTCTCAGCCATCAGCTCCCCAATTGGCAGTGTATAGCTCGGCTTATGTATGCAGCATAAGCTTTCATTTCTCTGACGCCCCAAACTCCAATATCCACATTCCAACGAACTCTCGTCACTGATGCAAACCTGCTTGGTCCATCCTTCGAGAGGAAGGTAGCTCACTGAATCGAGCAAATTGGATTGGCCTCAGGTCCCGGCTCCTCCTGAGGTGGAACCTTCTTCTTGACTGACACCTAAGTCTCGTTGCATTTCAGCCTTCAACTAAACTTTAGCCGCAAGAACTCACAGGCAATAAGAAACCGCCGGGTACTTTTGTACCTTTCTGCGAGCAATTACTTATGTCAATGTCACCCTTCAAGGTGTTGCGCACCACTGGGAGGCGCAAGACAGGAAGACTTACAGGGAAGTGAATACCGAAATCAATCGTTGCTTGCATTGCGAAGTTGCAACCTTCTGGGAGCAGGGTCCCGGCTGGCAAACTTTGGAGGGTATCAGTCAACAACGCTGGGGTGTGTGGTTGGGTGGGGACGCACAATACACCTTCAGTCCTATTTTGTATGAGAACGGTTCGTTCGTGCTGTCGATCAGCTTACTCCTCAAACACAGCTGTCTGGCTAAGCTACACCTACAGGGTATGCTACAAAACTATTCAGTATCAGGAGCTCCTCCGTCTGGGTCGGACTCACATAAGCACCAAATCTCTTAACCTATATCCGCGGGTACATATACATTATCAGCCCTTCCAGCTCGCTGAGACACAATCGTAAACAGCTCACATAACCAGGAATCTCATCCTCTTTTGCCTATACTGTTTATCAGCCTGAGTTACTACGACAGACGAAGGGAGAAAGCGGGTCCTAGGAGAAAGCGGGTCCTACATCTGGCGGCGGAGGATCTACCCCAAAAGGATTTAGGGGTCCTGAAATTCCATCTGCTGTGAAGTTGCTACCAGGAGCGTTCATCTTGTTTTACTTCTGAAACGATAGATTCATGGAGTCAGCAGCTGTTGTTATCAGGGTCGGGCGTCTGGCCGTTACTCACGACAGTTGTACAGGAGCTACCTTGAATTGTGATCCTGCGTTGACGGGGTTTGCTTGACTTATGACAAGGGATTAGTCAGCTTTTGGGGAGATGTGGTACATCAGATCAATCATGTTCATCCATATTTCTCTTTCTTGGTATCCGTGCAGGGCCAGATGAAAGGATCTAAGGAGGTTCAGCAGAAAGGATGTCTCGCCAAAAGGGAACGAAATTATCGCCACGAAACTAAAATATCATTTGAGGGGTGCACGCGATCGTGATTATGCGGAGCATGCATGACATGATGATGCGAGAGCTTCACCCTCAGTATAGACACAATAATACAAGTACAGGAAGATACCAATCGTTTCCCGGGGTTTCAATAATGCGAACGGGTATTCCACAACACCTCCATATGCCCATGTCCACCACCGCCACACGGCCATCATTACCCCTAAACCTCTTCCTTCTCCAACACCGCCAAGCTCGACCTGGAAGCTAGCATCCATCCAGAGTTCCCCTGCAGGTGACTCCCCACCTCAGCCCCACATTTGTGATGAACGTAGAACCTATTTTCAGAGACTAATCGCATTGTCAGTAAGCCGACAACTCCATCAGCCACTGTCGCACAAATATTCCCGTCCTGTCACGTAGACAGACCCGGGCACCGCTGAGTCATACACCGTCATGAAAGGCGGTAGTGAAGACACTCACCTAAGCTCCCAGGGACTCGTCTCATCGCGCATCCATCCTCCTCACCATCTTTCCCTTTCCGTCGACAATCACTCGTCCAATCTGCATCCCACGCAAATCTCCCTTGACCCCTTACGCGTTGAATATTGTATTGGATGGGGAAGGCCCACGAGAGGAATGCCAGGCGCGCTCGAAGGAAGTCGATAGCCTCTCGCTCAACCCTGTCGCAGTAATCAAGACACAGCCAGGTGAGGCGGGTTGGCGAGGGGACACCCTGTGAAGCGGTGCTTGCGATCGAGGCCGTCTCAGGTTGAGCCGCGGAAGTAGGCGTTTGCGAGAATTGCTCACTGTTGACCTCAATTTTTTTAACTGAATGAGCTTGAGAGGAGTGCGTCCTTGACAAGGCGGGTTTCTTTGGTGGCGGAGTAGGCAAACCAAAGGATGAGGTTCGTTTTAAAGAGGCCGAGGTGGATCCAGTGAGCCTGGCGGATTTCAACCTAGACGGAGCAACGCCCGACCGGCTTTTGTACATCGTCAACAAAGGCCCGCCAGATATCGCTTCATTCCCTGCCATCGACAAGGCTATCAGGTTTGGTAAAAGGCTTCGTCCAGGATCTTCAGGACAATATTCCAACGCTGACACGAAGTCGTTGTCTAACTCGCAAAACGAAACATTCAAAAAGCGGAGAGATGGCATGAGTACGAGCGCCGTGAGCAGTGAAGCTTGACCGCACAACGTTTTGCCGATATCGAGGGAGGTCAAGTTTCTGAGGGTTGAGATGAGGTTGGGTGCCAAAATCTGCGCGAGGACTGATCCGGAAGTATAACCCCAGACATCCAAAGAAGAGAGATTTGGGGCGGAGATGGTATCAAACACCGACTTCCTGTTACTATGCGTCTCAGACGAAGCAATAAGATAGGGCATGTCGATGTCGTCTACTGTAGCGGACAATGGTAAGAGATCGGTGGTCACAGTCCGATGTTGTACTCTGTCGAATGAGTATTTTGTCAGGTTCGGGGCCGCTCTGAACAATCCGGTCCTCCATCTTGGTACATTCCCCTCATGTGAGAGAATGACCTCGCACTCTACCAAGCGGAGACTTTGCAGTGACGCTAGCTGCGTTGACTCGTTGGGAAGCCAGACGGTTACAGCTGATTGGCTGTCGAGCTTCTGGTCACCTATCTGCCCCTCAGTCTTGGTCTGAACAGGCTGTTGGTGGATCGACACATGCTTGAGAGCGAGATGACGCAATGATGTCGCCTTTGGATGTAAAAGCCCACCATCAAGCCGAAGATTGGGTCTAGAAAGCGGACCCGCCAGATCTCTGGCATTTTCGACAGTCAAGCTTTCCAGAAAGCGAAACTTCCCTCCCCATTTCCCAAGGATTAATGGTACGGAGGAGGACATTATCGTCAAATGTTTTAGATTGTTCAAGCATCCTTCCAACTTCTCATGTACCGTATCGATTTTTTTGACGTCGAAGCTAGGCCCGACCTGTAGATCCAATATCCTTCCCCGCGAGTACTCCTTCCAGATGGAGACGGTTACGATTGGCCTTCTATTACCCAGAACAAGATTCGACCAGAGTGTAGGCTGACCGGTGATGACACTGCGCCATTCCCGACTGACGTGGGACATCCTCAGCCCAAATGTGGGATCGTCCAGCAGACCATGTTGAGCGATCATGATGAGATTGTCTGCCGAAAGTAGGTGGACATAATTGATTTTCGCCTTGATCGCTGCCGCTCGTTCCCGCTCCCTCAAAGCCTCTTCAGCTATCAATCTTCCCTCTGCTTCTCGTTCTTGTGCAACTCTGACTTCTCCACCCACACGTTTCTCCTTCAAAATCCTTTCTCGAAGCTTGACAATGAGGGCTCGAGCTTGTTCATTCTTCTCCCTCCGTTCTGTAGATACTGTGAGTTCAGGCTTGACGAGTTTCCAAGCTTCCTTCAAGGAGGCAAGAGCGCGATCGTGAAGATTCATGGTGCACAGAATGTCGGCTTTCCGGTACCATGGCTGAGATGCAAAGGATTTCATCAGTCCTCACGTTACTGCAGCGTCGACAGATGACCTACTCGGAAGTTCTTATCCCCATACTCCTCACACAATCTCTTCGCCAGCTCATAAGCATGATTCCTCCATGCTTCAATTTTGTTCATAGCTGCCGCTTTGGAGTCCATCAAGTCTGCTCTCATTTTGGCATCATTGAGTTTGAGCCCCTGCGAGCATGCGAGCAAGGTGACAAGATCAGTCCTTACACCACCTTACCGGACAGGTGGCCCCAGTACACACTCACCTTGTTGAAATGCGAGATTGCATCGGAGTAGCGCTTCTCTCCGTACAGCCTCAAGCCGGAGGAGTGATACTCCTTCGCCTTTGAGGACTGCATTTGGAGCTCGGGAGTGGGTCAAATGAGATCCACAATGTGGTTGAGACGAGACGCGTTAAAATAACCGTTGATTTCTATTCCAGGCTCCGTGTTATTTGCTTCCGGCCTGACTATTGGTTCATTCTTAACACGGTCACAATTCATAATTGATACTTGCTTAACATACACCATAGCTACATATGAAATGACACTTTGATAACCCGCGCATAGCTTCACTTCGTGATACCTTTCCTCCAGATGTCCATTCAGGCCTTCGTCAAATTGATGGTGAGAATGTCCTGCGCAGACATCACCCTCGGCATCAGCCATCGATCCAAATCTGGCTTATCCGTAGTGGCCAGGAATCAACTTACCTTTCCAGCCTTGATTTCAGATAGGGACGGCATGATATCAAGCCTCATCAACTCAGAAGCCTTTGCAACAATTGGGTCGCGTCCCATCGAAGCCACAGCTGTGACTTTGTCCTCTTTCGCCTGATAGGTAACAAACTGACAAGGTTGTAGCAATCATCAGCTAAAATTAATCACGTGGAAGGAGACGAACATGAGGATGGAAGACGGTTAAGGACTCACCTTGAGCTCGCTGATATCTCCGTCTGTGTATGTGTCGTCGAAGCCAGCTCCGGTACCCAAGTATCGAAGACCTTTGCCGATCGATGACCAGAAGATTGGGATTTTGGTGTATGCGATAGGCTCATTCGGTTTTGCGATAGTATGCCCAACTTCTCGACCCTGTTAAATGTGTCAGTCAAGCTATCACTGTCCCAAATTGCGGTACCACAAGCCGCATCTCCAGCTCAACGTCTTCGGCTGACTCACCTGGTTACCAGCAACATTCCAGTGCTCCACTCGCCTATCCTTCTTCTCGGGGTATTGGGGATAATGCGCGATATCACCAATAGCGTAGATGTTTCCCTTCCCCTTTCCTTGCTTGATCTTCATGTAGTGATCAACTGCGATGCCTCCATCTTTTTCAAGCTCGAATCCGGAATCTTTGAGGAACGAGGTAGCAGGTGCAACACCTGTTCCCATGATGATGAAGTTGGCAGGGATGGCAGGGGCGTCTTTTAGCTGTAACGAGCCGCAGTGTGAGGGGTTCGATTCTGTCGTGATGTGGTGCGTATCAGCATATGGTATTACCGACAAAATGTATGCCTCAAAAAACGAGTGGGTCATGACTGGTGGGTCCATTTATTGACATACCAGCTGGAAGAATCTTTTCGACACCGGCCTTCATATAGAATTTGATTCCCTGTTTCTTCATACTCTACGGAGGTCCAGAGTCAGCAATGTGAAACCCTCGAAATCAAGGGGCATTCAAGGGGCTGCGCAGAACATACCTCCATGATAGAGGTTCCGATATCCTTGCCCAAAATAGCTTCGAAGGGAACCTCGTCCATCCCTACGAGAGTTAGGCTCTTAGGCTCCTTCTTGATGATGGCACCTGCAAGCTCCATTCCGATAAAACTGGTACCAATGATTACGATATCTGAATCCTTAGAGATGGCCGATGTGATGGCTTTTGTATCCTGAACAGAGCGAAGGGTTTGAACTCCTTCGAGATCTGCCCCAGGGATTGGGATTTTCCTGGGTTTAGCCCCAGGTGAGAGAACTAGGTGGTCGTATTTGTGAGTCGACCCGTTGGAGGTGGTAACCGTTTGCGCAGAGGCGTCAACCTTTGTAACAGACTGAGATGGAGGTCAATAATGTTTCGAAGCAGAATTACCTGCAGATGCCAGTTGGCGGTCTTTACTCACAACACCAGGGTAGAAATCGACCCCAAAATCGTCTTTCAGTTCTGTTGGCTTTCGCCATTCAAGTTTTGAAGCCTCATCAACAAGGCCTTTCGACATCTTGGTTCTACAAAAGAAATCAGCTTCGACTCTCCTTTGCCTGACGTGACCACTCACCTATCAATAGGCGCGTACGGTTCCTCTGAGATCAATACGATATCTCCCTGGAAGTCGTTCTGTTCCCCAGCACAGTCAGTGGCATCTCATAAATATCACATCACTGTCCGATCGCCAACTCACCATTCTCAAGCTTTCAACAGTATGTAGCCCTCCAGCGCCACCTCCAACAATGACGACTGTCTCTTTGGACCCCTCCGCCTTGACCGCGGCAGCCGTATCCGTTCGAGCTTTCGGAACGATCCGACCGATTTTAGATTTCACCTCCTTCTCTGAAGCTGAGACTACGATCTTGCCAGATTCGTTTACGGTGGCCTTGAAGGTCCACAGGGAGTCCAAGCCTGGGGCGTCTTCTATGTCACCGGTACAGACGTTGAAACAAGCTTTCGAATGCTTAAAGTTAGCAGATCCAAGATGAAGTGGAAAGGCAGTGAAATCGACATACCACCGTGCCAGGGGCACACCACTCGACCATCATGGGAGAGCACTCCCTCTAAGTCGCACGCCGTCAGTAGATGAAAACTACGGTAGAGGATGACTGACTCTCGAGCGGGGCACCGTACTATCATCGGGCACTCTGTTAGGACTATTTGTGTTTCAAACGTATGGAGCTTACATGAGTACAGGTAGCCGACGTAGCGTACTGCATATTCATGTAATCAGTCACAGATTGAGCCGTCGGCGATCAGTATCCACCTACAATCTTTCCTTTGATGTTTGAGAGTAGAACCTTTCCCTCGCCAAATGCGACTGATTTCCTAATACCCAATAGATCAGCCACAAGTCATACCACAATATCGCCTTGGGTAGTTATGCATGATACCAAATTATGCAGCACCAACCAAGCTGCTGGCAATTTCCGCAAAGGGACTCACATCTGTCCCTCTCCCAGGTCAGCAGCCGCCAGATCGACCTCTTGGGTAGTAACATCAGTAGCGGAAGCCATATTGCGAACAAGATTCGTGTTTAGCAAAAAGTTGGACCTAAGAAATGAGACTGTTGTAGATCTGAACAGAGAGCGGTGTCTGATACCGAGCATGTACTGGACGTCAATGGTAACGCTTTGTCAGGATTTTGAACGGAGAGTGGGCCGATGGTAAGCATTTCCGGGATGATGAGCACAGCTGGCGGACGCTGCCGATAGCCCGAGGACCAATGACGTTAGAGCTATTGCCTGGCCCAGATGTGGCACTGTGGCACCGAGATTGGGAGATCTGTCACCAGCTTCGTGAACTCCGACGCAGAGGAGACTCCAGCTTGGTGACGGAGCACTGTGCTCGCCGAGGTGTCAATCGGAATTCATATATGCATGTAAAACCCATGAAACAACTCTGCGCTCAATCCCAAACCGCCGAGCAACCTTGTTTCAGTCGCGATGGGTCAGCCATGACAAAGGCGAAATTGGTCTCGGAGCCGTCAGTAACTTCAGCTGCGTGTATCTCGATGAGCCCCACTTGCAATGTATCTCTCCCTTGACTCATTCATGACATATATACAGCTTTCTCTGTCTCGATTCCTTCCCTGACCCCGATCCCCTCTCTGCCTATCTACAACATCCGATTCACACTCTCCGCAGACATCTTCTCTGCTGAGACGGCGACGTAATTCGCCTATGGGTTTGATTCCTCCTCAGAAACGCTTTCGGAAGTGTTGCCACGAGTAGAAGCGTTTGAAGTCTGAGTCTCACTATCAGCGGTAACGCTCGACTCTTGCGCAGAGCTTGCTGAGGTACTTGCCTCTCCAACAGTTCTCGGACCGATTTGGACCCCCTCCACAACGACGCCGCGGATAGGCCAGCGCCTTTCGTTCTCTGTTTCACTGAGCTCTGAAGGGGGCTGCCTGCTGTCCACAGCAGATGAGGAAGGTACCGATGTCCCTCCGGATCCCTCCGCGATACCACCGGGTCGGACAGCGTTTGCAACTGGGGTACCTAGAGGTCCTGGAGCAGACCAACGCTCTGACGGGTCGCGTATCATTCTCGCTAGCATTCTCACCGCGCCTGTGGGATCTTCTTCGAATTCTTTCAATTCTTGTAACGTCTCTTCATGACTGAGATGACCATGATTCTCTGTTGGTCCTTCAGAGCGCACTTCGCCCTCGTCGCTTTGGCTGTACTCGTCGGATGTGTAGACGACGTCAGACTGGAATGCGGTTGTCAGCGGTTGGTCCTCCCAAGATATCCCCTCTTGTCTGTCGTTTATGCCACTGTTGTGGTCGGAAGGGTTTGCGTTGGAGCTCATTGTGTCTAACGATGATGAGGAGGTGGTGATAGACGGGCACATGATATATGTCAGTCTCATCTGCTATTTATGAATTGATTAAAACAACGCGTACTGATTGTTGTTGTGTTGGGGGTGATCTGCTAGATCTGTTTGTAAGGTCTTGCAATTGTAGGAGTCGAGTTTGTCTGTGAATTGGCATTTGATCGAGAGCCCAGAGTCACCCTATTTATACCTATGATCCCGGGCTCAAACATTGACCATTTTGAAATCATTCCCACGATACCTGCTAAGCTAAATGTCATGCTACTGTATCATCGACATTTCATCACAATCACCAAGCCAAAATAGAACGCGTCTTGAGATACAAAACATGTCTTGAAATACAAACTTCAAAGGAGCTGCGGTGCGTTAATCAATTAATTAGCGTTACAGACCATCCCCGAACCCTGGGATACGTCCAAGCCTTAACTCCTATCAGGATTTTCTGCGTTTGAAAAGAGTAAATTCAAGTTTCGTCTGTTAAAGTTCCACTGAAACGAGGGATCCTTGTTCAGGGGGGTGGGAACCGATAGCAAACGATACCAAGAGTGGATTCACTTTGTTGATTAGATGCACCAATATGAAACCGAATTCTTCGGGGAAGATTTGCTGAAGTTGCAATCCTTTATACTAGATTTCGATGCGGTGGGAATCGTCAGATATGGACTGTTGGAAATCTCAAAACGTCGTAAAGAGGGGCTCCCATCCTGGTGAGGATGAGAAGGTAGATAATGGATACGGTCGTTTAGTTTTAACTTGTCGTGTTCCATCGGTTGTCACCGCTTAAAGTGCATGAAACAGACGAAATAGATCTCAAGATTCCGGAGAGGACGAGTTAGTGTCTCAGTGGGCACTGTCATCGGACGGACCATTATATACTTACACTGCGAGGTAGGCTCCTCTGCCTCTGACGAGTTGTTATCCGAAACTCATCGTCGTATATGTACCGCGGCTGCCCGTGAAGAGGAGACATCCAGATCCTTTAACAGCAATGGTGTGAAACTATACACGCCAAGAGCGGTTCGTACAGTGTAATCTCTGTTGTTATCCGATACAATCATACTTTAGAAACATTTCACATATATCTTTGGCAGGGAGGACTACCTGTTGCTCGGAAGAAGAAAAAATTCACTGTATCAGCCTATCTGGGTCTCGTTTTGAATTCCACCGCGCCCGTCAATGGATGTACTACCGCGGCTTCTTCCATCTGAAACCCATTGCACCTCTTTGTCTATCGATAGCGAGTCGATTAGCAATCACGGTGACTCGCTTGGTCAGTCTGTGTGCTGCTCTCAGCGTCTTCGCCTAGGGGATGTGAGTCAGCTTCAATTGTGGTCTCGTTGAATCTGGCATCATTCTCAGTGTACAAAATGCGCCTGGATTACGGTGCTTGCCATATTTTTGCATCTACCATTCTACTATCAACGCTGTGGAATGTTTATAATGAGAAGGTTGCTCTGTGCATTTGTAGGACTTGTCTAGCTATGATATCTATGCTTCCCAGGCCGAACCGAGGTACTGTCGTGGAATTCTCGGTAACCCCCCGCATTAAATGGTATTCCAGTCACTCCTATTTGTCATTGGCTTGGCCGTGAGGTAGGGGGGGGGGGGTATCATGGAACTGTGCGGTTTCTGATCGGGAGGGGACAAAGTGTAGGATGAAGGTGGTATGGCTTAATATCAGCTATTTTCAGGTACAATACATGTTTTAGACGTCCTATGAATATGAGTCAAGTTCAGTGTCAACCAGTCCTATCTTGTCCCACTCTGAGATGTATGCGATCTAGGGGCACTCTACTCTTGGGAGAATATAGAACCATCAGGGGCTGATGGAAGTCGACGGACTGGGTGAGCGAGGACCGGCACTGGCGTCGCTTGGGAATTTCTTAGATCGGGTGTTGCACGCAGAGGCAAGGTCGCTGACGGTTCTTCAGGATCTGGGTTTGCCACGGTGAGACGAGAATTCAGTGTTCGCCTGCCGATTCCCCTGCCCTGGGTCGAGGAAGTCAGGTCTCCGGCTGTGCTCGCGCCCAGCTCTCGTCTTGGAGGTCCATAGGTCCTGGTCGGACTGGAGCCCGGGGGACGTCGCGGAGGAATGGGGAGTGGATGCATGAAAGGGGCGCCTGGATTGGCCAGATCCGGCTGAGCCGAACTCGAAGTAGATAGCTGCGAAGTCGAAGCTGCTGAGTGCCTAGAATTTGTAGTCAGGGCAGAGCTGGTTGATTTAATACGAGATTGAGCGCTCGGCACTTCTGAGTCAGTTGGAATTTTAGGAAGCGGCCTCACTTGCTGTCTCATCGAGCGTAATGTTGGTGCAGACCCGCTGTTTGCTGATGTGTAGCTGTCTATGTTGCAATCATGCTGCTCCCAGTTGAATGATGAGGTTGCCAGCTCCAAATCACGGGTTGACACAGGCTCAGTGGTGGGATGTGTGTCGGTCTCAAGCCGACTGCGGGCTATGAAAGTGTCGGATATCGAAGCAGGTGGTTTGTCTGACTTGGACGATCTTTTGACAGAGTTGCCCTTTACACGCCTGTCAAGGAGATTAGGTAGGCTGGAGGAAATTGCGCTGTCCGGGAGATACTCTATGACCATATTTGGGAAATCTGCCGAAGAGGAGGGCGGAGCTGTCACCGGCACAGTCTCGGATGACTGGGGTTTAGGCAGGGATCTGCTGGACGTTTTGCGTTTAAACAAGCTTAGGAGGACCATTATTGAATTGGGGTTGATCTAGAAATCGGATAAGATGATGTTTTTATGACTCAGCAAAGTAAGACCAGCAGACAGAATGTCACATCAGGTATCTCCTATATATGTTTGATGGAGCGTAGGCTTCCAATGTAGCTGCGGCTTTCCTGTGTCGACGTCAAACACATTCTGCGGAGTTAAGACTACCCTTCCAATTTAACCGAGGCAGCAAAGAATAAAGGAGAGCACAGGATGCCGGCAAATGCATGGTAGAAGAGTAAGACTGGTAGGAATGAGGGAAGAAACATAGGATTGAACATGTTCAGTGTATGAAAATCGCCGTTGGATTGATTACGATAGGGGGTGACGGAGATGGCCGGTTAAGCGGGGAATTGATAAGGAAGAGATGGGCGGATGGTGGACGATGGCGTGCTTTCTAGTTGAGTGACGAACGACTATGCAAGCAGCACCTAATACCTAATACCCGTACCTAATCTTGCTAAGCCATGGTGACATGACCGCTCCAGCAGGTGGCTATATAGACCAAAACACAAGCGACACTTTGTTCCGATAACTTCCATCTCCTCCACAGTCCTCTCCCATCTCACAGCAAGCAGCCTACACAATGCCCATCGCCGTCCCCACCAGCGAGAAATCCCTCGAGGGCTTCGATTCTCAAGGAAAACCTTTCAAGGTAGCTTCGACGACCCGCGGTATGTAGTCATGTTTCACGATTTAATCAAAGACATCGCTGAATAATCATCCTGTAGCTCGACTTACTGCTGCGGGTATCGACCTGTCCCATGGGTACCCCTACTACCCGCCCCGACCCAAGAATGTCGCCGATGCAGCTAAAGTCCGTGCTCAAGGCTGGGAACATATCGATCCCGGCTCTAGAGCGGATAAGGATAAGAAGGCCCTCTTCGGAGCGGCCAAGGAGGTCATCAACTTGACCACTCATATTGGCACCGAGTGAGTACCGCCGTGAATCCAAAGGCTCCTCACTTGGGTATCATCACCCTTGCTAATTCCTAACACAGGATTGTTGGTCTTCAGCTGGCCAAATTGACCGACCAGCAGAAAGATGAGCTCGCACTTCTCATTGCAGAGAGGACCGTGGTGTTTTTCCGTGATCAGTGAGTCACCGAGGTATCCTACCATCCTTTCACTCTCCTCTCCATTATCGCATATTGCGGCGTACTCTCTTCGTATTCGCCATCCTGACACCTTTCTTCCCTCCGCAGGGAAATCACTCCCCGTCAACAGCTGGAACTCGGGGCCTACTTTGGAGTTCCCGAAGTCCATCCCACCGCTGCTCAAGTCCCCGGCGTCCCAGGAGTCTCCGTCATTTCTGACCAACTCGCCATTTCTGCCGGTCTTCACCCAGACTATAGGAACCCCTTCGGAACACAGAACTGGCACACTGAGTGAGTTTCATCTCGCTACTGATCTAAAATGTGGTATGGCAGTCTAGACCCTGACATTCCGCTGACGTCTTCTGCATGTAGTTTGACACACGAGCCCCAGCCCCCAGGAGTCACCCATCTCCACCTCGACGCAGTCCCAACAGAGGGCGGAGACACCTACGTGAGTTTGCGTTTTGACGGATTACGTCCTCTCTAGATCGCCGTGTCTATGCAAATCACCAGCTCACGATGATTGTGTAGTGGGCGTCTGGTTACAGCGCCTACGACAAGCTCTCGCCATCATTCCAAAAAGTCATCGACGGTCTCTCTGGACTGTAAGCAACGTTTCACTGGTGATGTGGTTGCCAGACCACGTTGCCGAGGTCGGCTGACTGATGCTCAACAGTTACCGATCGCAACACAAATATCCCGACCCCGAGAACCCGGAAAAGGAGAAGAAACCTATCATCACAGCCCATCCATTGGTCCGAGTTCACCCAGTGACCGGATGGAAGAGTCTGTTTGTCAACCGACGATACACAGTCGGGATCCAGGGAATGGAGCAGTCCGAAGCTCAGGTCATTCTCGGCTACGTGAGTCTT
Source organism: Phaeotremella skinneri (assembly GCA_001599695.1). NCBI lineage: Eukaryota > Fungi > Basidiomycota > Tremellomycetes > Tremellales > Phaeotremellaceae > Phaeotremella > Phaeotremella skinneri. The sequence goes on from BCHT01000003.1 coordinate 177,668, forward strand.
TCACCTCTCCTTTTCGTTCCATTCCAAACTTACGGGAAGGTTGTACTGGACGTTGACCATTCTTTCACAGCTGTTTGACGTATACGAGAAGAGTCTAGACATCCAAGTAAGATTCCGTTGGTCACCCCGAACCTCGGCATTGTGGGACAACAGGATTTGTGAGTCTCGTGTGCATTCTTCCCAGCGGCGTATTTCTGTCCAGACCATCGGTGACGAACTGACAATCTGCGTGATTTAGCAATCCACGCTGCGGTTTACGACTACGGAGACGAGCAGTCCCAGGAGCCGAGACACGGTACCCGAGTGTCATCGCTTGCTGAGAAACCGTTCTTCACTCCAAACTCCGTTGGCAGGCGAGAGGCTTTGGGGCTGGACGGCGGTAAGGTTCACGAACTTGCCCGGGAGGACGCGTATTAAGTGTGTAACGACGCTGTTGTATTGAATGAAAAGGAATGCTGTATGCCAATGTGATCTTATGCAAAAATATGATACGCATCGTACTAAATATCATCCAGTCGAGGCGTTTAACGCTAAAGCTCGCCAGGCGTCCCGGAGCATCTCACGTCCACCTCAAGCACACCTTACTCAACCAATACCCATCTAGTCCCCTCCCGTCTTTGAAACCTCTTGACAACCGGCAAGTCAACCCCCAAATCCCGAAAGTGCGGCGTAACATAGACCTCCCTCATCTCCCCGTTAACCCCTACATCCTTCCCCCCCAAACCCCTAGGACCACCTTGCATCGGTCTTGAGAAACTGCAAAAGCTCTTCCCAATCTCAGCGAGCCACACGGGATTGATTCGGGTCACTCCCTTCAACCACGTTTTCCCGTTCGAGTTCCGCACAAGCTCATGGTAGATCACATAGTCTGGTGGGGAGTTGTGGAAGAGAATTGAGGTTGGGTGGATATAAACCTTTTGACCTTGAGTGTGAGAAGAGGAGGAGACTCGGTAGGCTACGCCGCGGGTTGAGGTGTAGGTGTTACCTGAGGTTTGGGACTTTGTCGCGAGGTCTTCTCGTATTGCGACTTGGTCTATGAATCCTGCTGTCAGGATTTGACGAAGGACCTTGAGCTGCGAGGCACAACACGATACGTCAGTTCTCTGGTCTTTACATCTGTAGCTGGGACGCAGAGGAGTCCAATGTCATGTCCATCAATAAGGGATACTCACCTGAGTGTCCGAGGGAGGGAGAAGTTTTGCCCGTGGGAGCTTAGCAATGTTCGAAATTTGCATTCTGAGCTGATGGATTTCTTGCATTGCTTTCGTCCGCAGAAAGTTTCTTTGACAAAACTCTGGCGTAGGATCATATTCGTATGCCCCAACTGCTGCTAGCATCTTGAACATGTCTGAAGAGCCTCCGCCGAGGGCCATAAATTGCTGTAAGACGATAGAGCGGACATCAGCAGATTATCATATCATCGCAATCTTCCGTTTTTGGACGGTTGACATACCTGATGAGCTTTGAAGAATTTCCGTCGGACCTCCTTCCTCTCCTCCTTTTCTCGTACCTCTGCACTTCTGATATGTTTAACCTCGGGAGCCCTCTCGTCGTCCTCATCATCACCGTCGTCCAACTCCAAGCTGGCCTCATGGAGGAACGGATCCCCTACCGACAGACAAGCGACGATAGCCACCACATAAGGTAGACACTCATGTTGCTGCCCTATTACGAGCATTTTTGCAAATCTTGGAGAAACAGGGTATCCTGCCATCTGTTTTCCCAGTTCTGTGACCCTCCCTCCGACTGATCCCTTATGTTGGATCCCATTAATCATCCTTGTGCTGGTAGGCTGTTCCAACGCACCGAGATGCGTCAGGAGATCCTCGGCGCGTTTCAATGCACCCCGATCGGGCGGAGTTGGGAAGGGGAAGTTGATTACGGCATCGATGTTCATTGATTTCATCGTCAGTACCACTCCTTCAATCGGCATCCTCAGGATCTCCGGTTTCGAGAACTGCTCGAAATGATCTTCGTACAATGCACTCGAGTAAAGTCGATAGCAGTGTCCTGGACCCGTTCGTCCAGCTCGACCAGCACGTTGAGAAGCCGAGGCTTTCGAGATCCACGAGACTTGGAATGCTTGAACACCATTCGTAGGGTCAAAATGTCGCTCTTTGGCTCGACCGGAATCAACGACGTATCGAATTCCAGGGATTGTGAGGGATGTTTCGGCAACGTTTGTGGAGATGATGACCAGACGGGATTCCGATGGTGGCGGAGCGAACACCCGCATCTGTTGGTCGTTGGGGAGTAGGGAGTAGAGAGGGAGAATATGCATGGGGACTAAAAGTCGAAGTTAGGGAAGCGATCGGACTGCCACTAAGAAGACCACCACGGCTCACCATCGGATGCTTCATCCATATTGAGATCTGGTAAATCTTCATCGTCGCTGTCCAAGGCCTCAGGATCGCTTTCAGCAGCGCCATCATCAACGTCCGCAGCGAGATCGTCTTGATATCCAAGATCGACATCCTCCGCTTCAAGTTCTGTTCATCTATCAGTACGCACATCGACAAATGTACAAACGACTCACCCTCATCCTTGGTGTCTCGGATCTCTTCTTCCTGGATTTCACGTTTATCCCCACTCCGCGCGCCCCTCCCTCTGCCAGCGCTTCCGTAGCTTTTGGAGCTTCCAGCTCTCTTCGGCCCAAACGCTTTTTCTAATTTCTTGCACAGCCCCTGAATCTCGCTTTGTCCTGTCATGAACACCAGGATTCCCCCTGGCGGTAGTCTGGAATGGATCTTGACTATCTTCTTGTACGCCTCGGTAACATAGTCACTGGAAGTTCGGCGACTGAAATGGACAGTCACTGGATGCTGTCGTGCTGATATCTTCAGTACAGGTGGAGGGGTCGGGAAGAGGGTCGGATTCTCTGCAAAATCCGACACGCGCAGGGTCGCCGACATGATTACTATTCTCAACGGTCCGACGTTGGGTTTCGGTCCTTTGCCTGATTCCGGTGATGGAACGATCGCAGATGTGGATGTCGACTGATGTTCCCTCCAGAGCTTTTCGCGAAGTTTGGCGACTCTACTGAGTACACCAACTAGGACATCAGTGTTGACACCTCTTTCGTGTGCCTCGTCGACGACCACAACTGAGTATCGAGATAGGAGGAAGTCCGAAGCAAGTTCACGAAGGAGCACACCGTCTGTCATGAATTTAATCGCTGTTTCCGGAGATGTAGTAGTAGAATACCGGATTTGATGGGCGACGATCGACGAGTTTGCAGGTAGATTTAATTCGGACTTGACTCGCACTGCGAGGGAGACTGCTGCTACTCGTCGGGGCTGTGTTACGGCTATCATCCCTGGGTTGTCTAAAGCGCGGGTCGGTCAGCGGATGAGTTTGTCATAGAATCCAAATGCACGAGTCAAACATACCGGATCCCTTAAAGCCAAAGCCAGCCTCATACAACATTTGGGGAACTTGTGTCGTCTTTCCACTTCCCGTCTCACCACAGATGACGACGACCGGATGCATGAGAATAGCCTCCATGATCGACTGCTCCTCTGCCAATATAGGGAGCTCCATCCGTGCCTCGGTGACGGACGGTCGTCGGTCAAGTTTAGGTCGCGATGTGGACGTCGAACTCTGAGACTGAGCTCCGGTCCTCGAAGAGACTTCCGCTTTGTGTTTCACCTGATCCAGGAGAGACGAAGTCGGGATCGCAAGGGTCTCTCCTAGAGGTCCAACGAAGTTGCCGACCTGCTGGGGTATCCGAGGTTTGTGGGTTTTGGGTTGTGATGAAAGGTCTGGAGCAACGGCGACCGGGGTGGTTGTAGGTTGCCCCATTTGCTTCAAAGCCCAATCTTTAAATCCGAGCGCCCTTTTCTTGGTTGTTGGAGGTGGCTCGTCTGGTTGCGAAGAGGTCTCAGAATTTTCCTCATCCTCATCCTCATCTTCATCCTGACCCATCGAGATGTCGCTATCTCCTTCTTCACTGACTGAACCTTCGTCCTCGTCACTTTCATCATCTTGATCTGTTATGCCTTCGTCATTCTCATCGACTGACTTCTCGTCAGAATCTTCTTCCTCGGTATGATCATTCTGCGACTCGTCACTGGGGATAGGTAACCGGTTTTTACGAGTTCGAATGTTTCGCCCGAGTAACTAAACAAGGACGGCAGGCTGTTAAGCGGGAAGTCACGTAAAAGAGATACGCCCAGGACTTACAGTTCTACCTTTTCGGGAGGGTTCAACTCTGGGCTGCACTGCTGCACCATCTGCAGAACGCTTCAAAGCACCACCAAAACCCAAGGACAATGGTCGCACAGGAGCGGTTGGTTCAGTAGAAATCTGTTTGTGTTCCCCGTCGTCGGCATTCCGCAGTGGTTCGAGTGGTGTTACCGAGAGGGAAGGCTGTCGAGATGAAGAAGCAATTGGCAATACCTCTTCTTCGTCCGAAGTATCATTGGCGGAATCGGACGAGTCGAAGTCGGAGGAGGAAGAGGCATTCGGTTGAGTAGGCAGAAGATTTGGATTCCAGTTAGCCTGTACGGCCTTGTTGTTAGTGCCCCAGTGTGTTTTGTCGAAGAATCATCAGTAGCACGAAAAGATACGTACCTTCTTTGGCATCCTGCCTTTCGACTTTCCCTTGGTCTCAACCTTAGCTTTAGCTCTCTCCTCAGCTTTACTAGGTAACACCGTTGTATCCACACCATCTGAAACTGGCTCCAGGCTAGGATCATCGATTATTACCTCGACAGCGCGTCCTTTCCCCTTCCCACCTCTGACATTTTCAATCTCACTTCCGCTGTCATCCTCGCTGCCCTGACCGATGATCCCATTCCGCTTTGAAACCTTGTGTATCCCACGTCGAACCAGTCTATCCTCTTGTTTCTCGAATCGTTCCTTTGCGCTGGAAGGCCTCAGTGGATTCTGACCCAGCGTTGCCGAGGAAAGGAGGGAGGAAGAAGTAGGAGCCGATGGTGCTAATGAGGCTAGGAGCTGGAGAGTAGAAAGTCTTGATTCGGATTTGAGCTTCTTGGCCTATAAATCCATGATATCAGAGCGAGGTATTTGTTATGGATTGTGGCCAACAGAATCTTACAATGTATGAATCCAGTCTTTTCCGCTTCTTTGATGACATCCCATCCCCATTAGACAGCGCTTCTAGTGCAACAGCTTTTGATGATTCGGCCCGCCCTTCACCTGTCATAGCGGTGTCATCGCCATCAATTATTGGTTTGGCCTTTGGCCTCTTCCGTTTCTTGTGAGCTGATCCTCCCGCTACTGAACCTCGAGCCTTCGCGTTATATCGCTCCTGAACTGGCGGTGGCATCCTAGCTGTTGACCCCCTACAAAAATGTAAGTGCTAGGTGTTATGGGTCTAGCTACGACAGTAAATGTATTTGCGATACGTTCAAGTCCTCCTAGTGCCTTCTGACAATTCTGAAATTAACGGTTGTGAGTGGCCGTCACGTGACCCATTTAAGGCACTTAAACCGGTGGCCAATAAGTCGGGAAGTAAGTGTTTGGCTGATCAAGAGATAACTTACTCATCAGATCGGACGTCGAGTCGGTCGCATGGAACAACAGCATCAGCATAGCCTCGAGAAGCATACAAAAGGGCAACACGAGGCACGCATGCAGAGCTCATATAAATCGTAGCGAATCTATACGATAATACTCTTCCATCCAAACCAATCATGACATCGACTCAGCGACAGCGTAAAGCTCTCATCATCGGGGCCGGGCCAGTGGGCTCACTCACCGCGCTCAGTCTTCACCGTCGAGGATGGGATGTAGAAGTGTGGGAATCGCGAGACGGTAAGTGAAATCTCTGCTGGTCCTACTACATGGCTGGGCTTATAGTTGAGGTCTCCGCTATAGATCCTCGTGGTGGAATGAATGCTCTCACCAGCTTACGATCCATCAATCTCGCTATTTCAGCTCGAGGACTAGAAGCATTGAGAAGTGTGGATCCGTCTCTGGGTGAGTTCTGTCCATATGCTTCAGAGCCCTCGACACAATTTGCTTACTCAGGCCTTTCGTACGAAGCTGAGGATTTCCTGCAAGAAGCTATTCCTATGAAGGGCCGAATGATCCATCATGTAGACGGGCGACAGGAATCTCAGTTATACGACCCAATATATGGTCAAGTAAGTCGGAGCCGACTTTCCTAACAATACCTTTGAAGTATCTGCTATCAATCCTTTGATGGTTGCTTACTAACAACACATTTCCTTGACTTAGTGCATCAATTCTATCTCACGACCTATTCTCAATCTTCGCTTACTGGAAGCTCTACCCGAAGCTATAACCACACGATTCAGCACCAAACTATCTCGAGTCGATTTCAACAAACGACTAGCATACGGTATAGGCCTTGCTTCTTCCGAAGGACATGTGGTACCCGGTGAAGAACACGATGATGGGTCAGTTGGTGGTAACCTAGCGGGAAAGGATGTGGATAGTAGGGCCGGAAAAGACGGAAAAAGTAAAGCTAGAGCGAAAGAGGATAGTAAGGGGACACCATTTGACTTGATTATCGGGTGTGATGGCAGTTGGTCCAAAGTGAGAACTGAGATGATGCGAGCGGAACGGTGAGTTTAGGGAATATCTGCCGCAATCCTTTATGAGCTAAATATCCCGGGGCTGACCACGATACTGATTGTCAGTATCGACTTTTCCCAATCATTCATCCCTCACACATATATTGAACTGCACATGCCGGCTGTTCAGTCAAAGCCAGGTGGATATGCTATTGACAAGAACCATCTGCATATCTGGCCGAGACACGCATTCATGTTGATCGGTCTTCCTAATAAGGTGAGTGATCTTCTCGGCCATTTAATCATGTGGAATTCTCGCTGACGTCTGACGGCGTTGCAATCGCTCAGGATGGTTCGTTTACTCTGACCCTCTTCATTCCCTATGCCTCACTATCCGGTGTGGAGACCAAAGAAGACGCCTCAAAGTTCTTCAAAGACAATTTCCCGTCTGCGGTAGAGATTGTCGGCGAGAAAGATCTTGTTGAGGGTTTGCTAAACAATCCTCGTGGCAGCTTGGTCACCATTAATGTAGGTACCGTGATCAAACTGCTCCGCTATTGAGAGAGAATAATCTGATAACCGTGTCTGATTCCAGGCAAATCCCGGCTACTGGTCTTCACACGCGCTGTTGCTCGGGGATGCATCTCATAGCATGGTCCCGTGGGTTTTTTGGTTAAATCGTGTATCTAATGAGCGGTAACTGACTATATTCCAGATTCTATGGCCAGGGTCTTAATTGCGGACTCGAGGATGTTCGTGTTCTTAACGCTCAGCTCGAGAGACATGGTATCTCACCAACCACCTCTATCCCACTCGGCGAGACCGACAAGGCTCTGGAAGCTGCTCTGCATGATTACTCGACGTCGAGAGATGCAGATCTTAAAGCCATTTGCGAGCTGGCGCTACAAAACTAGTGAGTGAGACCGTACAGTATCACCCTGATTTCATTGCTCAACGATCTACCATTACTCAGCACCGAGATGCGATCCCACGTCTTATCACCATTGCACCACCTTCGTCGACACCTCGACACTGTTTTGTCCACCCTTCTCCCCTCCTCCTCTGGACCGGGCATCAAGCTGTCTCTAACCGACCCATTCCCCACGAAACGGGTGAAAGGGTGGACAAGTCTTTATAACATGGTTACCTTCCGTCCGGATGTTGGGTATTCCGAGGCCCTGCGTAGGGAGAAATGGCAGAAGGAAGTTGTGGGATGGATAGGACGGGGGCTGGGGTTGGGGTTGGTTACGGGATTGGGAGTATCGGTGTGGATTGTAGGAAGGAAGATTTTGGAGAGAAGGCATTAGTATCTGTGCTTAGTGAGAAGTAATTGAACGTCTTCTTCATAGTTCTGATCCTGACGAGCTGCGGGAGAATGCTTTCACGATGCGTTTGAACGGAGCCAACAGGCTTTTTCTGATCCAACCGATACATGTTATGACATGCGAACATGATTTTTGTGATACAACATACAGCGCCCACAGTAGCCAGATGCAAATCTGCTCCTCATAATCTTGATATCTATAACTCCTAAACCCTACGTCTGGTCTAGTTGTCCGCCTAATCATCCGTCTTCGCAGGAGGTAAACCACAAGGCTGCAGCATTCTCTGTAGATGTTGCATCAGCGACTACTCGACTACCGAGCACAGCATGCAGACTCACCTCGACGAGTTCGAATCGTTCTCTAGCTTGAGATTGTCCGTCCGCTATGGACACGTAAGCCAAGAGGGGTGGGTGACCGACAATTGCAGAAATGGTATCGCGGTGTTGGTGCGTGAGCCATTCACTGGTGCAGGTCAGCGTGAGGTTAGAAGGGATTTTGGAGATATGTGATATCATTCGGAGGATGCGTAAAGAGACAGACTACTGACTATTTGGTGGTATCTGCGTGTCCTGTGCCGGTGTATCGTGCATGGACTGATATGATATAAGCATGTTGAAACGGTGAGGATATTAGCCAAGTTACTCACGCTGCTCAAGCTGGGTATTGGCTGTGTATCGAAGTTCTGACGACTATGGGTTTCCTACATCAGCGTCCATCCCTGATTTACACAGGGCACTGACAACCTACCATGTTATTTTCTTGGACAGAGAACTGTAGAGTAGAAGTAACAACAGGTGTTAACAACTGAACGTCGAGAGGGTGGGAGAGGAAGAGAGTTGCCACCGAGCGTAATGCCGGCTACCAAAACGCCGACGAGGCTACAAGGGAGAGTCTTCAAGTTAATCATCTATGAGTCTACCACATTGTCGTATAGCCAACTACCTCTGACACGGCAGCTTCGCAGACTCTTCGACAGCTCATACCGACTGGTGAGGGTGTTTCATCGATAGCACCGTGAAAAACCGGAGATCGAACTCTGGGTTTCTCAGGAATTGCCTATCTCCCTTCGTGGTGTTAACTTTCTGCTCGCGTAGGTGTCACAGCTCGGGAGCGTTGACGATAGGGTAATCAGAGACACCTTATCATTCTTGTGAGTAACATATGAAAGCCTCACGAACTTGTTAGCGCCAGAGCTCAATCTGGGAAGATTTAGCTGATTGAAAACTGATCATTCCTTGCAGCCAAAGACAACAACTACCAACGATTTCACTTCCTTCAACCCTTCGGCGTTTGGTACTATGTACTACGCGACGGCTGGCCAGCAGGCGACGCAACAACCACCTCAAGGCGTGCGGGGACAGACGCAGATGGATCAGCAGCGGTTGGGACAGAGTGGCTTCCCACCTATAGCGGGAGCGGGAGGAATGAGTCGGGGCGGACCTCCTGGGTTTTCAGGACGATCGTCAGGTGGGTTTGAAGCTTTTGGGCGTCTTGATTCTGCGGAAAGGGATACATCAACTCCTGAAATGAGTGCCAGGAGGTTGAGCTGCGCTCACTGATGAGCTGGAGTTTGCGCTTACCGTCAATATCTTCAGATCCAAATGATTTCCCTGCGCTGGGTTCCTTGAATTCATCTCTTCCTTCCCACCTCTCGTCTCAAAACTCAACATACGCCTCCCAAGCACAACCTCCACCTCCTCAATCCTCGACGACTTCTCAACTGAATCAACAGCACCCTCACCTGCAAGAGCAATTGTATCTTCAACAACAACAACAACAACAGCAGATGAGCGGTTTGGCACCCCCACCTCCGCCAGGGCTATCAGGATCAGTCTCACCACTGGTTGGGGCACCTCAAGGAATGGGTGGACAGGTTAACGGTGGGATGGGTGGGGCTGTTGGAGATAGTCGAGAAGAATTTCCGGCATTAAGTGGTGGGCCGGGCGATAAAGATCGGGTGAGTGGACGAATGGACGGTTGGGTTATGTCTGAGATAAGGAAGGGCGTGCTTGACGAAGCAGAGCATTGGACTTTGGATTATGGCATAGCTGACATGTTGATATAAATCACAGCTGGCAAATTACCTGAAGCTGTCGCAAACCCCTAATCACTCGCAAGCCCCCTCATCTCCACGGTCGACTCTCCCCAACGGCATCTCAGCCTCAACGTCAGCAACACCAGCAAATCCAAGCTCCCAGCAACCCTCGTTATCAGGAGGTAACGCGACTGGTAACGGACCACCTTCGACGGCAGATTCCTCGTGGCCTCGCCAATCGCCTTTATCGAGACCCCATGAGCTTGTTGTGAGACCTGTGCAGCAGATCATGTCGAGTCCAGTGGACAAGTGGGGATTGAAGGCTCTGTTGTATGAAATCAAGACGCAGATGGGCAAGGGGGACCGAGGGGTTTTGGTGTTTGGGGAGGAACTGAGTGATCTGGGAGTGGATATACAGGCGGATGAGTGAGTGATTATGTTTTGTGGAATTGGGATCAAAGACGGTCTGGCGACGAAGCGAGACGGTTGAGCTCGGTGCTCTAATGGCAGAATGGCCAATAGGGCCTGCAATGCGATACGAGGACGGACATGTGTCTACGGTGCAGAATAGTGGCTGACATGTACGACTTCACAGACCTCTGTATCCAAATTTCGTGACACCCTGGGTCGAACCAACGTCATTAGCGCACCCTCCTCGGATCGAGGAATCGTTCCACACCCCGCAATGCTATATCGTCCATCCCCCTCCTGTGCAGACAAAGCTGCCCAACTTCTCAGAAGACACATTGTTCTACGCTTTCTACTCGAGTCCAGGGGATATGTTGCAGCTGGAAGCGGCGGAGGAGTTGTGAGTATTTGCTCATAAGCTGGATTGGCTCGAGGTGCTATCTCATGACGGTGTCGTCCCTGAAAACCATCTCCCCTCGGTGTCAGGGTAATGGGCCGATAGCACCTTCTCTGTCTATCCACCTTTCCAGCCTATATGTCCTGAATCTCCATTCCCCTCGCATTTAGCTGACACCCATGCAGATACAATAGAGGATGGCGCTACCACACCGAACTCCAAATGTGGTTAACGTCGACCCACCTCCAATCCATCGACCCCCCCTCGCAACAATCCCTGACAACCGGGTCTGAAAACTTCCTGAGAGGTCCATTCATAGTGTTCGACCACCGGACGTTTTCGAGACAAAAGACTCCGGATGAATTCACGATTGACATTAATCTGTTGGAGGTTACGAGAGGGATCACTGAGAAGGAGGTTGGGAAAGGTGGTCAGGGCCAATTGAGTGTGCCCGGGTATTCGACGGGCTCGGGGAATGGGACGCGGTGAGGTTGGGCAGGAGTTTTTCGATAGTATGAGTACATGTTATTAAGTGCATGTTATCTGTGACGTATGTCGCTTATGACTGGTGGAATGTTGGTGGAAGATCGGACGATGGGTGGTTGTCTCATGCTAGCACCTAAGCCGCTCAGGGGTAGCACAAGTGTGTTATTGTGCAACCCGTATGTTTACCTAACCCACTACGAAGGGTGGCCGTCGTCGACCGAGACGCGTAGCAGAGAAGTATGATCTGCATATCAACAAAGTCTAACTTGAATACCAACATCAAAGCACCCGTTTTCTCCCATCATCGTTCCATCAGATCCTGAAGCATCTCTCCTTAACTATTTGATAAGCTCAAGAGCTACCCGTCATATACCTCAGTTTACAAAGATAACATTCCCCCCCATGCCTATCCCTTCCCTCAGGCTGCGAAACAGATGCGATGGGTTCGATGATGTGGAAAGTATAATGACTGTCAAGGATATAGTCGAGAGTATCAGTCGGGAACGAAGAGACTGGGATTCATTGGTCTCTTTCACTCTGGGTTGATGTGGCTTGAACGATTGTTGCGGGGTTCGCGGCTACGTATGGTGAGTCTTGGTGACTGAGTCTGTCCGTTGTATCAGTGATTGAGATACCTAGTTCATGCAGATAACATGAAATCGAGCCAAGGCAAGTGGCGGAGTTCCAGGAGAGCCATGACGAAGGAAGAGAGATTGTGAGGGGACAACTTACGAAGACCTCCTCATAGCCATGACCTCCTGTTCCCGTGAATTCCGCCTGGCCCTCTCCAACTCTCTCTCCAACATCATCTCCTCCTCCGACGCCGTAAATTCCATCTCATTCCCATAAGACGAACTTCTGACCGACTCATCATACCCCTTCACCATACTCCCTCTCACTCCATTACCGTCCCTCTCCCTCGTCGCTGTAACCGTGGCGGTGGAATTAGATCTCTGAGGGTAGCCCTCCGGCAGATCTGACCATCGTTTGATATCCGTCATACCAGACGTTCCATACTGGTCAGCTGAGGTGGAGGTTGGACGACCGTCGATGGATCCGCCGAGTTGGGCGGCGAGGGCTGTGGCTCCAGCGGCTGAGAGGGCTAGAGAGCGGCGTCGGACCATGACCGCTTGTTCGCGCCAGCTTTCTTGGGCTTTGCGGAGGCGCAGGTGTAGGGACCAGATGGCTGTGAAGAGGGAGAGGAGGGAGATGGTCGCTGCTACTGCGGTTCTGTCTTCGGTGTCAGTATGGTGTGGCGACGGGTAGAATAACGGTAGGTTCCATCAGCAGTCACTAGACAGTGCCACTTTGCCGTGGTCGGAACTCATGCAAGCACAGTTAACGGAATGGAAGAGTGGGAACACTAAAAAACCTACGTCTCCATAGCATGACCACTCTTGGGGTTCCCCCCTCGACTCCGAATACTGAGATACGCATTCCGACCCAACCCAAAAGCCAGCCAGCATAGGACATTTGCGAAAAGGCTAACGCACAGAACACAAGCCTCGACAACTGCGAATCGGAGATGCCGGGTTATCGAGTCTAGGTCCTTGATTTTGTATCCGATAGTACAGAGGACGGTGAGTGCGACCCAGAAGACAGTGGTTAAAATCATCCAGTAACTTGCTGTTGGGCGTCAGCTTAGCTATGTCAAATCCTGGAGATGAACAGTGCGAGGAGGTCTATCTGCCCTGCTCTCGTAGGGTGGCAGTTGCTGGCTGTGCTGGACTCACCGAGCGGAAGGGCAACACGGACTGTCAGGGCTTCCCCGACGTCAATGAGGCTTGAGAGGTATGAGTTGTCCCTTAGAGGTGCAGTTTCAGCTCGGTTCAGCAATAGGACACAACGGAATCTCACGATAAAGGTGCATAAGTACAGTTTGAAGTGTTTTGAACTGAGGGCTCGACGATTAGCATGCCCAACTGGTATTCTGATCATCGAGGCGCCGATGTAGGCTAGCTTTTGTCCTTCTCGAATGGAACCGATTCAAGCAGAGCGAGCTGCTTGAGGCATAGACTCACCACACCATCCCAAAACACCTGCGCTGAGCGGTCCGTCGCTCGTGCCCTCGGCCTTCACGCTGAACCAATACAGACCCTTGATAGGTCCCGGAACGGATAGAAGAACCAAGACTAGTAGGAGGAGTGAGAGGGCTGTGAGGACCAATGACAAGATGGGCTGAGCGACGAGATTGTGGTGCGCGTAAGTTTTGATATGTCCTAATACCATTTTGGCTCAAACCCCGGCTTAGCTTGAGTCGTGAGTCAACGGGTAATCGATGGGGTCCCAGGAGGCTGGGATCAATGGTAATTTTGGGAAGAGGATGAGCGTCACAGATAATGTTAGGAGTAGCTTGATACGGTCAGTAAATTGTGGATCAGTTCGACGGTTGAATTAGTAAATGGATCGAAGAACTGAAATGTGCGATGAATGGTGGATGAGTTGGACCCTCTTTTGAGCTGAGATCAGAGATAACGGGGGCATTGAACGGGGACAATGGGACGTTTGTATGTGGAGTGATCCAAATATTCCCAGGAGAACAAGGGCGTAGAAACCTCGTCTCAGAAATAAACCTTTGTCGTGTGTCCCTATAGGAGTAGAAGGGGTTCATGCGTATGTAAAAGAGGGTCCTCATCGACAAAGGATCGACAGGTATATTGCTTAACAGGGTGTGAGTATCCTCCAGCAAGGAGACGTATGAAGGGATTGATAAAGGGGTGGCGATGAAAGGATGGTAGGAATACTATATATCTTAAGTAGATGTAGTGACTAGTCAGTCACTTTAGCAATCTTATGTCTATCGTAACTGCGAGCGTAGATGTAAGCTTACGCAGCCCGGTGTGGTTAAGCTTGCAGGCTCAGGAACGCTCGCTGCCCTTTTCTGTGTTCTCTATCCCTTAAGTAGACGCCACATTCTTATCGCCCTGGACCAGATATTCCTGCTCCATGCACAGGTTATAGAGGCCCCATACAGACGGAGAAACCCACCATGCTAAGCACAAATCCACGCACTCCTCTTCACCTACTCTAAGCCCCTATACACTCGTCACTACCCCTGTTAGCCCATGACAATCCCCCCGAGTATCATTTTCACCACTCCACCCACGCCAGCGTACGCCAGCCTGCTCACTGCTAATCATCCCTTCACTGCTAGTTCTGTTTTTATTTTAATGATGTTTCGTGGCCCAGTTCCTTACTCACCCCCACCCCCTAACCGTAGACTTAACCCCCTTGTTCGATTCCGGCAAAACCTTTGGTGCGCATCCCAAAAAGCTCCGGTTCGATTGCACGCACGCAGCCCCAGCCCCCGTGCCATAGATTAAGTGCCACAGAGCTGGGGCCGCGTGCCCATGAGATGTGTGCTTGTCCTCTTTCCTGATTTTCCCTTTCATCTCCGTTCTCGCCCTGTGAGCCTGTGAGCCCTAGCTGAATTCCCTGGCTGACCCGCATTGTTTCTCGTAACCTGAGCTTGCCATATGCCATATTCCATAGGGACACGGTAACACCCTCTATCGCCATATCGCCCTATCGCCATATCGCACAGCTACACATCATTTCCATAGCATACAACTAGGTGTAGCTTCACCCATACCCAATTACTAGTCTCATACACGGCGGACTCGATTACTCCGTGTACTCTCCCATCTACCATCATCTCTCCCCTACATACACGGACGCCCAACAGCCAGACGTCATCGACAATCCATTGTCAGCGCACACAAGAGTTGCGTCGCAATCCCATCCCACCTTTGATCGTTCCCTGAGCACACCGTGACACCTCTCCACTCGACATCACCACCAAGCTATCCGTATACAATCCCAACATATTTCCAGTACCATCGCTCTAGCTCCCATCTCCCATATACACGGCCCGAGAGGGTGGCTGTGATCTTGAGGGGTTACATCGATCACAAGGTAAGTCACTCATTACGTTTCCCAGACCATGGTCAGCTGTGGAACCCCATCTCGCGAACCATCATCTCTATCCCTCTTTTGTCAACAACACGACAATATCATGTGATGGCTTCCCTCTGGTGATTACGATGGGGACCCTCCCAAGACTAGTCTCGATAGAAATCATAAGTGGGCCAAATATCACTCGAGATGGCGACCCACTGGTCACCCATCTGGCCTTTCCTGACTTCAAGGCTTGTGACCTCGTCTCGAGATTGTACCGGGCTGGAGACACCGTCGGAGGACATCTGTCTCTACCCTGCCATTGCTTTCTCGATGGCAGCCTTCATTCTCTTCTGGACATCCCTCGTTGCTCTCTTCTAAGTGGTGAAAGGCGCGCCGATTCGTATCATGAGATTAGAGTCTACCGCATCACCTTCCGCTCAAGCTGACATCCTCCATCTCCTCATGTCAACAGCTTCCAGTGCCCCACACAACTACCAGGACGAGGAGGCGCATCCTCCAATCCCATCGCCGGAGTCGCCGATATCCGTATCAATCAGTCGCAACCATAGCTTACCACCATCATCCGTCAATCTACTCGGCCGGCGCAGAGACGCCCACCTTGCCAGCAACATGTCGACCGCTCCACCTCCAGCGATGGAGCATTCTCCGTCCTTGCCACACACGAGCTCCGGAGACCTGTTCCAATCCCACCTGCTATCGCTCCTATCAGTGATATCCCAGCATCCCTCACCAGCTTATCCTTTTCCCACAGAAACGTCTTTCTTGCCCGGATCTGAGAAGGCTCCAAAGGAGGCCGATGGTTTGATCCCCTTCCCAGGCGAGAAATCTGAAGCTGAGGAAGCTATTGAACGTGCTGTCATCGCTCTAGGGGAACGCGTATGGAGTCTTGAGAGAGATCATTCAGGTTCCAAACCGGCTCAAGTAGGAGAGGAAGCGGTGCTGCAGGCTATTCCTGGCATGCCTATCCAACCTGGGGCACATCCAGCTCCGGGCAGTCTGTTGACTCCGGAATGGACCCCACCTATATCGGATCTATCATCTCTGACACTCTCAACTAGTCCGTCCGCCGCCCACTTCTCCTCAATCTGTCCAACCTGTACCAGGCCACTTTCAGCTGTAACTTCTTCGCAACCCATACTTCAGAACCTATCGAATCAAACTTCACATTCTCAGCCAAACACCTTCCCAATGGTATCGTATCCTCTCGCTCAATCGCTTTCCACGCCGCCGGCACACTCGATGCGTTCAGGAGGCATTGCTGCAGGCTTTGGGACACCACATTCCATCATCACCACCCCTTCTGGAGCCAGCATCCTCACTGGCGGGCCATTTGCTGCTGGCTGGGGAGTTAGTAGAAGGAATGGCGGGCCACTTGGTGAAAATGGGATGACTGCTGAGAAGGAGTTGGAATTGCTGAAAGCTCAAGTGCAGGACATTGCTCGCGTTTGCAAGGTGGGTTCACGCTCCGGACGATTAGGTACCGCGAAGTGTCAGCAGGCTTGGCTGACGACCTCCGTTTTCTATTATCCTTTTCAATCCTCTGTCTCTAACCGATGATTGGCTCTGACTACTGCCCGGTCTTCTCTTCACATCTGAATAGGCCGTAGCCACAGGTGATCTCACCCAAAAAATTATCGTACCAGTAGAAGGTCAAGCGATGACCGAACTCAAAGACATTATAAATTCCATGGTGGATCGCCTGAAGACCTTTGCTGTGGAAGTAGAAAGAGTTTCGTTGGAAGTAGGGACGCAAGGGAAACTTGGTGGCCAGGCTGTTGTCGAGGGCGTCGAGGGTACTTGGCGGGAACTCACGGCTGTTGTAAACACCCTCGCAGCAAATCTAACGACTCAAGTGAGTTGAAAAGCCCTGTATTCGGCATCAGTGCCGCCCAACTGACGGTTTTGACGAACTAGGTCCGCAGTATTGCCAAAGTTACCAAGGTGGGTGGGGATCGTAAACCGTGTCGCTGTGTAGATGGATTATTGTGACTTGCTGACATCAGTCCTTCTCGACTACAGGCTGTCGCTCGAGGTGATCTCAGTGAGACTATAGACGTAGAAGCAAGTGGAGAGATTGCGGAACTGAAAACGACGGTCAACGGCATGGTCATGTCTCTCAGAACCTTGGCGGACGAAGTCAGTCGTGTGTCGCTCGAAGTCGGGTCTCAGGGCAAGTTAGGAGGACAGGCTGAAGTACCAGATGTGGAGGGTGTTTGGAAGGAGATGACGGTCAATGTTAGTATTGTTTTGTTTGCCAACTTTGACCCCCTGCCCTTGGACTCGCTACAGCTCAGGCATATGCGGAGCTGACAGTCTACTGAAAATAGGTTAACCGAATGTGCGAGTCTCTAACTGCGCAAGTGCGATCTATCGGCAGTGTCACGACCGCTGTTGCAAAGGTCAGTGATGACTCGGCCTTGTGTTCTTTGCAAATCAGTCGTATCGGCAAGCAGACACTGAAAGTCGTTTCTGTATTTTAGGGTGATCTCACAAAGACAATTGAGATCGAGGCAGAGGGTGAAATGGCCGTACTGAAGAACGTGAGTTAGTTCGGCGTTGCTTGACGATGTATGACACTGTCAGAAAATGCAGCAGCGTCTCAGCGAACGATCTTGTAGGCTGACAATTGCCCTTCCCCTGCGCAGACTGTGAACTCCATGGTGGCTCAATTAACGACATTTGCCGGGGAAGTCACAAGAGTTGCTCTGGAAGTCGGGACTTTCGGTATCTTAGGAGGGCAGGCTGTCGTCGAGGGTGTCGAAGGGACCTGGGCAGACCTTACAAAGAACGTCAACGTGAGTGTACTGTAATGCCGTCTGAGGGAGGTCCTAGTGCTGACAATTGGGGATTATCTCTGGTAGAAAATGGCAAGCAATCTCACGGAGCAGGTGAGTTGACCTTCATTTTGGTCAATGCTGACTCTATGGGTATATAGGTTCGAGAAATTGCCGAAGTGGTATGTCTTCAACTGAAACTTTGGGAAAGACCACCAATTAGCTCATTGAGACTGACCTTGCCGGTCAATTGTTGTGTAGACCAAATCCGTCGCTAGAGGAGATTTAACAAAGACAGTCAACGCCGATGTCCAAGGCGAAATCCTAGATCTGAAGGTCACAGTGAATGACATGGTCAGTTACACCCTTTCCACACGTAGTATCAATTCACCCCGAGAGAAAGAGCTGATCGTCTTGGTCATTTTCCAGGTGTCCCAATTGACAGTGTTCGCCGCGGAGGTGACGAGAGTTTCGTTAGAAGTCGGTACGGAGGGTAAACTAGGTGGTCAAGCTCTGGTACCTAATGTTGAGGGGACGTGGATGGTTCTGACGGACAATGTCAACTTGATGGTAGGTAGTCTCAGGTGCTGGGACACGGAGCGGTGCCAAGCGTTATTGAAAGTCAGCTGATTGCGACCTCTTCCAGGCGTTGAACTTGACAACGCAGGTGCGATCTTTGGCAGAAGTGTGAGCATCGCTCATTTCATGTCTCTGCGTTTGGTATGATGACTAAGTTGAGCATGCTGATTTCGATTCCTTAGAACGACGGCCGTAGCAGCTGGTGATCTGAGTCGAAAGATAACGGTGCCAGCGTTTGGAGAAATTCTCGAGCTCAAGGCAAGTACTCTCGACATGATAGTATCACGTCAGGCGGGTAAGTGTGACTAACCTCCTATACACTTCAGAATACTGTCAACAACATGGTGGAAAGTCTCAGAAGCTTCTCATCAGAAGTTACTCGGTATGTTCATCTTTTGTACTAGAGAACACCGTAGCTGACTGGAGCAGTGTTGCTCGAGAGGTCGGGACTGATGGTCGTCTGGGAGGCCAGGCCGAAGTGCCGGGGGTTGCTGGGACGTGGAAGGTACGTTCGTGTTTAGTTTTACTTGCCGATATTGACGGAGCGGAACTGTAGGATTTGACGGATTGTGTCAATGTCATGGCTGCCAATTTGACCGAGCAGGTGAGTCTAGCTGGCCAGTTTACCTTTGCGACTGGGTGAAACTGATATCGTTTCAATAGGTCCGGACCATTGCCCATGCAACTGTAAGCTTCGCTTTGGGACTTACTTCATGAAGGGGACGAAGTTAAAACTGAGCTGATTGGACGATCAGACGGCCGTCGCCCGAGGTGATTTGACTCAGAAAGTAGTCGGCGTGACAGTGTCGGGCGAAATTCTCGACCTGGTGAATACCATCAATAACATGATTGACCAGCTTGCAATCTTTGCGGCGGAAGTTACGAGGGTTGCAAGGGAGGTCGGAACGGAGGGGAAATTGGGTGTACAAGCCGAGGTGGAAAACATTGAGGGTACTTGGCAGGAGATTACGTGAGTTGCATTTAAATGAATGCATGTTACCTTTGAGGTCTCTTTGGGCTGACCATGTTCATCGACGACCAGGTCGAATGTCAATACCATGGCTTCCAATTTAACTTCCCAAGTGAGCCCCTTTCTCTACCCATCAAATGAGATAACCTAACCCTCTCCAGGTCCGAGCCTTTGCTCAGATCTCAGCAGCGGCGACCGACGGCGACTTTACCCGATTCATTACGGTTGAAGCCTCAGGAGAAATGGACTCGCTCAAGACGAAAATCAATCAAATGGTCTTCAATCTTCGCGAAAGTATTGAGAAGAACACGAGTGCTAGGCAGACTGCTGAATTGGCCAATCGGAGCAAGTCGGAATTCTTGGCTAACATGTCGCATGAGATCAGGTAGGATCTTTGGCCTCAAGAGAAGTGAGAAGGTTGACTGATATGTTTCGATGCAGAACACCCATGAATGGGATTATTGGGATGACAGTGCTTACCCTCGAGAGCGAGCTCACCCGCCAGCAACGGGAGAACTTGATGATCGTGTCCAGCTTGGCTAGCTCGTTGTTGACCATCATCGACGATATTCTGGATATCTCGAAGAGTGAGTTGGTCTTCTGACCATGTTCTTTGTTCAATTAGTGCTAACAGATCTCAGTCGAGGCTGGCCGAATGACGATGGAGCAGATCCCCTTCTCGCTTCGACTGGCAGTGTTTAGTGTCCTGAAAACCCTCTGCGTCAAGGCTTCGCAGAACAAGCTGGATCTCATTTACAGTGTTGATCCAACGATTCCTGATCAACTCGTGGGAGATCCATTGCGTCTGCGTCAGGTCATTACAAACTTGATTGGTGTATGTTGCTTGTTCTTCGATCGTTGAGGTGCAATCGCTGATCTCACTCTTCCGTTTTCAGAACTCTGTCAAATTTACGTCCAAGGGCCAGGTCGCGCTCAGCTGTCGGGTCAAGGCGTATTCAGCCGACGCAGTGGAGCTGGAGTTCTGTGTAGCCGACACGGGTATCGGAATCAAGCAGGACAAGCTGGACGTCATCTTTGATACATTCGCACAGGCTGATGGATCCACCACCCGCAAATACGGTGGTACCGGTCTTGGTTTGACGATCTCGAAACGGCTTGTCAACTTGATGAACGGGAATCTATGGGTTGAGTCGGAGTTCGGACAAGGGTCTCGATTCTATTTCACAACTATTGCCGAGATCGTCAGTGTCCCTCGGGAGCAAATCATCGAACGGATAGCGCCCTGGGCTGGGAGATATATCCTTTTCATCGATACTCTGGGGGATGAGACGGGTGTCGCGAATATGCTCACCGAGCTGAACCTCAAACCTATTGTAATCCATTCCGTTGCTGAGGTTTGGAATCTGAGAAAGGCAGATGGTTTCCCGACGTTTGATACTATGATTGTGGATTCGCTTATGGCTGTACGTCTTTCCTTCCTAGCGGTTATATAGGAGGACTTGCTGATGCCAGTTTGGTAGGCTGAGAAACTCCGAACAATCGAACATCTTCGTTACATCCCCATTGTTCTTCTGGCTCCGTCGAACAAGCCTCCCGGACCCAACAATCACTCTTTCATCGATATCCCCGACAATCGACGCAAGCTCCTTGCACTCCCTTCAGCAGGTGAACAGCTCCTCTCTCCAATTCCACTCAAGGACTGTCTTGAATTCGGGATCAACACGTATTACACCACTCCGCTTGGTCTGCAGGAACTCAGCAACGCCATCATTCCAGCGATGGAGTCGCACCAGATGCAACCTGGCGACAGTGTGAAAGATACGATACTGAATATCTTGTTGGCAGAGGATAACTTTGTCAATCAGAAGTTGGCGGTGAAGATGTTGGAAATTGCGGGACATAACATCGATGTAGCGGACAACGGACAGATTGCGGTTGATAAATACAAGTAAGTGTCCTTGTTCATCCGGGATCGAAGCTGTGCTAACGGATTTGTTCTATAGGGAGCATCAAGCTGGTACACCTTATGATGTCATCTTGGTGAGTACTGATCTGGTACTGGCTGCGGACTGGTTGTGGTGACTGACTAGTGCCTTAGATGGACCTCTCGATGCCGGTCTGTGGAGGTATCGAAGCCACGGGCATGATCAGAGAGTACGAGGCCATGACCGGGGTTTCCCCTACGCCTATCATCGCGTTGACGGCTCATGCTATGATTGGTATGTCTGGCCTTTTCTTTGGATTGAGATACATGAAATAAGAGCTGACTTCGCTCCAGGCGACAAAGAGAGGTGTCTGGAAGCATCGATGAACGACTACGTTACCAAGCCTCGTAAGTCGTTTTCACGTGAACAGGATCTTTGCCTGACAAATCCCAGTGCGCCGCGGTGATTTACTAGCAGCGATTGCGAGAGTCCTCACTCTCAAAGCAGGCGGAACAGTTTCCTCGATATCTGAGATGCCTCCAATTTTCTCGCGCTAGTTATCACCTCGATATTGCCTTGGCTCGATAGCATACGTCATTGTACACCCGCTCGTATCATCCTACTTTTCCCCGTCAACTCAAAGCATTGTGCATTAACGAACTTCATCATCTACATCAATATACCCTATTTCCGCTCATTTCGTTTCGAATTCTCGTTCGAACTCTTTTTCTACTCTAGTTTGGTACGCCGATGGAAGAGACGGTAGATAGGTTCGTCAAGCAAATTACACTAGGAAAGGAATAGGAAAGGTCGGAAGAATGTTTCAATAGTTACTTTTACTTAGACGGTTCGGGAACGTCTATGACACTTTAGTGCTACTCTACGACTGCTGTATAGGACTTTACTACTCTACCGTAGTATAGATGTATCCTTGCTAGCCTGTCATGAAGGATAGCACTGATGCGAGATCTGGTGAACGTCGGTTGGAAATAGGATGCGTGGAGATGATGAAGAAAGCGGGCATCATTCATCTTGTCTTGATCTGGAGGTGCGAAGGATGAACACGTTGTAAGCTAGCTAGCTATATGACCCGGCTCTAAATTAATTTCGCACACTGTCTAGACCGGGTGCAATTTTACTCTCATCATGCATGGCAGCAGCACCAAGCTGAGCTTTCGCATCTGTAGGGGTACTGGCTATTCGGGATCGGGATCGATCGGTACGACGACAATGAATGGTCCTGATCGCCATTCATCTAATTACTCCATCATCGCCTTCGCTGGGGACAGAGGGAGAGAATACGAGCTGTGCAGTTTGAGTCGGGGATATGTGTCGTTGCTCAATCCGATGGTGCGCACTTTGAGCTACTGCTGTATGCTAGAGGGGTACAAATGTTCGCCGTTCACTTGTCGATAACCATTGCTAAATGTGTTGAAACTGACATCAGTCATCGAAATGAGTTGACCCTTTTCTGATCCGATATATAAGATCCGATCAGTAGATACAGGGCCTAGGGGATATGATATGCATACAGCATACAGCACACTGGTCAAGGTGTTTCAACGTGGCACAACTCTTGAGGCGGTACCCTCCAATCAATCCATTCTCCACTCGGTAAGTGACCAAGCAACTTATCCATCTCATCTCCCATCTCAATCGCCACCCTGAACATATTTCACGTACCCGCACGCTGCAGGCCGTGCAGAGAACGTTTTCCGTTTTAGTGTTATGGGTGGATTTCCGGCTGGAGTATCCAGCCATCAGCCAATCTTTCCTGATCCCATTTCAAGTCTGCCGAACCCCCCGAGTCCCCGAATCAGATGATTTAGGGGGTTAGGGATAGACACAAAGACTAACTTACCCCTTTGATCTGAGTGACTTTGAAGATGCCCAAGATGTCCAGCAGCCCGGCAGAGTCTCGTGCTCAGCCTCCACTGTACCGCTTGGTTGCACAGCGGTGGGCGCACGAGGGCACGAGGAACGACTTTGCCTCATGCTCACCTCTCCTTCCGTCTTCTTCGTCTTGCCACTGACTGCCTGGGATTTGAATAAAACCGCATGCACTCCTCTCTGCTCGTCTGTTACCTGTTACCAATCACTCACTCCTTTCACTCATCCTCGCAGGGCCAGTGAAGCGAGCCCATCACCTGTATCCTATTGTACAGCCATTCACTTAGTTGATCTTTACAGTCAATCAGATCTCTACAGTCAATCACACAGACCGACAGGTGTCCACACCTACACCTCCCTCACCTGGGATCTGGAGGATTGATGGGAATCCTGCAATCCCCCCGAATTTCAAAGGCCGCAACGAGGATTCCCGAGTACACCCACGTCGACCGTGGACTCCGTAAAGCCCTCAAGCCTTAAGTCAGGCCTCCCAGTTTATGCACCTGACTTCACGACTGCTCACCACCACGACCAAATCCACGCCCTTCCTCGCTACTCCATCTACACACTACAGGTATCATCGTCATCAACTTACTTTCGTCCTTCTCTATCTCATCCCCCGTTCCCACTAAGCTGGTATATACGCTAGGGTCTCAAGCACTTTCCCCAAAAACACCCCCCCTCCTCCAAACTCGACCTCCTACACAGACACGACTTGGGATGACAAAGGGCTTTTGGTTACCAGTACATACACCTCTCCTATGGCTCTACTTTCTTCTTATTTTCGGGAACTTGGCCCCAGCGACTGGCTTGAGCCAGTATGACTATTTAATGGTCGTTAGGGATTTTGCTGAGGGGTATCTATCCCCTCGCAATGCGGAGATTGCCGCCTCTGTCAACTCGTGAGTGATAGCCCCCATGACCTGACAATTCATGGTGAGGGAGCGGAAAGTAGTCGGATCTTCGGGCTGTTGTACATCCTGACTACTGCTGCGAAAGTAGAGTTGTCCGGACATTGAGTGATTGAGCATGCGCTGACTGCCCTGCAGGACGCTATTCGCAGAGGACGTCACAGGCACTGTAGACTGTAAGTGATCCAGCTCTGAACCCTAGAGAGTATATCGTTGCGGCTAGTAGGGGGCGCCCAGACGAGCGTCCGGAGGCCCACTCAGGACAGGGCAAGATCATACGAGGAGGTACAGAAGATGCTAGCTCGTTTAGTAGCTGGCTCTTGATGGGATATTTCTCGAAAGCGATTCCACTCGTTTCATGTCGTGTTGTACCTGACTGATTGGAAATCTTCGAATCGTGCTTCATACAGTGTCTACAAAGTAAGCGCAACACTCTGGATCCCCATTTCTTTCTTCATTCTTCATGCTCTTCGCAATGCTTACACCTCACCTTTTAGCTTCGATGGCAGGGAGCTATCCACGTGAGTTGTGTGGTGTCCCTGAGCTTCCAAAGACGACAAGGACACACATAAGGCACCTTGAGTGTCCTTGGACGGTATCTCTACCTGAACAGAATAATTCTGATGACAGACACGTTTCTCCTCCTTGCAGGGAATATGTAAGAGCCTTCCCCTGGCTCCGCCACATATGGTCCATAGTCACTATCCTAAGAATGGATGATGAAGACTGACTGTCGATATACACGAAAGCTGTTCGGCATGTTCGTCAACAATGCCAAAGACCCTAAAGCTCCGAATCCCTTTGGTGTACCAGTGTCGTACAACATCACAGCCGCTGCCGTTCAGCATAACGTCGTCTCGTCAAGCTTGAAACTTGAATGTTGGTTGCCCTTGGATACACAAAATAAATGTGTCCCCATTGACACTCTTTCTCCCTTATTCCCTGGCTGTGCCACCTAGATCACTATCCATCGTTGAACCGGTCATTCCCCATCCAAATCGATGCATGGTTCTCCATCAACGAACGGCGGGAGAGCCAGCAATATGATATTGTCTTCCAAAGATGGGCTTGGGCAACAGAGGTCATCGTCCCGTGAGTCAGTCACCTACGTGTATACGACGTCCTAGAGCTGTGTCAAATATCGCAGTACTTGGTTGACACTTGGCAGACTTCTCATCCCGAAAATGGCGGATGTCCTCAATATTCCAAGTGATAACGCCACTTTTGTGTTCCAAGAGTACCTAGCTCAACAGGTCTGCGTCGCGGCAATGGCGAATTGTAATGGGACCAATGCGCAGTACGATAGCTACGAAGATTGCCATGCCTTCGTTACTAGTGTGCCTATTGGACAACTCTATCGGTGAGCTACTACTGGCATTCTTGTAGTACAAAATCGAGGAATCAGGCTGACAACTCGGTATGCAGAATGGGAGGTAAGTTCGAGGTCAAAGGGGCCACTATGGACGACCACATGAAATCTGAAAGCTCCCGAGAGAATAAGCCGAGCTGATTGGCCGACCTGCAGAGAATAACCTTGCCTGTCGAGCACTGCACACCGCGATGCTATCGCTTCGACCATCTGTGCACTGTCCACATGTTGGCCCATCCGGCGGTGATATGTGTATCGAGAGGTACGCTGTCACGGATAGGCACTCAGCCTTACTATCTCCCTGAAATTCTAAGCTAACACAACGTCTCTGAAGGGATTACAGTCAGGTCATACGGGATTCCCACTTTCCAGAAGGGCTTTTGGCCCCCAAATTCGTTACTCCAGAGAACCAATACCTCGTGGGTGGGATTGAGGCATTGAATGGGGTACCTCTGAGTCCCTTACTGGGTAGGTGGGAAACTCGTTATTTGCAAATGTCTGTACACAGGATAACGTACCAACGACTCTCAGAAATATCGATGAACTCTGCCGATATGCATAGCTGGACAATTGATGTCTATCCGACAGCAATCCTTGGTTATCTGCTTTTCTACTACGTTTGTGGCAATGTTTTATGGTTGTGAGTTGGAGTGGCTCCGAATGTCAACATTTGAATTAACGATCTCGAACTGCAGTATATATTTCCGAAGGTCCCCTGTTTTTCCCACCCTCACTCTTGAGCATCAAAAGAACGTCATCATGTGTAGGCGACTGTTTATGCAACTGTCGACCAATGAGCTACGTTACTAATATCAAGCCTCTGGTGATAGACACAATGAACATTATATTTACGACGATAGCCCTGGGTTTGGAGCTCGTTGCCACGCCCGCCTTTGTGGGTGACTATCGGCTCTGTGGAGTTCGAGCGTTGCGGACGGCTGGGGTCCTCACATCCTCTTTGTACATCTTTGAGTTGATTTACCGGCTGAAGATGAGAGTACCTATGTGAGTTTTATGAGTTGTTCATCTCCCAGGTCACGGGCTAGCCTCCTCCCATTTGTATTGAACGGACGGACATGATGATTCGTTCTTCGGTCCGAACCAAGTCACAGTCAGCTCATATACGAAATGACAGGATTGTACATCATATCTTGACCGTCGTGGCGATTTCCTTCACTGTGACCGTGTTCGAGTAGGTGTCTATCCAGCCATATCGTAAAATGATCCGATGATTACTGATTGATTCCATTTCAGATACACTCAAGATCCATCACTGATAGGATCTGCTGTCATCTGGTGCGTATGTTCCTTTCAGCCGTAACTTACCACATCAGGCTGTTTCAGGCCACCACCGAGCAGGCTACATTTGTCGGCCTATTAGGATGTAAGCTGCTCGGAGCTGCTCTAGAGTGATAGTCCAGGTTACAGCTGACCCCGGCGCAGATCGCTTGGAGTGGCGAGTCTCATTCGTGTCGAAATTACTCAGGTTTGCGGCTGTACAGACTTTCTTCATGAAGGTAGATTTTCTTGCGTGTGGCCTCCCTGTCCTCGGAAAGTCGAGCTATGAGGCTGACTTTGGATCAGTCAGCAAGCTCTGTTGGGGTCTTGGTATTTTGGGGTCTACATCAGAATCGCACGGATCGGGCAATGGATGTAGCATGGACCGCTGTCGTATGGTTGGTTGCTGTGGCACTATTTCTTACTCAGATGTAAGTTTATCCCATTCATTCATTCAACTTGTCAATCCGCCACACTGCTCTTCAAGTTGGTTCGTCCAGTGCTCTAATGCTATGACGTGAATCACCGTAGCTGGGGCTCATACGTGACATACGCCATCGGAACCAGAATAGCAAGAGAACCCAGTCTTCCTTCTGGAGAGTTCAGAAAATCAAGATTGAGGGTCTACCAACCCGTCAAGCTGGGGCAAAAACGGAATCCCGAGGAGACGATTTTATCAACAGATATCATCGATGACTTCGCTCACTACCCTGAATCGAGGGTACCATTGATGAGGGGCGATGAGGAGTCTAGAGATGATGATGTTTCCTATACAGATGATGTGGAGCGCGGAGGTGATCTGTTAGACTTCAGTGAGGAAGGGCAATGTGGGGCGAGTTAAATTTCGGAGGCGTCATCACCTGAAGCCGTTCTCTTAGCTTCGTTTGGAGTCGGAGGGCCCGACAAAAGATCCAATTCAAGTATGCTAGGAGAAATCGTGTTCTAATATGAGATTCAGTGTGTGGTGGAGCAAGGGTAGGATATTGTGGAGCTTACCTCTCACTAGCTCAATCTGTACAGCATATGTAGTTCGTCGAAATAACATTATGCATTGCTAACGTTCAAATGCTGCGGACGGAATCGCGACCATGTGGGATTCTGTTAGCTCCAGATAACAGCAACAGTTGGAAGTCGAATCTCATAAACGTCGCAGATCCTCTGATAGCCAAAGCTCTTGAGTGGATATAATATCATTGATCTAGCTCTGATCTACAAACAACCGCCACCCAAGCTAACTTTATCCTCTATCCGTTGATAACTTTACGTTCCTTGCAAGCAATGCTACTCCCCGACTGCCTGAACCTGGCAAGTCCCGTCTTACTTCAAACTTTGCTCGATCCCCTGCTTCAAATCCCCGTCCTCCCTGGCCTTCCTCACCAGCTCTATCTCATCCAGAATCTCAGTGCCTCCAATCTCTCTAATTTTTCGCGCGCAAATCTCCCCCCACCGCTCAGCCTGCTGGTACGATGTTACAATAACTGGTTCCGGGGCATGGAGGACATGTTTCGTCCCGTTCAGCGACGTTACGCAAGCCTTTAGCGTTAGCTTGGCCCGACGTTTGATTTGTTTTCGAGGCGACGATCCCGGAACGATGGGGATGGAATCGTCGACTAGACCCGACCAGTGGAGGGTCGGTGAGTCCTCCGTGAGATCGGGGAATGTCTCTTCGTCGAAGACTTCGTCATCTAACGCTGATCCCCCAACGATTCCACCTCGAACAGGTAGCTCGACAAGCTCTGTCTCAACACCAACAGGGACACTGCAGCCTCCTTCAAGGACTCGTAGTAGCCCACGCTCAGCACCGACCCTCCACTCAGTTTGCCAGTGACCCAGACCCCTCAACACGGCTTTCACTCGCTCATCGTGTTTTCGGATCTCGACGGCTAGAGCTCCTTGGCCCACGGCGTGCATTAACGTAGGGAAGGCGAGGGGACAGGTGATTCGAGAGGAAAGCGAGAGACGGCTCAAGCCTGAGGTTGCAAGGATAAGAGCGGAAAAGGGGGAGGTGGGGTTATCGAGCTTGGCAAGACGGGTGTTCAAGTTGCCTCGCTGAAGAATGGGACGATATCAGTATTACCTCTTCTATTGTATAGTATGACGATACTACTGAGAGAAAATACCATCGAACACTGTTCATGAAATCCACCCAACACTCACCATATCCTCAAAGATCAATTTGGGAAACGCCCTCTTAAGCTGTGCAACCCTTCTAACACTCCCTGTCCCAACCACACTGCCATCTGGTAAATCCTCCAAACGTTTATACTCCAATCCAGCTTTGACCACTAAGGCATCCCTCGGATCCTCCCTTTCCAACATGCAAGCCAACTCACACTCGTCCGGCAGACTCGTTGGCACGTCCTTAAGTGAATGAACGATGAGGTCTAAGCTGCCATCAAGCAAAAGAGCCTCCAACTCGTCTGTCCATAATGATTTTGTAGGCTGGGTGCGGGAAAATGGCGAGAGGAGATGGAGAGGAGTCGACTGATTCCGGTCACCTAGCGTTGTCAGGGTTTGGATCGGAAAGTCGTAGTCGGGGCTAGGGTGGAGGGAGCGAAGATTGGATCGTACAAGTTCCGTCTGCACCAATGCAAGATTAGAACGACGTGTTCCGAGGGTAATGATTGTGGTGGCTGTAGTGAGAGAGTCGGCAGTCGAGTCGACGGAGGGAGTGATTGTGGTTGTTGTATCTGTTGGTAGGGATATGTCGTTGGATGGAGCAGACATTGTGGATCTGTGCGTGTAGAGGTATTCTTCACTGGCGCTGTAATGTATTGACTCTTCTTTGATAGGTCAAAACTCTCAGCTCTATCGATTTGACAACACCGAGGGGTGTTTTTATTCTTTCCAGTTGTTTAGCTCGATATGTATCGGGGTATGAAGATATAGGTCATCATACATAGGCTTTTCAATATCTGCGGTCAGTCGGAAAGGTGAAACGGGAAATGTCGAAAATTTGGTCCCGTCGAAGAGCCGCGTATCGTTCCCCTGGCCCCAGAGTCTAGGAGCGCATACCCAACGCTAGATGAGTTGATGCGCAGGGACGCTCTTGAGCCTTGTCTTGATAAACATATACACGGGCATGCACACAATAAGATCAGCCGTAATCAAGGTATATCATTCACTTCAGTATCTACAAACGGGTGACATCGGGCATCTGACCGGAGAGGAAAGGGAAAGGAAGGAAGACCTCAAAGTTCGGGTCGTGAGGAGGCGTCAGGGTCGTGGTCATCAACAATGTGGAGAGGCAGGTGGATTGGGAATATCGGAACGAAAGGTACAGATAGGGGACGGGCTTAAGCATGCGTTATGCCATCTAGCTCGTCCGCCAAACTAGCGACGACCGACGGTATTTCCTTGACGATGGTATGCTGCCAGTTGCTCGAGCTCAGCCTATGGAGGAAAAGGAAAATCAGTCACACATCGCAAAGGAGGTGTCGTTCTTGACTGGCAGCGCGACACAACAAGCTAGCCGAGAGTGGGCGTAACCTACCTCGAGAGCCTTGATAGAGGAGTGCGCTGTTTCTAGGTCCTTGTTCAAACGATCACGCTCTGCGATGAGCTGCGAAAAAGCGAGAATGTAGGTCAGCATTACGTTAGTTCTTACTAACAGGAGCATCCTCGCTTGGAGAATGGTCTTCCTCCCCAAAAAAGGCAAATCGAAGGCCACCCGATTAAACTCACATGCTGCTCCCACTGCCTGAACCGGCTCTCTTCCATCTTGACCTGCTCCGTGAATCTCTTCCTCAAAAGCTCTTCCTCCTCCCTGTACTTCGGGTTGTCCAGCTTCCTGACCTTGGGCTCGCCAAACTTCCTAGTCTCCATTTGAGCCAATCGATAAGCTTCGTAGTGATTCTCCTCCGTCGTAGTGATAAGATCAAGCATGTAAGTTCTGATCATTAGAGACCGCAGCTTCTTGAAATCGCAGTGGTCCTCGTTTTCTACTTCGGCGACGCCCCACAAGTATTCGCGGCCTTTGACAACTCGACCATCGGGGGTTGTCACATCAGTCGTAGAGCCAATAATGGAGAAAGGCATGATAGCCGTCATGGCCCGGGCATACTCAGCGCCGGCTTCGTCGTCTGTGTCAATTGGGGGTTGGTAGATTTTGATGCCTTGAGCGGAAACCACTTCGCGAATCTAGACAGTGATTGATGTTAGTGATTGATCAGGCTTGCGGTGTATTGCAGTCAACTAACCCTTTGCTTGAACGCCTGAAGGTCTTCTGGAGTCATGGTATCTGCTTTAGCAATGACCGGAATGAGGTTGACCCGTGTCCCCAGTCGCTTCATAATCTCAATATCCAGGGGTTTGAGCCTAGGCAAGGTAGTATGAGTTACGCACCGTGAATTGTACACGTAGTCGACGTCAAAAAGCTCACGTGTGTCCAGACGGTTTGATAAAGTACAAACAAGCGTGTACTCTCAAATCCTGCTTCTCCTTCCTGAGGGGCTGTTGCTCCTGGCGCATGTAGGATTCGTGTTGGTCATCAATGAAGTCTATTATTGGTGTCCAACTGTCGTGTCATAGAGGTCAACATGCAATCACGGAGACGCGGAGAGATGAGAGCGCTATTGCCGGGAAAGTCTAGGGGGATCTCGAGTTCACTTACCTATCACGGTTGTTGACGTAGTCTCCGAACCCCGGCGTGTCAATGACGGTAAGCTGCGGAAGGCGTGAGATTCAATAGGCAATGACAGGGCAATCCTGAGAAGAGAGAAGAATGGGACCTACCTTGATACTGAACCCTCTTTCTTCTAGATCTGCTTTGAGAATCTCGACCTCAGTAGTCTTGTCCATCTGCTTCGCGAAACTGCAGAATGTCGTTAGTGCAGTTCTTTTTACATCGTAGCCCCCGCGGACACAGCAGAGACCCTTCCCACGAAGGGGACAGCTGCTCCTGGACTCGAAAAAAGACATACCGTTGTCGATAATTCCTAGCAGCGCAGATTTCGGTCTCAAACAGGGTATTGATGAGTGTCGTTTTACCGAGTCCAGATTCCCCTGACACACGACATCAGCATGACTACGTTATGTGAATTGCTGGACCTATGTATAGGGTGCTACAGGTCTATGGGTTCTACAGTTGGACGAGGATAGGGAAGGTCTGTGCTCACCGACTACCATGATGGTGAAATGAGCTCCTCGCTGATTCACAATCTTGTGCCGCTATCGGAGAGATTCAGTCAGCGATTGATCACCCGTATAGGCATTACGACTGGTCATCCATAGCATACCTGATTGGGCAAGCTGTACCAGATCCACAGTGCAGTCAGTAAGCCTTCCTCTTAGCTCGAGCAGCTGGCGACCGCCAGAGGCCAGAACTACTGGGAAGGGAGACTCACTTGGAAATTCCGATGCCGTCTGACATGTTGAACGATGTCCGGGAGGGAGTGGAAGGGGCAGTGGAATAAGATCAAGTCGACAATGTACAGCAGCAAGTCAAAGATGATGTGTGGTGGTTTTAAACTGTAGCTGGGGCTACTGGCTCCTGGCTGCTAGCTGCAGGTCGGTGCGTGGACGTGTCGGGCTCGTGCGCGCAGTTGTGGCAGTCTCAAAAGTGGCATCACAAATTGTCCTCGCAAAAATCGGCTCGATTACGAAGAAAGGCCCAGCAAGTGATAGTCAGCTGCTGATAGGTCAGTAAAATATGCTAGAATCTCATACAGTACACAGTCCCCCATGGAAGTATCTCGAGCAGCGAGAAATTTCAAGATTTCTGTTGTACACTCATGTCTCAGGACTGGCTCGCATTCTCAGACATTAGAGTTCCCCTCTCTCCATATCGCTACGTACACCCCTCGGAGTGTCATGTCAGTAAAAGCGGCACCAGGGATTGGCACAGTGCGTCAGCAATGACGTCCCTTTCAGTGTTGGTTCCGTTGACCCGCTGGCAGCTTAAAAGTGCAGACCTGCTCAGTGGTCATGAGAGGTGTGTACTGAGAGACACAATATTCATCGGGCTCTGTGCTCCCATGTAGTGTCCGCAGCATCGTTTGCACAATATTCCCCTATCTATCGGTGACAGCTAACAATGGATATAGTACAGTCCTCCCCATGTGGACAGCTAAAAGCCTGATCTCCGCAATTTCAGTTCCTCTGCCATCGTCGGGTGCCAACTGATTGTCCTGTGAGCCTGTGGGCCAAATTGAGCGTCAGGCTCGCTCTGCAGCATCTGTGCTGGACCTTAGGAGCTGCTATTAGGCACCTGCACCTCGCCCGGAAAATCAGTCGGATTGCCAACTTCGTCTCTACTGGTAGTCGTTCCAGCACTGATCCTAGGCACTCCGCTTACTGGCTCCAGTGATTCCAGGGGATCTGGTCGTGTACCACTGCTAGACGAACTTCGTTCTTGAATGGCCCCCCGTAGCTCCCGAGTTCTTGACCACACACGGTTGTATTCTTTGAGGTCCATAGCTGTGAAAGGCACCCCAGAGTACTCAGATTTCTGTCTTTGGACCTGCTTCACATATGTAGAAAATTTCGTTTCGGCTTCGTGGCCCGGACCATGACTAGGCCATAGATCCGCGGCTTTCTGGAGAGTGGTTGGCCTCTCAGCACGGAGCCAGACTGACGTACCGTAACCTTCCCACAAGGCCAGTACCTCATAGTATAACTTCATCACGAGTTTCTCTTCCTCATCGTCGGCAAATGGGTCAATAATCCACCGGACAAAAGGGGCAGTACCGCCCGTTACAAGGACAATTTGGCTGACGGTTGCCGAAGAGGAAGAAGATGCTAAAGACATTCACCTGGTCTTGTCTGCTGCTTGGTATGATTTGATTTGATTTGTAAAACGAACACAGGACGAGCTCTTGGTATGTAGAAGTGAAGGGCCTCTCTATCTAATACAGTATAGGCTGGACGGGGTCTGCTCACTTTCTTGACTAGCCTTCTCTTGTTGCGACATAGGCTGTCGGGGTTATATGGAGGTGTGTTTCACTGTCTATCTTACATGTAGGATATATAGCAAGCCTTCCCAGGTCTAGAAAGGATAGCTCGAGACACTTCAAGGGGAGATATAGTGGCAGCGTAACATGGCTCTACAGCTGAAACTTCACTCGATATTGTGTTGGGAGTCAGATAGCTCGATGTACTGTAGCATGTTAACGTCGTTAAAATAGCCGTCAGGGTCTGGGGAATCGTGACAAACAGGCATCGTAACAACTGTGCTTATCCACGAATTCCTGGGCTGTCGTCGCTGACGGGACAGGTGGTAGACAGACCTCTGAGCATAACGAGGAAACGGGAGGGGTATTAGCAGCGGCCAAAAGCTTTGATTACTCTTCAATGTCACACAAAATGATCGTCTTAGGCTATTCTGATAGGTTTGGAGAGAAGCTATCTTCACATTGAACAGGGATTCATCCAAATCGCTAATTCAGCTTCGTGCATTCCGCTGCTCTGAGTCCATAAAGGCAAGTGTAGCTCATTTTCACATTACCTTGCCTGCACGTCCAGCACCTAGTCTAGCCTGTCCCTCAGGATTGGTCATTTTCCAAGCAAAGAAGCCCCCGAAGAGGATTGACTCCTGGGGCCAAAGGAACTCTCCGCTAATCGCTCACTAGAAGGTCCGGGGCGTGGAAGAAGGGCATCATCACTACCGGTGAGTTTGATTCTTGGCACAGGCATATTCCATCCATGAGGCAAAAAGCGGGTCGTATCCGTCAACCAAGAAATGAACGTGTTCTCCTCAGCTGTCGCTGGTGGCAGTGTCGCCTCCTGGTTGATGTCTATGCCACCCCCTTCTTGGGCGGGATCTACCGCATTGGTGTCGTCTTCAGTTGCCAAACTGCTGTCTTCCGGATCAAGACCGTGGTCCTCAGTCCTGATATGCAGCTTGAACTCTTCTTCTTGGATGAAAGCAAAGGGAATGGCTGCAAACTCTTGCTTCTCCTTCCGCGTCTCCGACAAGGATTCTTGAAACAGCTCTATGAGCTTTGGAATTGTAATGGCGACAGGAGTTTCCAAGGATGTCACACTAGCTCCATATTCATTGACTTTTCGGTTCCAAGCCCTTGTTATACTATCAGCGAATTCTTCCATGAGCTCCTTCTCCTGCTCACTCGTCTCCGGGGCATAAGCTGTCGTCAAACCTCGCCTAGGGTAACCATTTTCGTCCCAAACAGTAACACCTAGGTAGGCAGGAGTTGTGGTGATGTTATTGGATGAGTGAGCTGATTCCTGTGGCATGACCGTCCTGTGAATTTGTAAAGCTGTAGTAGTAGTATCAAAACGCTCAG
This sequence comes from Phaeotremella skinneri, assembly GCA_001599695.1. Lineage (NCBI taxonomy): Eukaryota > Fungi > Basidiomycota > Tremellomycetes > Tremellales > Phaeotremellaceae > Phaeotremella > Phaeotremella skinneri. The sequence continues at coordinate 212,643 of BCHT01000003.1, forward strand.
TACCTGTATACCTTCTGGAAGTGTTATTTCTTGGCCAGCGCAAATTCAAGAAAATGCTTTGATATCGGGTCGAAGGGTGTTGATGTAGTTTCTATCGTCCTGACTTGAATGATGAGCCGCTAGCTCAGCGCATAACACAGTGGCGGCATGATAATTCCTTTCAATCGATGGAAAGCCATGTTTGAACGACGACAAAGGAGTGTCAGTGACGTCAATGGGCTTCCTCATCCTGATTTCATCACCTCCACAAAGGCGCAGGCTCGACAATGACAAAGAATGCGAGTCCTGTCCTTCGGTCCGGGCATACCATTGTTCTTCTACTTCCTTCAAAACGATATATAATGTTCTCACGCTACAACTTTCAGTATGCCAGACATCTCTATACTGTATAGTCATATGTTTTGACATTCCAGCTATCGACAAGTAGGCCCGTACCAAAATTATACTCATCGTTCGGATGGTCCCCGTGATTTAAACATGAACCGAGTATTTGATTTTCAACCTCACTTAAAAAACCCGGAATAGAAGATCCACATTAAAGCTATGAACATGTAGTTAAATATTGAGAAGAGATTCAGATTCCTAGCAACTGATCAGGCACACTCAGCTTGAGATGACAAATGGAGACGAGCACCATGCACTCGATTCCTCTATTTGCAATTTTAGTCTTTCTTCTTTGCCAAGTAACTCTGTGCTTCTGGAGTTGTACCATATCGAGCCGCACTATCAGTTCTACCTCTTTCATGTTTTTTTATATCGAACGCTCTGGGAGTCAGATACACATATGAACAGTATGGGTACTTCCGGCTCACTTCATGTAGCGCAGTATTGAAATAAGTCGTTACCTCGTCCTCCGTCGGCCCTCGCTGGAACGAGGGGTCCCAATAGGACATGACGGAGGTGAACATTGGCTTCTGAGATGCCTTGTTGTATGCTTCTTTTATTTCGTCATAGATCGTAGTGATCAAATTCGAAAAGAAGGGCGAGTCGGTCGCGTTCCTCTGAATGTGGACTAGCGGCTCGTATGCCGTTCCATCGGAGACGGATATGGCCGCTACGGTATAATAGAGGGTCCACTGGAGTTGGGATGACGTTGCATACCCAGCTGCAGTATGTCCAGAGGAAGACATGCCAAGGAGTTGCGGTGGATAGGAAGACTGCTGTACAGTACTTGTTTCTTTCTTCGGGTTTCGTGCGATAAAACTGTTCAGCACAGGCGAATAGCTGCTAAGAGGTTGTTCTCGTGAAAGAGTTTGATTGAACGGTGACCTCCTTCAAAGTAGGAAATGCAAGACCTTATATAGAGAAACCTGAGGACTTCGCACAACAGGATATGCTGCAATAAAGGACAACATTTGTACTGTATGACATACGTAAATCCTTTTACAGTATAGGCCTCCTGTGCCGATGACACGCTTGCCGCTTTGAAAAGATCTCTTTCCTTTCTTCGTGCACCCCTGAGTATCGCGAACGAGAGAGGCAGTCGATAGAGTACGCTACCAGTGTGACGTAGGTCTTAGGACTCCAGAAATGCCCCCAACAACTACCATCATCTCCAATTTCGGCCGCCATCTCCAATAACCCCTAAACCGGCTGTCCTCTTACTTTCCACAGCTGCCTCCGCACTCAACTCTGCCTCTTTCTGAATTCGTTCTACCTCCTCCAAGATGGGCTTGTACGACTCGTATTTCGTGTCTGCTAGTCCTGATCATTTTGTGAGATTTCAAGCACATCCTGCCTATGAGGACAGAATGGAGGACCTACGGAAGCCTTCTCGGCGTAAAGCTTTCCCCCGGAATCCAGTCTTCTCATATGCTGTCCCTGCCCAATATTCCTCTATACAAAAGCTGTTAGCAACACTTCGAAACCGTCGTTTTACTGAACACAACTAGATTCACTAGATCGTTCATAGAATGTCCGTCGACTCTCCCCGGGTACGGGAGTCGATAGAACATCCTCTAAAGGTCGCGCGACATCTTTAGATACCCCCAGAAACCTTGTTGCGGACTGTCTAAGGGCGTCCTATTCGGATACGAGCATTCAGCGACGTCGCGTCCAGTCCACGAAGAGAACTCACCTTTTCTGCCTGGTTCAATGCAGCATGTCGACTTTGCTTCCCCTCTTCATCGTCCTGTTCTCCTTCCTCTAGTTCGTCCATGTCATCCCCCTCCTCACCATCATCACTATCGGCATCTCTGCCGTTCTCCGAGTCTGAAGCAGATTCGGAGTGCCCTTCTTCGTCATCACTACCCTTCCATTCTAGCTCCTCCAATCCGGTCCCACGAATATGTACATAGCGATCGAGCTTTTCCAGATTGAGAGTGACAAAATCATCTATGGTGTATTCCCGAGGGGGCTGGGAGGTTTCAAAGATCCCTCCATAACTAATTTTCAACGGCAAGCAGTCGGTAGGTACCCAACGATGATGAGTAAAGCCATACATACATGAAGAGAGTGTTCCTGACGATTGCTAACATTGCGGTGTAACGCGTAAGAGGAATAGTCCGCGCGGGGTCGTCCATGTCGATGTCGTCCTCGTCTATGTCAGTCGGCGGCTTGCCTTCTTCGTCAATTTCAATAGATTGGGTCTCCTTCACTTGTCAGCAAAGTTACCTCCGGGGATCGATTCCGCCTACCTGCATTTCGACGTCCCCATCTTGCTCTACATCCCCTTCATCCCCTTCATTCATGGCTGCCGCCATGACCTCTGTCTCGTTCTCTTCGTTAAACTTCACCTCCAATTTCTTCCTCCGTTTACTTGGACCAGCCTTTCTCCGCTTCTTCAAGCTCAGGCTCATCCAGCGGCCATTTCCGTGTGGATTATACGCATATCTGCGCCCATGAGTCAGCCACTCAACTGTATCACCTGGAAAGATGGATGTAGATTCGCTAACAAGTCGTTGTAGAAGACACTCTCCATGCTCTCTTCATCCTGTTCTTCGTCGTAAACTCCACCAAATAGGACCCCGAACCCTCTACTGGCCCCGTGGGTCATGGAACAGCCGGACCGAAGCGATGGAGCGTATCCAACTTGTTTCCGTTTTTCCCATTTCAGCTTAGATAGCTCTGTGTCCATTCTACAGCCCGATGCTTGTATCAGCTCCTCGGCCTACATTCGGATAGGATGACGAACCTCAGGAGCGAAGTATCTTCTAGAGGAATACCCTTTGGTCTTGTGCCTTTGACGTAGTCCTTCCGATATCCTCCGTGAAGGATCGCGCCTTCTGGACAAGGAATGAAAGAAAATCCGCTACGCGGACTAGCTGGGAAGTCAGCTTTTACGGCCATTCAGTTGTCCCACTGACTCACCCGGGAGTGCGATCTTTATCCATGTTTTCGATCAATTTCCATTTGTACTCTTCGGTGTCAAACATCCATAGATCTGACAGGTAATTGGCTGATAACAAACAATTAAACCTCATCATTTCTTGTGTATTCTTACTTTTGATTCCAACGTCTATAAATCCGCCAAACAGAATGACATAGTGTTTCCATAAGACCATTCTGATAAGTGGCATTAATTCAACTTGCCGGATCAAACATGACGACACACCGATGTCCACTCCTGCCAGAGGGTCCTTTCTTAGTCTCGATCTTCTCCCAAGCATGATTCTTGATGCTGGAAAGCCACTTGTCGAATGGTCAGCCGTGGTAATGCTGGCGTACAGTAGTCCGACGAGTCGACTCACAAAGATCTCGATAATGATGAAACGATGTCTGGGTAGGACTAGCATACTCCCCGCCTAAGGTGTGATGAGCGAGTGGATGGATCGATCGCATACAATACGGAGACGCCTGCTCACCAAAGATCAGTATTCCTCCGCCTTCTGTCAATCCTCCGCCTGCAACTCCAGCTGCACTGCTTCTAGGCGCCGGACCGTTGCCAGACTTATATTCCCGCCATTCGTCCTTGGTGATGTCGTATCTCATAATTGAGTTATAGAATGTCGCTCGCGATCCATCGAAGTATTCGCCAAACAGGAGGCAATGATGATTGCTGACAGGCTCTGATGCCAACGTGGGCGGCGACGCCAGATGCAGAGCATTAGTTCGAGGTGAAGGGTGAGCTTCCAGAGTGATCACAGATGGAGCTGTGTGCTGATAGAGCCGTTCAATCAGTGATAGCTCTCCAATGTAAAATGAAAAAGGAGAAAGCTCCGTCTTCCGCTTACCGCCGCCATCTCCCTCTGATACTTCTCCAGAATAGCTTCGAGATCCTCCTCGTCCTCAACATCTTTGCCCTTGCCTTTCGCGACGGCTTTGATGGCTAGAGCGACCCTTTTAGCGGCTTTATCTGCCTGCTTGGTCTTCTTAGCAGCCTTGACCGCTGCTTTGGAAGCCTTGTCACTTTTCCCCGGGGCCATAGCAGTCAGCGAGCTAGCAATGTTCCCGAAAGATGATCCTTAACCATACACACTTGGCTGGAGGTGAGAAGTGGAGGTGACCGCCACACGACGATTATCGCCGAGAGCGCCGGTGGCGAGAAGTTGAGGTCGAGCTGAGCGCGACGCGTTAACATGACCACCACGATCTCGATACCGTCGTTCCCGCTTTTTCTCCTGTCTCCTCGACGAATCATACCTCCGAAGCAAAGTCAAGTATACCAAGGAGACTGACTGGCTGAGGACAACGTATTACCGATTCCGATCAAGTAGAAGCTGCGTCCTAAAAGCTGAAACGAATCATATCCAACGATGAGCGACGTTACACTGGACAGTGGGGTGTTCTTCCGGCGGGTGGATAAGATCTTCTCAGCATGGGAGGTGAGGCCTTTCCTTGGTCCATCAATCAACAGTACCGAAATATGGTTGATGCAGAGCTCTGAGAAGTGTCTGATCTATTAATGGAATTATAATGACTTTACGACCTGGCACTGACTTTGCCGATTTCAGCAACCGACAGAAGATACTGCAGAATTCGCCGATTTGACAGCGCTTCAGATTCTGATGGGAGAGCCCAACGAGGAATCTTCCACCAACATCAAAGGTGCTGCGCTTCAGGTGAGCCGCAAAGTCTAGTCCAGCGAAGAAACACCACGTCATCATGTTGGAATGTGGTCATAACGGTTTCTGTCCGTGATATGGAGTGTGCCCGGTCATGACAGATCATAAGCTGCTGTCGCTCGAATATCCTTCCCCTGTTGTTCAGCCGTTCTGCGGACAGATTAACTGATCTCCCCTTCGAGCTAGACTTATCTCCTCGGCTACGAATTCCCCTCTACCCTGATCCTTCTCACGAAATCTCCCAGAAAAATAACGTTTGTTTGTAGCCCCTCTAAAGGTCAGTCGTTCGAATCGTATTTCGCAAGCATCCTCCTTGTGCAAGGTGATAGTGCGGCTGACCTCGACTTAGCTAAAATCCTTCGGCAATTGAATCCCACAAACGGGATTGAGGTTGAAGTCCAAGCTAAAGGCAAAGACGAAGCCAGTGCCCGTGGGTTCTGTTGTTGTCATAGCAGTAATGATCCTGACCGAATTCGAACATAGAGATTATCCCTACTATCATTCTATCTCTCGGCGAAGCAAAAATTGGGCATCTGCCGAAGGACCGGCAGCAGGGAAAGCTGGTCGACGAGTGGAACAAAGCGTGAAATCATTTCTTGCTCGTTGCGCGTGATAAGCCTAGCTTTATGCTGAATTGTGGTATAGAATCACGGCCTCAAAAGCACATATTGAGATGATTGATATGAGTGTTGCGATCTCCGCAATACTGGCTGAGAAAGATTCCGAGGAACTGGTGAGAACGACCGTGCTTCGTTCGGACGAAAGTGGAGTTCAGAACAGGCTGATTGACAAAAACAACATAGAAATACATTCTTACGGGTTCCAGGATGACGTCGACAGCTATGATTCATTATTTCAAGAGCAAGATGGAAGCAATTCTGGATAGGGGAACTGTTGTGCCCCATGATCTGCTGGCAGGGTGGGTCTTTTTGTCTATATCCGATCCGCTTCTAATCTTGTCTGCTCAGCATGGTGGAGGAGAAGATCGGGAACGATGAGAAAGGAGCAGATATGAAATTGTGGTCGAAGAACCAAGCTCTAGGTGATGTAAGTCGATGGGATCTTATTTACTCGATCTCTCGCTGACGGGATTATGCCAGGTGGATTTCCCATCGTCGGACTGGGTCTATACTCCGATCATCCAATCAGGAGGAAAATACGATATCAAATACTCTGCTACCTCGAATTCTGACCCTCTGAAACCTGGTGTGGTTTTGGCGAGCTTAGGCATTAGGTATAAAGGCTACTGCAGTAGCATGGGGAGAACATTCATGATCAGTCCTTCAAAAGTGAGTCATTATCGTTTGAGCGATGTCGTGGCGTAGTCGTATATCTGACGTGCATCGCTAGAAACAAGAGGATGCCTATTCAGCTCTGCTAGACCTGCGAACTGAAGCTCTGAAACTGTTAAGAGCTGGAGCTGTTGCAAAGGATGTTTACAATACGATCTTTCAGACTTTGCAGAAGAAGAACGCAAATCTCGCCGAGAGTTTTGTGAAGAATCTCGGTTTTGCTGTGAGGACACATTTTGCTAGATTGCTCACTTATTGCCCAACTGACAGCCATTTGGACAACGGTGATTATCGTCTTAGACTGGAATCGAGTTTAGAGACAGTTCTTTCATCATTGGCCCGAAGAACGGCAGGACATTGAAGGAGAACATGGTTTTGATCATCACCTTGGGTCTGACCGATCTACCAGATCCCAAAGACAAGAGCAAGAAGTGAGCAATATTGATTATCAGAAGCGAGTTGTTGCTGAACCCGACAACAGGTACTCGTTACTTCTCTCCGACACTGTCAAAGTCGGTCAGGAAGGTGCTGTGGCGCTTACAGAGGGATGTACCAAACTGAAAGATGTGGTTATGGAATTCGACGTAAGTATATTTATTGATGTTCATGAGGCTCCTGTATTCGACTATTATTTGGATTCCCACCTCATGTGGCGCTGACGCACATCCCAGGAAGAAGAAGAGGCATCCCCTGCACCGTCTCCCGAAAAGCCTAAAAAGACTACAACTAACGGAAAGGCCAACGGTAAATCTCCTGTCAAGCAACCACGAGCTTCGACTGGCGGTGGGCAGAAGAAGACACGTGGAGCTCAACGCGAACAAATCGAAACAACAACGGCTACAAGAATCAAGGCGCATCAGGCGGAACTGCACGCGCAACGCAAGGCCGACGGCCTGAAGAAGTGGGAGGATGGAAAGGGAGATGGAGACGATGGGAGGAATAAAGTGGTAAAAAGATATGAGAGCTATAAGAGAGAAGAGCAGCTACCAAGGGCTGTGGAGGATCGCCGCGTGAGTTCATCGAGCTCTAGGTCAAATGATTGGTTTCAGCCACAATGGATATTGACCTGTCTTTCTGGTGCAGATATACGTCGATGAGGTGCGACAAACCGTCGTTCTTCCGATCTACGGCTTTGCAACACCGTTTCATATCTCGACCATTAAAAATGTTACGAAGAATGAGGAGGCCGAGCATATCGTTCTGAGAATCAATTTTCAGTCCCCAGGTCAGATAGCAGGGAAGAAAGAGGACATGGTGAGAGCTTTTAAGGCAATGATTCGCATCTCTCTGCCTATCAGTCGGTTCGCATATCATGAGATATTGACCTGAGCTGACACGATATTCGCTGCAGCCCTTCGAAGATCCCGATGCAACCTTCCTCAGGTCCGCCTCCTTCCGCTCAAAAGATCACCGGCATATGATGAAAGTCTACGAAACTATCATGGCTCTGAAGAAAGCAGCTACGAAACGGGAAGCAGAGCGGAAAGAGATGGCAGACGTGATTGAACAGGAGAAATTGATTGAAATCAAAGGACGGCATCCGTATACGCTGAAAAATGTCTTCCCTCGGCCTGCTACGGAGGGCAAGAAGTCGGATGGGACATTGGAGATTCATCAAAATGGTATTCGGTACCGACCAGATGGACCTGCACCGAAAATCGGTGGGTTGAGTGGATTTCAGGCTGAGATACGTACTAACCAAAGCGTAGATCTCCTCTTCAGCAACATCAAACATCTTTTCTTCCAGCCCAGTGAAAAGGAGCTTATCGTTCTGTTACATGTACATTTGCGAGCGCCGATTATGATCGGGAAGCGGAAAACTTATGTGGGTCTCATTACTGGATCAATCCATGGGCAGGACTAACCAGCTCATGTGCAGGATGTTCAATTCTTCCGGGAAGCTAGTGACATAGCATTCGATGACACCACCAACGGTAAACGCCGCAAAGCACGATATGGCGACGAAGACGAGATCGAGCAAGAGCAGGAAGACCGGCGGCGTCGGCAAGAACTGGACAAAATGTTTCAGTCGTTTGCAAAGAGGATCACAGATGCGGCCCAAGCCCAGCAATACGAGCTGGAAGTGGACATACCTTTCCGTGAACTGGCGTTCAGCGGTGTCCCTCACCGAACAAACGTTCTACTACAGCCTACGACTGATTGTTTGGTTCACCTTTCGGAATTCCCTTTTACCGTCATTACGCTTTCCGAGGTGGAGATCGTTCATTTGGAAAGAATACAGTTTGGGCTGAAAGCCTTTGATATGGTGTTCGTTCTCAATGACTTCAAAAAGCCTCCAATCCACATCAACTCCGTCCCTGTTGTTCATCTGGATAATGTCAAGGAATGGTTAGAGTGAGTCAAAATCAAATCTCGAATTGCTGGTTTGGTTTATGGCAGTCGATGGAAAAATATTAACCTAGCTTGACAGTTCCGTGGACATTCCCATCTCTGAAGGCCCGGTCAATTTGTCCTGGCCAGCCATCATGAAGACAATTAATGACTCGCCGTACGACTTCTATGCAGAGGGCGGATGGGAGTTCCTGACTGGTACTGGGGATGTAAGTAAAGCCATACGAACTTGGAATGGGATTGACCTGAAATGTGGTAGGATGACGAATCGGATGAGTCATCTGAAGGATCAGAGTTCACTGCAAGTGAAGTAGACGATGAATCGAGCGAGAGTGGTAGCGAATCTGAGTGTACGTTCTGGAATCATCTTTTATTGTTGGTCACTGCTACTCTGCAAGCTCACCTCAATGACACCCTGCAGTCGACGACGACGCTTCGGATGGGTCAGAAGACGATGAGGACGACGAGTCAGAAGGCGAAGATTGGGATGAGCTAGAAAGAAAAGCTGCAAGAGGTGAGAATCTCGCACGAAATATCACTGTGAAGCTGACGAAAGTATTGTAGCGGATGACAAACGACGACAGAAGGATGGGGATTCATCAGATGACGGTGGGAAGAAGAAAAAGAAAGGTGGGAGATAATTTAGTGACTAGGTCACTTGATCACTATGAGAGTGGGCAATCTGTTTATTCCCATAAACTGTCATTGAATTATATCGCCATGCTGTTTGTATACTGTATACAGTCCGTCGAGGGAGCACGACAAGGGTCGCCGCACCAGAAATGCATTAATTTTCTCGCCCCGGTAAGGCTCAAGCTGCAGCCTCTGCCGAGTTTTCGCATCAGGCCAGGATCACTCTGGAAAGCTGCAATGTTTGTGTTTGATATTGTATCTCTCTCCTCCAGCATCGTTCTGCCAACACAAAGATTGCAGTTTCGCCACAGCAACACAGGCAATCTTCCATTCATAGACATCTACCGTACATGACGCATTGAGCGACCAACCCCGATCTACATTACGAATCCCAGGCTCAGCAAGCTCAAATGCTGTCCTTTCAGAGAGTCCATTCTTCGCCTACGCGTTCTTCCCTTCCTGTTGGGTAGCACCGCCTTGCTTCTTCAACTCCTCCATGAATTCACGTATCATCACGATTTTGTTCCTCAAAAAGGCGGTCAACCCCCAGCCGTCAACCTCGATGACGATCATCCTGTATCCCTGTTCCAACTTCAATTTAGCATCATCACTGCTCATAGCGATTCCAAGAACTTTTACGTCACAAAAGTGAATGGATCGTCAGCATAACGTTGATGAGTCTGCTAAGTATCTGGAACCTTACCGGGTAAATTGTATTTTTTGGATGCTTCAAAGACCTTTGTTGTACACTCAATGAATGCAGGATCGCCCTTTGCCATCCCAAGGGGTAAACCGAGATCTATTCCCAGGTCTCCGGCTCCGATCATCAAGCCGTTGACTGGGGTGTTTGTGATCAGTTGCGTTTCTTTGTTCGACAGTCATCCGCCTCTGCATTCCAACCTCGTCGGAAGCGAGGTGGATGCTACGGATTCGGAGGATAGCTCACCGCCAGGGACTTGAGCGATTTCATCGACATTATCGCATCCAAGCTTGGACTCGATCTGCAAGATGATCTGCACGCAGATACATGAAATCAGCCTCTACAGTCTCTAATTCCGCCCAAGGAAGAGACAGCCAAATGTTTCTGGGCTTACAGCTGCGGTGTTCCAAACATCGAAGACAGTCTTGCCCTCTGGAGCAGCGTCATTGATTCCCGGGTAAGCCGCGAATGGGGGCCAGGACCTTTCTCCATGGTTCGGTTTGAAGAAGCGAGCGTACTTGACGATCGCGCGAGCTTGCTCCACTGTCTCGGTCTGGACCTCTTAATCAGAGGAGGATTCTTTATGAAAATGAGGGACGTACGTGAGGAACGATAATCGCAGAAGCTCCAGCATCCTACCAGGAGAGTGACACAACGTCAGCCCTATTAGATCATCCGTTCAATGATCATATACAGTATGGGGGCCGACGTACCAAAGCCCAGCCGATATACCTGATGGTTTTCCATGAGCTATTGATCCCCATCCAAAAAGTGCACAACTCACTCGTGGCTGTGCCCGGGGACTCTGCGAATAATCCCAAAATGTGTTAGCCACACTCGTCGTGCAACCGTCGGATATCAGTGCCTACCGGACAATGACTGCGGTGTGACCTCCTGAAGCGAGTTGGACAAGCCTGATGAGATCAGTCATCTCTCGAATGCCTGCCAGAGCCGACGGCATCATTATTGTTAGCATGATCTTCGCACTTCACAAGCTGCGATGTTGGACTCGCTGTATGGTGAATGCTCCCAGTCCAGGAACAGGAATTCATATCCAATTCCAGCCATAAATCTATCACGATCTCACGCCATCAGCACTCTCTCCTACTTTCAATGGTGTCCCAAAAAGTGTTGCAGAGAGAAGAAGCACTAAACGAACCTCGCATAGTCCGTAGAAGAGAAGCCCATGACCGCGCCGATCAGAGGCTCCTTGAGCGCCAACCTGTCAACGAGGTTGTAAGGCTGACCGAGGTCATTTGCTCTGAAGTGGTACATAGGAAGTGGCTGTGGTACGCGAGGAGGGATTCCAAAAGCACTAGCGAAACCTGTCGAGCCCATAGGCGGAGGAAGTGGGAGAGACTGATAGTCTGAAGTCCAAGGTTGTGAAGACATATTCGGATATTCAAATAATTTCTGTTGATAGCAGGGATCTCAGAGATAAGGATGGATGATGGATGGAGGGTCGATGAGAGCAATATCTCGTACATATTTGCGTATATATATATATGATTCCCTCTATCTTGGGTGCCCGATACACCGAGAATCGATGCGTCACTTGCGAGCCGTAAGCCCCGGGCTGACGGCGAGCTGACGGCCAGGAGAGGGATTCATACGGCCATCCGGCGGCGCCATGAAACGAAACGCTTCGGCGAATGATACTGCGGGACTGGTCTAAGTGACCGTCCAAGGACTTTGGGTCCGATGTTAGGGTACCTCCCCAGGGGTCCAGCAGGGTGGGGGATTACAATTGAGTCGGACAGCCTTTGAGTTAATCACTTGCAAAGGACTTGATCGTTTGACCAAAGGGCCTGAGATATTTGCAGTTGTGCCAGCTCGTTGGTGAGACGAGCAGAGAGGTATCGTAGCGTTGCTGGGAGATAAGTTGAAGAGTCAAGAGTCCCTCGTCGGTCAGCTGAAGCCGGCGGTATGTGCTTCTCGTAAAAATCATGGCGGATAATGAGCGGACCAAGTGAGAGATGCCTCGGCTGGTGACTGATTGATGATGTTTATCGACCCTTCGTGTAAATGGAGCACATCCATCACGAGAGAAAATATATTGAATTGCATCTGTGGAACAGGAGAACGGAGAATATGCACATTAGGTATTGAGGAAAAATGGTATCCTTGTAGACAGGTCGATCGCAACTATGCGTCTTCCTTCTGACTATGCGACTTGTTATACGCGAGCACCACGCTGCAATGCCAGATCAGTGGTGTCCCTCTTGGATTGTGGGATCGATTATAGACACCCACCGGCCGATATTCTTGAAATACCATTCGCGGCCCGATTGTTCGGCGATGGGGAGGAACGGGCCCGGCGTTCCGCCTCTGAGAGTCAGGGCAATTCCCGTGGCCTCCAGCGACAAGGACTGCAGCTCCTCGAAAGGAACTTGCCAGATGACTTTGAGTTTACGGAGTTGTACGAACAAGAGACGATTGTTTGATAAGATTGAGACGGCATCGTCGCCTGGGATATCTGCATCTGAACTTAGTAGAGCTGGGCAATACGAGCGAGTTCAACTTACCCAGATGTGCCACGTAGGACTCCGTAAAATATGCCCCGGCATCCAAATCTTTCAACCACGATTGTCCAAGAGCCTCCCGAGCCGAGAAAGGCTGAAACAAGGTGATCAGCTTTGCATCCAGAAATATGGCATCAAGCTCACCCTCAGGACGCCGTCAGACGCAATGAATCTTGGCAACCGGACACGGTCAATGTCATTTTGGTCAAACACCGTCGTCGTATTTCTGATGCCCTCAGTAGATGCGGCCAAGAAGTCCATGACCCCAACGACTGGCTTAGTAACCAACCTGGAAGCAAGTCAGTTGATGTTTTTGGTGCGGAAAAGACAAGGACGAACCCGACAACACCCTGTCCGATGCCCTTCGCGAACCCAGCTGCGCCACCTTTCTCAGCTCCTTCCATAGGTTTTGAAGCTACTCCCTCGAAAGCGCTAGTAACGCTGTCGGCAAAAGCACTAGCCCCAGCAGCCACACCATACCTGAGCACATGTCAGCTATGCTCGAGCCCCCCACGACCCTACTCACAGAGCATGCTTCGGCTTATTCCTTCTCTGCGTCATACGACGCTTGCTCTGATACTCCGCATCCAAAGTCGCAGCCGACAAACCCTTACCGATACTGCTCGTGAACTTGGTCATACTGTTTGATATACCGAAGACTGTCTTCTTAGCGAAACTCGTGGCACCCTGTTTTCTGTCAGTTTTCCAAGCAAAAGTCACTCTGTCGACTTACTCTAGCAATACCCAGTCCGATATCCTTGTTACCATGCATCACGATACCCTGATAAGGTTCGTAAAAGATGTCCGATACTCCGGAACTGATATTATTAAACAGCCCGACGGGATTGCCCAAGAAGTCAGCCGATCCGAGGACACGGTAGATCTGGGACATGAACTGTTCTTGGTAATGGAGCATGACGCGCTCTTCCAAGGACGGTAATCCGAGTCGAACATTGTCAAGGAAAAGAGCCCGCAGAAGAACAGGCGCAGCATTTACGTTTCCGAGGGTCATCGTCAGAGCGTTGAGTGCGTAATAGAATGGGTTACGAGTCGACACTCTGGCTGTTAGTGATGGTCTACTAGAAGCTAGCTCACTTCTCATCCACATTCACACGGTCGGTACGCATGAACGAAAGCTCCAGGGAAACTGGCTGAAGTTGCAGGGATTCAAAGAAGACATCTGATTGAGAAGCTGAAATGTCGGGCTCAGGGATCTCTTTAGGATACTCGATGAGAGTACTGAACGTCAGCGGTATTCTCATCAAATGCTCACTCTTGAGTTGGCTCCTTCCAAGCTGCATCCTTGAACTTGGTAAATTCCAACAACGCAAACAAGAAATCCTCATCGAGCTCGACAGTCATAGCCTGGAGAAGAATTGTGGCGTATTTGATAAAAACGACACCGTGGGCTGATAGAGTCAGCTAGTGTCATCGACGGCAACTTACATCGATCTTTCAAAATTGCCACAGAGGCCTGAAGAGTCGGATGCGATTCCAGCTCTTTGCCATCTTTCGGTACAACCGTTGGATATAAAATGATAGGGAATATCCCACCGAAGAGCTGATTGTCGATCTGTATCCATTTACAGTCGACGAAAGTGTCATAATACTGGGGATAGTCGGAGAAGCCGATCTTCAAACCTCGGAGCGACATGTACACCAGTTCGTCGGGACGTTTGGTTATGACCGAGATTCCGATCCCCTCAAACTCTATCGTCAAGCTCAAGCTAGGCTTTTCGTTGACAGCCACTGTCTCGAACAGAGACGTGTTCAGGCTATCGGTACTGTCTGTCCGTCTGATTCCTGAGCCGTTCCGCTGGGTCGGCTTGAACAGACTCGTTTCCTCGTTGTATCTAGAGATGACCAAGAGCTGGGAGCTCCCATCAGCTTGCACGTCGAGGGAAAGCGTCATTCCCTTCTTGCCCTGTTGCAGCGGTAAAATCTTGATAGGTGGCTGAACGCCAATGGCCATCATATCGATTGTCTTTTCCAATCTGTACCCATCAACTAAAATCTTGATACGCTTGTTGATCGCCGTTGGCCTATCCCAAGTATAGTCGACCGTTTGATGTGGAGGAAGGTCCATGACAGGGTATTCTTCTCGAGAATTGTCCTCATCCTGCGATCGTCAGATTGATCACGAAAGTACAACTTACTGTTTGCTGATACCGCATTTTGACATCGGTGTCGTTGCGCAGCTTCAAGGGCCACGGCCCAGTCTCTCTGGTAAGATATAGGAAAATCGTAGAAGCCTGAATATGTGTCTCAACCCGCAGCAAATATGTTTTGGGCCCGCGAGTCGTCTGGCGACGAAGAGTGATGTTCGTCCGTCCGATATCGGCAATGTTGAAGGGCGCGGACCTGTCGTTAGTTGGGCTCGAGAATGCTTAGCTCACCATTTCAAGTTGGGCTCATCGAACGCCATGCTAAGCTGTGGTGGCGCACCATGCTGTAGCTCGTGGATGGGTACCATCTTGCCAGGAGCAATATCGATGACATTCTGCGTGCTGTGCTGACGAAGCTTGAGAGCATACGAAAATTGATTTTTCACCATAAAACGGGGAGCGATTGTGATCACTTTGGTCAATTTGTACTGATAGATTGTCAGCATATGTATAAATACCGACAATGAGGGCTCACCTTCCCAAGTCCCTCCGCATAGGATAATCCCACATAGTTGTCGCTGTGACCAGAGGCAGACAGCATGACAATTTGCATGTCCGCTGAGACAGGCTCGAAGGAGATTGGCTTGGACCACTTGGAATCGTCGACTTGCAGGAAGAGCCGATTTCGGCGGTCCTCAGTAGGATAGCCAAACACTGCGTATCGTCAGCCTTACTATGAAAAAGGAGAACTTTTTTGCAGACTCACTGAACGGCGTCGGAGTCTCCCGATGATAGTCGTCTGGTCATACGTCAGCAATATCCTCGAGACTACTAGCTCAACATACTGGCAAAGAGATCCTTTCCAGCAACAGGCTTTTGACCTCCCGTCCACGTCTTGGCAGCAAGATCAAACGGCAGCCCAGTCTTGTTGATGAAGATGTACGGACTGTATACCTGTACCTTAAAAGCACCCCCGGACTTCGGATAGGTACTAATTTGTCAGTGGTGAACCACTATACACACTTACAAGTAGTGAAGCTTGAGCATCAACTTTAATCCCTGCGGATCGGACAGATGGAAATGGTCTTCGATAGGCAACTCGGGATCGTCGGTATTGATGATAGCGTAATCGCTTTGTTTCAACACAGTATCCTCGGGTGCCACGCTCAGCAATAACAAGTGGCCTAGCTCGACAGTATGAATAGGACTCGAACCACCTTTGACCAGGAAGTTGCTGGAACTCATTCCGGTATTCTTGTCATGGATCCGGAACTTGATGTCGTATGGAAGGAGATTCTCCAGCTCCACAGGCGCACGCAGCGTAAGTGTCATCCGAGGGTAGTTTCTGTCGTCAGCTTAGATTCTCAGAAGCTAGCCTACCTTGCAGCGGGGTCTTTGGCATTGAAGTTAGCCTGAGCCTGGAAGTAAAAGGCAGGTTCCTTTGGAGTCTGATGCTTGCAGCTGATAGGTCGGATGGGTCTTGACATGAGTTGTCGCCAATGTAGCGCGCTCGACCAGCTGTAATCGAAGCCGAAACCACCTAGAGCGGATGGTCAATTGCGTTCCTATGATCCTCGATGAACCTACGTAATGGTCTCAAACGGAACCTCTGCTCGTATGCCGCCTCGAGCGGAAGAGGGCACGATTCGCCAGGACCTGAGAATCAGCATTGATCATCAAGGCAAAACTCACCAATCTTCATAGCACCAGAGGAAGCCTTGCCGTGGGCATCCACAACTATCATTTCCACAGGTAGATGGGTCTGATTCTCGACGTTGAGAGTGGAACGGAACGTGATGATCTTGATATTGTTCTCCAATCTGATCTCACATGTCATCTGATGCTGGACCTTCTCGATTCGCGGTCGTAAATTTAACACATGCTCTCCCTCGCGATCGACGGAGATTGATCGCAATGCTTCCCAGGGTGAATTCTCCAGCTGAAGACCGAAGGCGTTGTGTCTTGCAGCGGAAATGTTCTGTCATGTCAACGACGTTCAAGCAAGATGACTTACCTCTCGGGTCTGACGGCGGTCTTCGAATCGCCAGGGGACGTCTGCACCATCGTCCAGTCTCTTAACTCCCGATACACGGCTGAGGTCATTGGTCTCTGGCCACAAAAGAAGAGTGAGGCCCGTACGGTTACGAACTCGGAACGGCGCATCGGATCCACGTCCTTCCTTCGCTCGATGCCCTTCCTTGCTCCATACCGTCATGCTAGTGATAGCAAGTTCGATGAAAGCCGACGTGACATTAAGCTCCAGACGTTGGTCCGCAGACAGCCGGACAGTCAAAGGATTAATACCAGGCCCTGTAGACGTCCGAGTGACCTATTGCATTTTAGCCCATACCCAAAAGATAACCCACCTTCAGATCAAACTTCCAAGGATCCATCAAGGGCTCGAAGTACGAGTTGGCAAGGTTGAAGTAACGAATGGACGTAGTGATGGAGGTTGCCATTTTCATCTACGTCGTCAGCTAACCTCATGTCTGACTACTCACGTCACCAGACCAGTCGTTGACGATGATCGTGAACTGTTCAGAAGACAGATGCACCATCGGCATCTCGTGAAGATCACCAACAAGTACGAGCTGGAAGCCATTGATATGGGCTTTGAGCTGAAAGTAATCAAATCAGCCAAGACCCACACCTTTTAAACGCACCTGTTCCTTTGAAATGAGAACCCGAGCCTTATCGACGGACG
Organism: Phaeotremella skinneri; assembly: GCA_001599695.1. NCBI lineage: Eukaryota > Fungi > Basidiomycota > Tremellomycetes > Tremellales > Phaeotremellaceae > Phaeotremella > Phaeotremella skinneri. The sequence continues at coordinate 229,954 of BCHT01000003.1, forward strand.
GACGCCTTCGACTAACAGATGTCCGTCTCGTATGCTTAGTGGAGACGAGGGTCGTCGTTTCCGTCGAAGCATCCACTGTAGTGGTCAAGCTCGCTCTCCTTTCAGGGGCCGGGGGCGCATTACCCTCAGGAGCCAAAGCCTTGGTAGCCACAGCCGAGGCTTTATTGACGATATCCATAATAAGCATAATGTCGGTGTACGACGCTCGGAAGATTATAGGATCAGGGATGTCGACGTCGAAGCTTGTCATTTGCTGAGATCCTCGTCGACGAGTATCAAGCGACAGTGCGACATTCAGATCATCGAGGAACTTGACTCTATCGGTGGGTCGATCCATTCGACCGAATGACATTCCGAGCTTATCGACTTTCAGAGCAAGGATACTCTGCTGCGATACGAGAACCTCCTTGACGGAAAGTTGAATGGCTTGTGAACGGGAGTCTGAGTCGTTGGCCAAAACAATTACGGTAGCTTCGACTACCTCGACTCGGAAAGATAAAGACCCAGATGTAGGTGTCGGACCCTCGATTGGCTCGTCCGGTTCAGCCTCGACTACGTCGGGCTGCCCCTCGGATGTCTTCTTGAAAGGACTGACAGCGAATTCCAGCAAGGCCGCAAGAGGGTCAACAGCAAGGATCAACCTAGGACTATCCACGGTAAGGATCGCTAAAGCAGATTTATCGCTCCCACCAGCCATGGTGTATTGCAGCATACTACCAAAGTCAGCATAGTCGAATACATCTAAGACTCACATCTGCTTCCCATCATGCTGTGATGCCGGGATAATATCTCTGAAGATACTACTGCCCTTTCTCGTATTCGAGAAAGTCAAAGTCTGAAGCGAGACCTCTGCTTCCATAGCCCCATCGGACAACCGTTTCATGCCGACATGGGTCTTCACCAAAGCGAATCTTGCGATACTGTGTCCGCGTAGATCACTCTCATCGATAGCGTCAACATCGTAAAGTTCCAACCCGATTGATCCGACTGAGAAAACAAAGTCCAGAGCAGTCCAAAGACGGATATCGCTATCCTCGAGTCGTGCTACGCTGAGTTCCGGACCAAGATCTGCTCCTTCCTCCGCTGGCGGGGTCTCCCCCACCGGTGTGCCGGGGGAAGTAATCGTTGCTGGAGTAGAGGGAATCGTATCGGGCGTGCCATCGGAGTCTGCAAAATTGCTAAGAGCTTTAGGCAGAGAATTGACCAGACTCATCAACAACACATATTGCCGCTGAGTGAGGGACAATTTGACATCCGACATGTCGGTAGTGATCTTGAGTCAGCATGCGGCATCGACGAGAAAGCTTACCTCTGTATCTGCATGATGAGGATCCGATCGGTGACTAGTCCCTCCGGCCTGCTTGATAGCAGCAGTAATTGCAACATCATCGATCATCTGCAGCGTTGAACGTTTACCATCGACAGTGATTTCCGAAGCAACATTGATTCCCCGAAGACTGGCGTCGATAGTACTCGTGTCCCCTGGGTCGCCCAGATATCTGTTCTTTGCGACTATCTCTCCCAGCTTCAGAATAACCATGTCAGGCGAGACGAGTCCGTCTCGTGGTAGAACGATGATCGGTGTCTTGACGACGATATCGTAGTGCATCCGAGTGACCTCCGATGCCCTCTGAACAGCTGCTTGAGAAGCTGCGTCATACACTGCTTTCATTCGCGCAAACTTGAGCGCGAACTCGTAAAGGTCTTGCACAGGTCTCTCCATGAACGTGAACCTGAGAGAACCAGCTCGGAGGTTTACCGACGAATTGTACCCAGGGAAGGTTTCCTCATCAGTAGGATCGAAAGTCTCGTAGCTGAAATCGGCCAGCTCTTCCCCTTCAATCGCCAAGAGCTGCTTGAACGAAGGAGAGGCAACTTCGCCTTTGGACAGATCTTCCAGTGATATGTTACCGAGTCTAGCTCCAACCCGAAGTGTCCCACTGCGGAGCATAATAGCGACATCCGCAGCAGGCAGAGCGAGTAAGGCGAAGCGATTATCGTCATTCTCCAGCGCGACTATAAGGTTAGCACAATCATCATTCACAACCCACCTTGAGCACTGGTGAGCTTAACGCGGACTCTGATCTTATCAGACGAACTCGTCTCCTCCGCTGGGACATCTATGTCATCGGCCTTGGCTTTTGTCTCGGCAGGCTGCTCATTCTGAGGAACGAAGGTAGTCATAATGAAGTCGTAGAGAGAAAGAATCGGTTCTGGAGCAACGGTGATATTGAATGTCGATAATTCAGTATCAACGCTCTGATCAACGCCTTCATGTTTGGTCATGAACTCGGGTGATTCCTTTTGAACCTTCATATACCGAACTTGCAAGAGTTTGATATCATTCGACGCATCGCCCTTGTTGGCTGACGACAGTAATGGCCGGCTGGGTTTCCCTTGTTCGATCATTGCGAGAGTCACAGAGCGGAGGTAAAGGTCGACCGACATATCCCATTTACGCAGGGCAAACGTCAAACCAAAGCCCTCAAGAAGCGCGTTGGCGAGAGCCTTCTCAGTATCAGGTCCAGTGGATTTAAACAAGGATGTTTCAAGCTTCCCAACAGAAAACGAAAACTCGAATGTGACTTGCTGTAGATCCCTCCGCTGACTTTCGGTGGTACCATCCCGCGCTTCGTAAAACTCTTCTCCCTTGCCCCCAGCAGAAGAAGACGAATCGTCTTTATCCTCTTTCTCGATAGTACGAGTAGAGATGATAGACTGATTGTCATCCAGATTGTACTCCTCTATCCTCTGCTGACTTCTAAACCGATCCCGACTAAGTTCGATTTTCGGTCGAACAACCTGATCCTGCGGTGCATCATCCCCGAACTTGGGAACAGCAACGTCGATGAATTTCATCAACGTCTTGTACTTTCGATCCGAGAAATTGACCTGCAATTCAGGCAATTCACCAGCAATCTTGAAGCGGGTCAAGTTGGGCGCATTGAGAATAGCGTTCTGAACCGAGAAAGACATGTTGATCCGTTCCACGATATGGATCTCGCTTTTCCCCGACGGATGCGGACTTTCGAGAGCCTGCATACAAGCTTCCAGGTCGTCGCCCATAAGAAGTTGAGTAGACTCCAAACGAAGGGATAGCTTGTCGTACATGAGATCTTCGAGTTGGCGGTAATCGTCGTCCGAATATTGCCGGCCACGTTTGCTCTGAATCTCCCTCAGCTGATCCTTGTCGGCCAACTTGCTGTCTACCGCAATATGACCGGCATCCAGGACAAGCGTCTGACAGGTTTTCGCCGTCACGTCCATGGGAATGATGATGATAGGAGCGTTCATGTCGACATGAATGTCTACCGTCTTGTGCTGTTCAAGCGCATACTCCAGCCCGGCTCGTGTTTCTTTTCGAATCCCATCAAGTGTCTGTCCTGCAGCATCCAGTAGTGCCCCGATAGATTCCAGCTGACTCTCTGGAGGTTTGAAGAAAGCAACCACAGCTTCGACATATCCCTTATGATAGATAATCTCCAGATGCCGCATTCGAACCGTGACCGCGTTGTCAGCTCGGCCATCTAAGGGAGCGTGCTCGAATTCCACAACGAAGAATGGATCCACTTCATTAGGCCCTGATGCCTCATCTACACCTCGCCCTATCTCCTCCATCGCCTCGTCAGTGCCCCCATTGTCCAAACTCGTTTGGCGAGACTTCCCTTTATCCTGCTTCGACGTCGATTGGGCAGCCTCGATGTCCTTGACCTGGACGATCTGTGGGTAGATGGAGTTTGGCGTAGTCCCGTCGTATACCCTAAATCCACCAAGGGCAAGCCTCGCAGCGAGTGACTCTGTAAGCTTGACGGCATCCGCAGAGAAAGAATCGAAAACCAGTGAGATGACATCTTCATTTCGACCATGTGGCTCGGTTCGCAAGGCAAATGTTCCTCTGTTCAACGTCGATGAGACTCGATACTGCATGAAGTCCGGAGGGATCGAACCAATTGTAGCAGATGCGGCTACGGCGTCGTAATCGATAATATCGTCAATCTCCTTTCGCTCATCTTCGGTAATGACATTTTCACTCGATCCAGTTGAGGCCTTGCCGCCACCCCATACCCATTGAGACCACGTCTGTGTCTGTGGCTGTGTCTTCAACCGCTCCTCCTCCAATCGTTTCCGAGTAGCAGCATCCTGCTTAGCCTTGGCTCGCGCTACCGAGCGGAAGAAACGAATATCTTCGTACCGCAGGTCTGTTTCTAACTGCGCTAAAGCGCTGCCATCCTATACTGGCGTCAGCAGCCTGAGTCATGAGTTCTGGGAAACACCACTTACTTCAGTGGGTAAGGCCTTTCCCTCCGGAAGCGCCAGCTTCTTAACATACAACTCGACGTATTTCTTCCGTATATCGCGCCGTTCCCGGAAAAAGTCCCATGACCACTGCCTATGTTTCTCGTGAACCTCGTTCGAGATAGCATTCAACGCGAATTTCAGCCTCGCCTTGGCTGGGTTAGCCTTAAACTCTTCCTCCGTCGGCCTGAATTTGTAATACTGATGCGTGCGTGTGTAGAAGTGGAACACGTCGACCATGGATAGAGCGTCTCGATATTGGTCCCGATCAACGATTAGACCGATCTCGTCGAAGATGATTTGAACGTCATACTTGGGCTGTGTTGCCGATATTGACTTATTGACGATCATCTGGAGGGAGTATGAGCGAGGCGTCCTCTCCACAAAGCCGAAATACCCACTCTGGCTTCTCCAGTCACAGGTTTGAGGATGTACTGGTGTTTGGGTGATCCCACAAGCTATTGATATCATTAGCGCCCACCTTGCTATCCTAGATCTTTGAAAGACTCGCCATGTTCTTCAAGGCGTCAATGGTCCCTTGTCTATCATCCGCTCCTCGATCTAAACTTCCAGTGTCGGTATCAAAGTAAACACCCAAAGCGCTCAGTTTAGCCACCTAGAAGAATCAGAGTCAATAAAGGACCTTGCCTGTCGACCATCACCAAAGCTTACCTTGTGGACGCTATCAACGCTTCCCTGAATGAACGACTCCACCCAATTGCCATCCGTGGAAACAGCCTTGAACTCCGATATCGTCAATCCAGCAGCAAAGGGGTGCTAGAATACCGATCCGTGAGCTAATCTCCTATCATATAGTTAAATGCACATACTTCAGGAGTACTCGTCCCATCCTCATACCTGATATGGATATTCTTGACATGAATCTGGACATTATTGATAACCTTCTCAATAATAGCTCCAATATACGTTTGTTTACCTAAATCATTGTCTATCAGCAAAAGTCATTCTCACATGGGACAGGTCATAGTGACCAACAATAGTGATGAATAGCTTCACTCACTACCATCATGTCCCTGCTCAACCTGACTAGCAGCACTATCTACCGCCTCAGCGCTTCGCAGTTTATCCATCTTCCCAGCTTGTTCCATCTTCGCATCCTCCTCTGGATCAACTTTTCCTTGGGGTCTCGCCTTTGCCAGGATGTATACATCATCGATAGTCATCTTCACAGGCTCTGTCTTCAGTTGAGTCCAGGGGATGGAGAAGGATAGATTGCCAACATCTCCAGCGACAATGGTGACGGGAAGCCCGAATCTTTCGAGTAAAGACTTCTTGAGATGTAATCCTCGGAGTTTGATGTCCCCTGCGCATGTTCAACATCAGTATACAGCTAGGCGAGAGGAAGCTGGTGATATGCAGTGTCTACACATGGAAAGCTTACCTCCAAAGACAGGTAAACTCAAATCCTCAGTGTTGAGATTCTCCACATAAGGCGAAACGTAGACATTCAGCATCCGCAGCGCGATATTCTTGAGGGCCTGCATGGTGGGCAATGCAAATCGACGATGAAGAGAGTTTGAAGATGTTCTGGAATTTCTCCCAGAACAAGTTGTGACTCAATCCCAGGGATAAGGTTTCTTAGGACAGAATGAGAATCGGGATTCAGTGGCTCATCGGTGGACGCGAGCTATGACGATAGGATGGCCGTGGGAAATATACTTTGACCCCTTTCCTGGGACTGTGGGGACTGTCGCGATAGTGAGGTAGACGTTATGGGGAGAGAGTCAAGGTGAGATATGAAGAAGACTGTGGACGACTAAGGAGGTCGTTAAATGGTTCAGTGTGGTTGCAGGTTGCAGGAGACCAACCTGCAGTGTGCGTCATCAGCGGACCCTTTTCTCAATATTGAATGTGGCACTCTTCAAACCCAGCCCGCGTTCCTCTTGTCACCGACAGTGCACTCTATCTGCAAGTGGGACTTGCTGTATCGTGCATAGCGGTCAGAAGTATCATAAACCCATGAGTCAATGCATGGAGAAAAATGAGCTGTGAATCGTGAGTTATCTTCTATACTGATTTAGCAGAAATCAATGGGGAACACCATCTCCCGGGTATCTCCGCTAACTATGAACCGTCAGACCACAATTGTCCGCCCTTAGAGCCTTTCCCCCTACCTCATGCCAGATTGTAAGATCACAATCAGCAATCTGTAACACTTGGACCTCCAGTCCATCGATTTCTATCCCATCACGTCCCTTCGATCCACAAATCATTCCAGCTTTCCCCTCTTCACACCCTCCATCCCGCCCTTGCCCCAGCCAAGCTCAGCGATGCGCTCTGCCCTGAGTCCCTCCTTCTCGACCTCCTCAAGCTCCTTCTGCTTGACAGCTTCTCTGTCTTTCGCTGACGCAGCAGCAACACGGGCTCTGAAAGCGTGGTACTGGTTTTGAAGGAATGATCAGCCACAGCCAGGACTGCAACATAGAGGACATACCTTGTTGTCGGTACCCATGATAGTGTCCCACCATCTATTTGGCAAAACGACATAGTCAGCTCCAGCTTTTGCCGTCAAAAGGTTATCCACGGAAGGCCACAGCTGGGTAACTACTGCAAACGTTCACTCACCTGAACGAAGTACTGTAGCAATTCCTAAACAGGCAAGTTGGTCAGATCCGATCGAACGCAACAGAATACTCAATCTTCAACTTACAGGAACGCTTGGTGGTGGAAATCATGGTGATCAGCCCCAGCCCAGAACGGGAGGAAATGCCTCAAGCTCCAAGGGAAATCATATCCGGAATGGGCATCGACGGCCTGGAACAATCGCAGGGTGATCCAAAGATAGACGGTGAGGATATGGAGATCCTGGCGGAAGAGGCAGTACAAGAAAGGGCCACCGACGGTTCCCTGACCGAGGATGAGAATCTCAAGGGGGTGGGCGTACTCAGCAGCCTACGATCCATTGTTAGTTCCGCAGGCTCGGGTAAGTTGAACATTTACTTACCAGACCAACGGGAGCCGAGAATTCGTGGTGAATCTTGTGGATATTCTTGTACAACGGTCCCCAGTGCAGAGCCCGATGAGCAAAGTAGTGGTACATGTCCTCGAACACGAAGAAGATTGCGATTTGAACTGCCATCAACCATAGGGGCGAGAAGGGAACCTGCGGTAGGATTAGTTAGAAGCTACTTGCCACCAGATCAGAGAGCGTGAGACGTACCTCAAACGTGGCCATTCCAAAGTAGCAGCAGATCGGGTGGAAAACGAAAATCTGAGGTAGCTCAACGGTGAAATGGGTGAGGAGGACGAGTTTGAGGCATTTCATCAATTGAGCATTCGAGACCTTCTTGTTCTGTGGGCAGATGTCAGTCACCACCCCCCTTGCCATTGCATAGGATTGATCGCAGACAGATTCGTGTCATACCTGCTGAATCTTCCATTGGTGAAAGTAAGGCATAGCGTCGATGATCAGCCCTGTAAGATAGTCTTTCGTATCAGCGGGTAAAACTTGTCGACCTGAGCAAAGAATAACTCACAAGGTATACACCGTGCAAAATAGACGATCTGCAGCCAAAGAACAAATCAAAATCAGCGCCACTCCGATTTCACCGCGTTTAACCAACAAAGCATCGTCGCTCAAGCAACTATCCCCCACTCTATCGGAATCGGAATAAAAACTCACCTCGTGCATGACAAAACTCATTATCCCCGTCGCCAAAACCGCATTCCCGATATGGATATAATAGCTCGCCCAAGCTCGCTCAAACCAATTCATCGTTAATAGATCGACATCGCCGTAGAGCGAGTTCTGGGTTTGCGTCTCGTTCATAAATGTGAATTGGTCTGCGAGGACGGGGAGGTATTTGTTGACGTAGTTCATGGCTATGGTGGCGGACATTTTTGGTGGGAGATCGGACCAGGGTTGAAACGGTGGGGGCTTAAGGTGGGGACGTGGAGAGGTTGTACTCGCTCTACGTGTTCTAGGTGTAACGAATGTGTGTACGAGTACGATGTCTAGTGAGGAGACGGGGATGTCTAGTTGGTGGGGGAGGTGGCTGTCTAACCTATGACAGTGTGAGAGAGAATATGTATGAATGGGAGAGAAAAGGAAAGCTGCGGTGGTGGTGGTACGATGTTGTTGCGTCCGAAAACGCCCGTCTGTGAATGGGACGACGCGAGAATCGATCACGTGACTTCGGTGTTAGGCTCAAGATTTACCCCACAAAGTTGTAAGCGTATTCCAGATATTTGATGATCGTATACTCCGGTACATCAACTCAGTCCAAAAGTGTTTGTAGTCCAACGTCTATTCCATGCTCTGCACATCAATCACTCAAGAAACAGAGATCCATTATACCTTACTATCAAGATGCATTCCCTAAGCCCCACCAGGAGTCCCTTCCTCATGTCTAGCATGTAACAAAACCTCCTTGATCAACCTAACAAAGTCTTCCGTCTCCGTACTCTTCCCCCCTTCTCCCATCCCTGTAGCCTGCTCATCGACCGATCCCTCAACAAGCGCCCACTGTTCCTTCGGATCGTTGTGCTTCTCCAACCAAAGAAGGTATTCCTGTTCCGTCCACCCATGAAGCTGATGAGGGAGCTTTAATGGGGAGAGGACGATCAAGTGATGTAAGACTATGAGAGGTGGGAGATGGACTGTCTCGACTGGATTTGCCAGTGATGGCAGATTTGTGAAGAGGATCGTGCTGCACATTTCAATTCAGACGGATCAGCAGTCAGGATATCGAACCGATCGGATTTGCGATTGAGATATAGAGAGCAACATTGAAAGGACTCACCGGAATGACCGAAGTGCGAGATAATCATCCCCAATCTTCTCCAACCTCATCCCACCCCTCGCACCCTGCACCTGACCGGTCGTCAGGAAACTTCCCAAAGCAAACTCTAGCTCAGTCATGTCGCCAGTCAATTTCAGTTTCCCAGATTCTCCCAAGGGACTGGCGATTGACGCGTGCAGCAGGAATGACTTGATGATATGACGACAGAGTTTGAGCACCCTACGACCATATCGATCAGCTTGAGTGCTTGTATCCTCTGTGCCATAGAGATAAACCGTCCAGATGACATACCATTCACGCCCCATTTCACCCAGCGACATTCTGCCCAGCAGCTCCGTCCGCACAAAGCCCAGCTTATCCACCAGATCTTGCATGTACGGACTCCCGCCTCCACTCCCCATTGACATCGGGTCCATGGGTTTCCCAAAATCGACTTTATGGATTCTGCCCAGAATCGACAGGAATTCACGACGGAGGACGGCGTCCAAAGCATCCGTGATCTTCTTATACGTAGCCTCCATGGTCTACGTCCGGGAGAGATGTTAGTACTCCTTAACGTATCGTCGAATCGCGGGGACCATGCTTCTTTCCAAAGGTAGCCATATAGAGGAACGGACTTACATCAATACAAGGCTTCAGAATCTCCCAAACCTTTCCGGAGAAATCTTGTTCAACATAAGTCAGGTTGAGTGAGCAGTGATAGAGACAACTGATAAGCTGCGAGTTGACGCTCTGAGCCGGAGTAGCGTTTGGTCCGATCAACGAAGTCGCCGTGAAGTCTTTCACGATCTGAGCACAATATGTCAGTGATATCCCTTATCCAAAACAATCAGAGCCCCCCAAGTCGCAAGGAAATCTGAGCTCACCATGCCGTCAATCCTGGCTACGAACCCATCAAGCACTTTCACCGCATTCCTAGCAACAGTCCTGACCAATAGCGGGTCAAATCTCGCCGAATCCAGCTCATTTGTCACAGTCCTCGCTATGCTGACTCCTTCACCGGCTCCAGGTGGGTTACCCCTAGCGGAGAGGTATTGAGATAGGGCCGACGACACTGCCTCATTCATCCTGGTTGTAGATCGGGAGAGGTAGAGGGTCTCGAATGTCGATACGGATCTTAGGACTAGGACTGCTTCGGGACTGGGGATGGTGTCGTGTCAGCTGCCTGACGAACCTAAGCACTCGGTATCAGAATAAAGACGTACCTTTGATGCTCTCTCGTATAGACTGTATCGGTGTGTACGGCGATCTTGGCGAAGAATTCGTGGAACAACCGAAGGAGTCGAGGGTAGCCCGTACTCAAAGCCTGTTGTAGCCAAGCCGACGCTGTACAAATCCTCGTCAGAACCGTGATTGCGGCGGAAGAGGTCAAGCTTACACCGGGCTGCATCTTTGGTCTGTGCCTCGAAAGCCTTGGCAAGCGTGGTCCAGAAGGTGAAGCTCGGTTTCTCATCCAGTGTCTGGGAAATAGTTTTCAAGTCAGTTACGACTCCTGACTCAGGACCGATAGAACCATTACTAACCTTCATTACTTCTTCCAGAAATTCAACCTGCGTAACAGCGTCCCGCTTCATTTTCAAGACTTTCTCCAATGTGTAGACCTACATATCACGATATCAGGCCTTGCTCTAGTTACAGTGAATCGACTCACCTTGATACAGCAGTTGGCGACATCCTCAATGACCCTCTCCAACCTGGCCCACAGCACGTTCACCCATTGCTGATTGGTTGCCTGAGTTGGTTCTGTAGGAGGTCTAGACCGGGTATTGAATTTGATTGCGGAATGAGACTCCTTCTCTGAAAGTCATCAAATGATAAGCAGTCGGTTCCTCAAATCCATGCGATCTCAGCGAACAAGCACGTACCCTTGCCTGCGACTTCCCGACCGATGGCAGCTGAATCAAACGCCCGTTGTATCCGTAAAGTGACAGCGTCGTTTAGGTCTGCCAGCAGATTAGACACGAGGTCTGGTAGGAGACGGAGATTGTGTGCCGTTTGCAGGGAGGACGAGAGAAGAGGTTGATTCTGGCGTTTGCCCGGTTAGCTGTGTATACAGCAACGCGGAAGAAGCGTCTTACCAGATCTGCCAAGCCATTTACGACCATGCTCTCCATTTCCTGTATGATACTATCCCGAGCCTTATCTACGATCGGTGCGTATGTTTTGACGAAGTCTAAGGACAACAGGGGTAAAGGCTGAGGTTCCGTTGGTCCATCTTCCTCGGAAGCAGTGGGTTTCAAAAGGGCGTCTGCCAATTCAAAGTCAGCCTCACTTCCTGACGCTGCCGCGTTGTAACATACCAAGCTCAGCAACAGAAAGTGCAGCTTTCGCCATCTCCCTCTCTCTCTCGCCTTCTTTCCCATCCCCGCCAGGCTTCCCCTTCGCATCATCCCCGTTCGTTTCACCGCTTTCTTTGACCCTTCTCATCTGTCCCTCTAATCGGCGTGCGACTAGGACGAACCTTGCAGCTCTTCTGGTCAGGTCGCCCGCTTGTGCTAGAAGGCTCAGCCTTCGTACCAGGAGAGCAAGCTGTTCGTGGGGAGTGTGGATTTTGTTGTGCAATCTGTCCAGGGATGTTGAAAGTGATGTGAGGGACGTTCGAATGGGATTGAGATGAGTCGAGAGGGACAGTGATGTAGTCAGATGGTCTAGAAGGAGGGGATACGATGTGGTAATCTATGCGAGGGATATCAGCATTCTGCAACCAGTAATCATCAGCTGAATGTAGCCAGAACAAACCTCCTGCCGAAGTTGACGGGTGACATCCTCCTACGATAACGATATTCATTAGCACCAGCGCATTCCTATCGAGGAAGTCATCTCACGATCCCAAAATTCAATCGAGCAACCTCAGCACCCATATCCCCTTTACCTTCACCCTTATCCTCCCCGAGTCCTCTCGTCCGTTTCTCCGAGCCTTTCACATCTTCCTCCTCAACATCATCAGGTCGATATGCCTTTCCCTGCAGAACCGCATTGGCATAATCATGAACGTCGAATTTGTCTGAGAGGAATGGCTTGTGATCTGTGAGAGGATTTTGTCAGTACCCCTCCTGTCTGTCTTGCTTTGGGCCAGGCATTGATTTAGACATACCAATGAAGGTCTCGGAGGACATGCTCGACGCGCTCCTATGCTCGTCTAGCAAGTGATGAGCTACCCTCAAGCGGTTTATGAGCCGAGACGGAACAAGATCTGCTTGTGCTGTTCTCTCCTTGCCCAGACGCCTGCTTGTATAGATGAAAAGAGAGCAAATGCTCAGTAGAGTGTGCAAAGTCGCCGTGCCAGCTGCGACCCATGGCAATGGCAACAAGGACACGGAGAGTCGGGGTTCCTCCGAACGTGTTCAGGCACAACCTACCAACTGGAATAACTTTTGGAGACAGTCTTCTTCAACTCTCTCCTCACAACGGTATAAACAATTCAGAGGGACAGTATACAATCGTAGCACTCTCTCAGCAGCCCAAGACCCTTGGACAATATTTCAAGATCCGTTATAGCTGCTAAGTGTTACCGAGTTCAACCAAATGGGCCGACCCAAAGCGCCAACGAGCGATTACACACCATCAACCCTACCATCGACACACCACCTAGTGCGCCTAGGAGCTCCACAAGGATCCAATGCATTCATCTCCATCGATCCAAAAGGCTTTGAGAGACTCGTAGAGATGCCTTCAAGATTAAGAAGAGTGGTACATGCCAGTCGAGGTGTGTCTCTTCCTTAGCAAGTTTATTCACCGTCGGCTGATTTATATTTTTCTGAATCCTCATCATCAGGCTGTTATGCTATAATCAAGCTTTTTCCACCTGATCCCACCTCTGAGACAAATTCGTCAGCCGGTGAGACGAGTCAGACAGGACAATCGAGGCTTGTCGGAGAGATTATATCGATAGTCTTACCCGGTGAAATGAAGGCTTGGAAGAAAGCTGGTGAATGGTGAGTTGTGGACAAATTACGCCTCCTCTGCCTCTTTAGAGGATTCTCATCGTCTAAACTGAGGACTGATAGCGTGATTCGTCCGCACGTAATAGGCCCAAAGAATTCGAAGATGTGGTCCCAGCGGCTCGTGGGGATGACAGTGACGCTGGGCTGAATGCCCAAGGCTCGGAGGACGAGGGGGATCTGCCGCCAAATCCCAATAGACGGAGACCAGCTGCTAGAGCAGATACAGAGTCAGAGTCCTCAGAAGAGGAAAGCGAGTGAAGCATTCCGCTCGTTTTGATCAACAAAATGACAATCATGCATGTATCAATAGTCCAGCAACTAGAAGAACTCTGCACATGACCTGAACGGTTTCATGTGTTTCTACTATTCCACCACTCACTCCCCAGCATGCCGATGCAACCATTACCCACTTCCAGCAAGTTTCATACTCCTCTCCTTCCACTCTCCAAGTTTCACCTCACACTGCTTCAAATAATCCAACAAAGTCGGCAAATTATCAGGGGTCAAGACAACAGCCATAGCTGCTTGATCGTCAACCACCTCATCTGGATCAAATCGATCTGGGAACGTCTGAGCATCAGACGCCGTTGTCATTTCGTTCGCCCCCGCCCCCAACGACAACGGGTCTTCACTCAATGGTCGGCCTAGACCCAACATTCTCGATTTCCGCACGGGTCGCACCGTCCTCTCTGTAACGTCCAGATCTTCCCCCCCTTTCATTTCAGGGTCTCCCGTTTTGTTCGACCCGGCTTGAGAAGGATCTATATCTGTTTCCGCGGTTACAAGTGGCCGATGAGCAGCCTCTTGTGATTGTCTGGGAGGCATCTCGAGCGATATAAAACCTTTATTGTATCGATCCACGGGGATCGCTACGTTGGAACCAGACGTAGATGGCAGAGGCGGGAGGTTGAAGGTAGTCGTGACTGGAGTCTTCACTCTTTCTGAGAGCTTTATGCCCCGATTTGATGGTTTTCGCAAGATCCCACCTAAGACAGTGGGCGGAGTGGATACCTTTGAAGCTAGATTATCCTGAGTAGATTCACCCCTCACCAAGCCATTGCGAAGTCGATACGACGAGCTCGGTAGGCCAGCAACTTCCAGAGCGCTCGTATCATCCGACGACTTCCTAGAGTCCCTTGAAGGAGGCCGAGTTTGCTCGATCGATTCTCGACTGTGTTCTCTGCCTGGCATAGACGGAACGCTCCCCGAAGACGCGGGGCCTCTGACAAGCTCTGACCAATTTCCGGAAGACGTCCGGAAAATATTCCGGATATTTGGACGTTTGCCTCCGCCGCCCGAAATGATCTTCTGGGGAGTAGGAGAATCATTTCCAGAAGTTGGCAGAGGACCCGGATCTCGGCGTATAGGTGAAGTCTGTTGACGTTTTGTGGCGGATACGGGTAAACCTAGGGCCGAGAAGCTGCTCCTCGAGGTAGGATAAAATACCTCGTCCTGACCTCTTCGAGGGACTTGCGGGGCAAATCCGGGCGGAGATGGAGAAGTCGGAGAAGAAGGACTTGATTGGTCGTTGACTGATTGAGATGACTTTGAACGGACAGGCCTGGGTCTTGAAGCTTGAATCGGACTCGGCCGAGCAGCACTTCCATTTTTGAGACTTCGCAAAAAATCCCTTAACCCAGCCAAACCGGCTTTACTGCTCCTTCGATCTTTACCATTGGGATTGGCCAATATCCCAGCGGTTAACGGGGAAGGAAACGATTCACTCGTTGTGATATAGGTAGATTCACCTGGCGAGGGGAGCGAAATTCCAGAGGGAGAGTCGACAGAGTCCCGATGACCCTGAAACGATCTGTGCATGGTCGCAGTCACAATCGATGGGGTCATGGCAACTAACGAGGGCGTAGAACTTCGGGTGAAGCTCGTGTTGGAAGAAGAGGCAGAAAGGAATCCGCCTGATCTTGATGGAATTGGAGAGGTTGAAGACGAAACCGGTGACTGCAGCATTGTCCTGAGAACTTCCAGCTGGCGCTTGGACAAGTCTTGACGTCCAGTAGAAGCTCTCCATTGTTCCTGTGGACTGGCTTGTGGTGGGCCAGCTGAACCCCACAGTCGCTGCCTTCCATCAAAAGTCTCAGGACTCGGATCAGGCAGGCTGCCTTTCCTAGCTATCGGAGAGAACATCGCAGGAGGTAATCTCTCAGCGGGGTCGGACGATATTCTTCGGGCAGTCTCAGAAGCAGATTCGGCTTCATTGCTCGCCATCGTTACCCGACGGGGTCGAACAGGAGAGGAAGGCTTTGAGGGCGCTTCTACACCTGTCGATCCGACTTCGATGAGGACTGTAGCCATTTCCCACCACTGAGAGTACTCCTTTTCAAGGGCGTCCAGTAGCTTGATGTCGGTGTCGGATCCTCTGCTCAAGACTTGTTGACGTATGGTAGAATGTTGAGTCAGTAGAGTCTTGAGTGCTAAGCATTAATTGTCAGTGTCTCTTATTCGTAGTGATTGAAGGATTGCCTCAGAAACGCACATTGCACACCACCGGCAAACATTTTGACTGCTCCAATCCCCTTTTTTAGCTCTTTCTGCTTCTCCAATACCTCTTTAGGGACCACAAAATCATTCCAGCTCTTCCTCCTTCGTTCTTTATCTGCCTTCCGTAAAGCAGAGCTGATTGCGTCATCCGAGAAGGTGGCTTTCATAACGTCTATCTCACTTCGAGTTGTTTCCGGTAAAGCCGGAACGGCGGAATGAGAGCCAGGTTGGATCGGATGAAACAGTGAGTTTGGGGCGGAGACTGAATTAGATCGAATGTTCCTCTCATCAGATTCATCATCTGCGCTAGACCGCCCTTGGACGTCTCGGTCATCAGCGGGAGAATGATTGTCCTTGTCGAGGTCCTCAGGAACCTTTGTAGGGCTCGCTACGACCGTTTCAAGGGTCTGTTCTAATGGAGTCCTGGTGGACCCTCCGCTGGAGCTAGAACTTGTTGATGAGAATTTCCATCCCCCTGATAATCGCCTTCCATGCTTCTTGGAGAGAGTGCCAAGTTTCTTTAGAGTAGCCGAGGTTGAAATTGCAAAGCCTCCGCTGCTGCCTCCGCTGCTGCCGCCGCTGGGCTGAACGCTAAGTGACTGAGAGGATGTTGCCTCTGAAATCTTGGTCCTCTGAGTCGGAGCACCACGAATAGGCGGTATATCGGTATCCGCTCGACGGTATGATGGTCGTTCGTTTGGAGCAGGACAGTTATCTCCCTCCCATGGATTCGTCATTGATGTAGACCTAGAAGCAGGAAGAGCTGAAACCGGGCGAATCTTTTTCCTGCGCTTAGGTGTCCCCTCGTCTCTTTCTGTCTCTGTTTCCGACTCGCTTGCCGCCACATCAGTGGTCTTCTGAAATCGAGGAAACGAGGCTGAACTGGGTAGTGGAGGAGTTGTACCCTTTCCTGGATACAGGGTCGGCACAAGCCCTGTTCCTGGATGATACGGAGAGCCAGGAGTTGGTGAGGGGAGATGAAATCCACGAGAGAACGAATGAGACGTTGAGAGTTTGGGTGATGCTTTCGGTTCGACAGATCGAGAATCAGGTGGCGGTGATGAAACAAATTCATCGATTGAGGTCGAACTAGCTCGATGTATTCCGGAATATGGGTAAGATGACGGTGGAGATTTTGGTGAATTTATAAACCCTGATAGATTGCTAGAGGATCGACGCAAAATAGATGTAAGCATTGACGATGGACCTGTCCTTGATGATGAGTTTCCTGAAGCGGTGGAAGACGAAGTTGCAGTCGATGCCGCACTAGCCGACCGGAAATTTGAAGGGATGGGGGGAACAGGATCTGGATGCTCAGCATACGAGGCGGGTTCCACCCCTACCGACGAGCTGCGCCGACGACGTAGATCTCTTCCTGTACAGTCATGTTTAGCGCGAACAATCAGCCAGTGCAAGCCGGTTAAGCCATTGCCAATGCTTACCTTGAGGTGGTTGAGGTGGGCCGCTTGGTGCTCCAGATAATCTTTTCCAAAATCCCCTCTTCTTGCCTTCATCTACGGCCAAATCTGTACTGGGCGAGAATGGTATACCTGACACTCTGATCTCTCCCCGGGAATCGGCCCGTAAGCGACCTTTGGTCTTACTTTTCGATCTGGTCAGACCCTGCGGGACTGGTGGAGGAGGCATTTGTTCGCCTGAAGTAGAGCGTGGCATAGACGGCATTGATGGACCCCAAGAGAGGTTTGGATCCGAAGCGCGATGCTCATTCGAGACAGTCCGTTCCACCGTCATCGGCATAGGAGATGGGTCCGAATCTCTTGACCATAGATGCATATTTCCAGCCGACGGAACTCGTGTATAAGAAGCTGATGGATGTCGCTTGACCAATTTATTCCGCGAAACTGTTGTTGCCATTGCTTCAGACCCGATATTTGAGGAAGTGTTCGAGATTGGTAAACCATTATTCAGAGATGACTGAGATGCCGATGTAGCCAGTAGAGGGTGATACGATGGTGAAGGAGCTGATCTGGAAGTATTGGGTGTTGGGGGATGCATGGAATACGGTGTTGGTGAGGGTAATGGAGAGGCCCGAGAAGGAGATGCGCGAGGTAGATGTGAGTCTGGTTTGGGAATTGTAAGTGGTGGAGGTATCGAAGACTTCTTCATTGCAGCAGCTAGCGCCGGAACCGGCCGAGGAGGCGAATCATCCCATGATTCGACAAAGCTTTCCACAGGACTGACTCGCCCTTTGCCCTTGGCAGTAGATGATGACGGACTACCGTCTGCCTTGCCAGCGCGATTATCCTGGTCTTGTCCTGTGCGCACTTGGCTGTTGGGAGCGTTCGAGTTCCCCAGCTTGGGAAGAGAAAACTCAAAGTCGTCATCCCAATTCTCGGCTTTCCGTCGGGATGGGCGCGAAGTCGAAGCTGATGAACGATGAGATGAGGACGGCAGTGAGGGATGTCGAGGTCGTGCGATATCAGACATGATGCGGCCTGAAGATAGTCGACCGTAATGGACGACCAATACTCAGAGAGCCGATGTTGATGTGAGGCCGGGCCGCAACGGTTATCCTTTGGTTCGGGTTACTCTGTTTGCGGTCATGCTTCGGCGACGCGGGAGTAGGCCGATCCTGATTTACCCGGTTGTCGGAAGCAGACGACGAGTAAGATTGTCTATAAAGCCAGCAGAAAGACCAATGCCTAGCTGGCTGCTATCTTGCTGTATGGAAATGTGGAAATGTGTTGTGCTTGATAACGGGCGCTGTCTCTGAAACGCGTCGCAAAAGTAAAAGCACGCACGGACCTGCGGTTGCTAGCTTTATGACGTGTACTTTCTAACTGGGCTCTGCTTTGCCGCTTTAATTTCAGAGATTTCAGTCGTCCATCCGTCGGTTTGACCATCCATCGTCACATTCTGGGGCTTCCACTATGGACAAGCCTCACAAAGCCCACGTCAAGGCTTCGGCCGGAGGGAAACTCGCAAAGAAAGATGCGGCAAAGGGCATCGATAGAACAGGAGGGAAGGGGTATAATCCCAAGGTCAGTCACTTCATCCTCACTGGGCATAGCTTCTGAGCTCAACGCACTTATGAACAGGCCTTTACCTCCTCCTCTTTTCGAGCCGCCAATCTTGCTGCCCGTCGAACAGCTGAGAAGGATCAACAGCGTCTCCATGTTCCACTGGTCAATCGAAATCCAGAAGAGAGGAAAGTCACAGGAGAAAAGGGTCAGGGAATGAACGAAGGTCGTTTGCCGCCTCCACCTATCGTCGTCGGCATCGTCGGTCCACCCGGTGTAGGAAAGACGACGCTCATCCGGTCGCTTGTGAAGCGATACACCAAACACTCCCTATCTCACCCTTTAGGACCCATCACTGTCGTTCATGGAAAGACAAGGCGAATTACCTTTATCGAGTGCGGTAATGACCTGAACAGCATGGTTGATTTGGGCAAGGTGGTTGATTTGGTTTTATTGATGATTGACGGAAGTTTCGGTTTCGAAATGGTGAGTAGCAATGTTCTCCGCGTAACCTGAGGAGCTGCTCATACTCCAAACAGGAAACATTTGAATTCCTTAACATCCTTCAAGCCCATGGATTTCCAAAAGTCATTGGTCTCCTGACTCACTTAGACCTCATTCATAAACCCGCTGCTCTCACTGCGACCAAGAAAAGACTGAAGCACAGATTCTGGACTGAAATCTACCAAGGCGCCAAACTTTTCTCCCTTTCCGGAGTGATCAACGGTCGATACCCAGACGCAGAGATCAACCTGCTGTCTCGCTTCATCAGTGTGATCAAATTCCGACCATTAGTATTCCGCAATCAACATCCGTACCTACTAGCAGATCGACTCCAGGACTTGACACCTCGTGAAAAGGTCCGAGAGAATCCAAAGATGGATAGGACGATCACGCTGTACGGCTATCTCAGGGGGCCAAATTTGCCTGCCCGCAATGCCAAAATTCATATACCAGGAGCCGGCGACCTGGAGGTTCGGGAGGTGGAACGGCTGTCAGATCCCTGTCCATTACCGACCCTCGAATCTGAAAGGAGGAGAAAAATGGGTGAGAAAGCCAAGTTGATCCATGCGCCTATGAGTGATGTCGGTGGGGTCATGTATGACAAGGACGCGGTTTACATCAACGTTCCGGGTAGTTTCTCCAAAGGCGGTGACGGTAAGTCATATTTCTATATCCCAAGCACGGTGCTAATACGCCCTTGTAGCACCTCAAGGAGAAGGGGAGAAAATGGTCATGGACCTGCAGGACGCCAGCCGGACTTTTGCAGATGGCATCCAAGATTCAGAAATCCGTCTTTTCGAGTCGTCATCGGCACCGCTGAAGGTCACTTCGGAGCGTGTGAGACGGCGTGCCGAGCCGAGGACAGGCGGTCCGATCCTCGGGAACGCTGATGAGGAAGATGAAGATGAGGATGCGGACTTCGACGAGGATGACGATGAAGACGAAGGCTTCGTCGATGCATCCGAGGACGATCAGGAGGGAGAGATTGCCTTTGCGGAGTCGGACTCAGAGAACGACCTATCTCAAGCGACTGGTTTCCAGCAGGATGGTCGTCGGCTCGATCTAGATGATGACGACGAAGAGGGCGAAGACGACGTCCCTCGATGGAAACAGGATCTCTCAGCGCGAGCAGTATCCAACTTTGCCGAGCGCATGGGTAGGCGAAGGGACCTCATGGCTATGGTTTACGGTAATGAGCTGTCACCAGAAGAAATTGCTGCTGGGAAAACCAGACCTTCCTCAGCAGATGCGGAGTCTTCAAAGATGGGTCATGATGGATTCATCAGAGTGGTACACGATGAAAACGCTGGAGATGAGGGCGATCAAATCAAAGTCGCTACCGACACCGAAGCATTGGCGGCAAAATGGTCAGAAGAGGCCATGCTAAACTCGATACGGCACATGTTCATCAGTGGACCCGTCGGAGGTGAAGATGGGGAACCATACGAAGATACAACTGGCGATTTCGAGGACATTGAGGACGGGGACGGAGAGAACGACGATGGCGACGACGGAGTTCCATATGTCGGAGTTAAACCGACCATGGACCACGAGGCCCAGCGTGCAGCGTCTCTTGCCAAGAAGAAGGAAGCCCTTAAGTTGAAGTTTGACGAACAATACGACGATTCCGACAATGAGGACGGCAAGATGGATTTCTACGATTCTCAAAAGGCCGAAATGGCGCGACAACGCCAATTGAACGAGGACGAGTTCGCCGCTCTGGATAACAATGCTCGAGCCCAAATCGAAGGATATCGAGCTGGGTCGTACGTCCGTTTAGAAATTGACAACGTCCCCTGCGAGATGGTTGAGCATTTCGACCCTTCGTTCCCAATCATTGTTGGCGGTCTCTTAGCGGCAGAGGAAAGATTTGGTTATATCACTGTGCGAATCAAACGACATCGATGGCATGCGAGAATTCTCAAAACCAACAACCCTTTGATCTTCTCTCTAGGTTGGCGGCGATTCCAATCACTGCCGATCTACCATTTAGATGACCATTCCATCCGAAACCGGTTGCTCAAATACACACCAGAACACATGCACTGTTACGCAACCTTCTACGGTCCTGTCTCGGCGCCTAACACCGGTTTCTGCGCTTTCAATACTTTGTCCGGAGATGTTCCAGCGTTCAGAATCTCCGCTACTGGCGTCGTCTTGGATGTCGATCGCTCGACGAAGATCGTCAAGAAGCTTAAATTGACAGGTGTCCCTTATAAGATTTTCAAGAACACAGCGTTCATCAAGGATATGTTTACGACTGCTTTAGAGGTGGCCAAGTTTGAGGGGGCGAATATCAGGACGGTCTCGGGGATAAGGGGTCAAGTCAAGAAGGCTTTGGCCAAGCCCGATGGTGCATTTAGGGCGACATTTGAGGATAAGATCCTGATGAGTGGTATGTGATTCCTCGCTGTAGTGATTTGCGTCACTGACATCCTCCTATAGACATCGTCTTCCTGCGAGCGTGGTACTCAATCGAGCCAAAGAAACTCTATAACCCTGTCACATCATTGTTGCTGTCTGACAAGAGTGGGTGGAAGGGAATGAGGTTGACCGGGGAGATCCGAAGGGACGAGGGTATGAAGACTCCTCTCGATGTCAACTCGGCGTACAAGGTAGGTTTTCTTTGGAAGTAGAAGAGAATCAAAGACTGACAGTAGACTCTAGCCTATTGAGAGGACGACGCGTCGATTCAATACCCTCAAAGTCCCACGGAAACTGCAGGCCTCCCTGCCATTTGCCTCCAAGACTAAACAGATTAACCCACAACGCAATCCGACATATATGCAGCAACGCGCAGTAGTGATGGACGACCAGGAGAAGAAGGCAGTCGCCTTGTTGCAGCAGATTCAAGCGTTGCGCAAGGATAAGGTCGCCAGGCGGAAAGACAAGCAGGAAGAGAGACGGGCTGTGCACCGCAAGGAGGTAGAGAAGATTGATGGGAGGAAGATGGAGAAGAGGGCTGATGAGAGGAAAGAGAGGCTTAGAGTGGGAGCCATCCAGAAGAGGAGGGCTGAAGAGGGTGCGAGTGGCGGGAGGGGAGGTAAGAGGAAGCGGGAGGCGTAGTTTGGATAATATTGCCGATGTGATCGCATCTGGAAGCGACAATGTATAGCGGTGGTTTCAAGTCGGTTATGAAAAAAACATGAAACAAGGAATTGCCGTACGCCGTTATTGTCATGTTCCGGCTGAGATATACCTACTCGCAAAATCATTTGTGACTGACGGACAGTATTGAGGTAGATCCCTTATCATGTGAAATCGCATGGGTTTTGCGTTTGAAGGAGGAGATGAAAGGTTGTGTCCCCTTGCCCTGGTGCCGTCCTGAAAGGAGTTGGCGTGTAGGTTACAAGGCTTGATGTACACCTTTACCGTCAATGCTGAACTGTGTTTAAATCAAGCGACATTTCATGGTGTTATCAGAGTATAAAACACAATAAGTGATGCTGACACTCGTCGGAACCTGGCAAAAAACAACAACATTCGTCAATGAACGAGGAAGGAAGGGTTAAAACGAATGCTGCCCATCGATTGCAACACTTTACTTTCACTCTCCTTTATCTTTCTCCGTCATCTCTACTCTCCCCCTTTGTGTTTCCGACGTATCAGCTCTCCATTGTTCTGCGAAGCCATGTTGATTCCTCCTATGTCCCTGGGGTGGTTTCGCTTTCGTGCTGAAGCTGTCCACACGCCCTCTTAAGGGATTGGTCTTGAACCCTCTCTAGAGTTTCTTTCGTTCTACACTAATATCTCCCCAAGTTTCCTAGAAGAGATAGAGGTACTCATTCCGACGCAATGGCTCAAGCTAGACAGCATTATCTACCTTACCCCACTCATCCGGAATATCTCGTTCACCAATCTCCCCATTTGGCGTCGTCTGCCCTTCATTCGCACTTCCCGCGAGAAGGTCACCTTCCAGACCAACAAGATCTTAGGGGATACGGTGAGTTTTCTTTGATTTGTTCCTCAACAGTGACCTGTAGCCATAGCCAAATCTCGTCTGAGGTTTGCAAGCAGAAGTACGCTGCTGACATCTAACTTCATATCCCAGAAACTCAACTCCGAATCCCCGATTTAGCCTCCCCATATGCCCGCCAAAGATCGACTCCACCTTACCATCCTCCGCGGTTTGATCCGTATTCCCGACTGCTTGAAGCCAATCTCACTAACCCCCGTCGACTCCCTTCAGTGGGTCGGGATCTCAATCCCCCCTACCCCGTTCATACCGGACGTGGCTATGCCAACGGCAAAAGTGGCACAACAAGTCGCTATCAACCTTCGAGGGGCGCTCAACGTGATGCCAAATCTTCACAACGCTATGCCAATACCCCACCTCAACCGTCGTCCTCGCCCGTTCCTGCGATTACTCAGTCTGCGCGATACCCTGTGCGGTACTCTTCCCCATCGCAACGGGTCATAGGACATGAGCCCGGTGACTCAGTCTCACAGTACCGCGAATCATTGGCTCGACAACAACGTCAACAGCAGATGGAAGAGCAGCAGCATGCTAGACAGCTGGTGGTACAACAGCAGCAGATGCAGCAAGCTGGCAAGTACGAACGAGTTCGAGCGGAGCAACAAGCGGCGATTGCTGCTGCGCGCAAGGCGCATGCAGCTGAGATTCAACAAGCTCAACTCCGAGCGCAGCAGACTGAACAGGATCGTAAAACACGTCGAATCCAGTTGCAGGTTTTTGTTCATGCAAGGTCAGTATCTCATGGTCTGAGATCCATCCTGACTGGTCCACATGTTACCTGATTATGCGGTAAATGATACTGACAAAAACAATGCCCAGACCAACTCATTGCCGCTGGAAAGCGTGCCACGCAGTGCTGAACTCTTGGGCTCTACTTGAGAAACACATACACCACGCCCATCTACATCCCGGGGCGCGCGGTCTGCCTAAATCACCCGGCAAAGAGGTCCAATGCGAGTGGGCAGACTGCGGTGAAATCTTCAAGTCTGTCGAAGAGGTATACAAACATGTTTTGATACCTCACATGCGACCATTCTCAGCTAGATGCCCCTTCAGTGAGTCCCTTCGTACCTGCTAAAATACGCTTGTAGTCTTCTTACTTATCAATATCTCAGACTGCCTCTTCGAAGGCGACCATTTCTCATCGTTGATGGCCCATATCAATCGTCGCCACCCGCAAGCTACACCAGACGATTTCGTGCCCGGACTGCTCCATTTCCGGCCCACTCCAGCCTCGCTTCCCCCACTTCCCCGCTCAACAGAGCCGTTCACCGGCCGTCAACCGCAAAGCCGTCCGCACCTCTGCGGAGAAGTCCCAAGATATCCAGGCGAGATATCGAGTCGGACCAAACGCCTCGTACAGAGGGGATGCTACAGTGGGAAACATCCTCGAAAGGAAGACTATGCAGATAGGAAAGGAGCGATTGCTGCCATCTCTGCCGTCATCACCAACTCCAGAAGGTTGAGTTTGGTGGCTAGCGGTACAAAAGAAGGGGGAGATGGTACACTTCAATCCCAATCTCCTGCAACCAAGTCTATACTGACAACACCGGTGGGTGGCGGTGGGGAAGGTACCGCAATCCCAGAACTGGTCGACGTGCAAAAGTCAATGGAAGAAGCCAAAGACCAAGCGAAGCAAGAAGTCATCTCTGAGAATCTCAATCAAAGGCATGACAAGGAACTGACACCTGGCATCAGCGTCGGCCAGAGTGGGAGTGGGAACGGGAGCGGGAGTGCGAGCGGGAGCGGGAGTGACGAAGACAGCGTCCATTCTGAATACAAGGCGACCAAAATCCTGATCAGACCCCGCGCTCCCAGTATGGGTAGAGGTGTGGGTACATCCAGTGACGAAGGGGATAGCAAGGGATATAAGCGGAGTGAGAGATTGAGGAGGAAAGTCGAAGATAGAGTGCGTCACTTCGACATAGGTGGATCTGCTTCTCCACTGGCTACGCCGAGTACACCTTTGCGAGTGGTCAGCCGTGGGAGATCACTTTCGTGAGGGTTCAGCAGACGCAGTTCTCTGGAGTTCCACTGTATATAGAAAGTGGGGAATGGGTATGGGGCGTATTCGATGTGGAAATTAGTATCCCTAGATAAGAATCGTTTCGTAAACCTAGATGACGGTCGCTTTGTCATAGATTACTGCACTGTGGATATGGAACACAAATCATGTCATAGAGAATCTCTGAATGAACACAAGCCCTCAGATCTCCACGAACTAAGCGTGGCTTTGAGGTATCGTTCAAGTTACTTGCAGTGGAAGGATAATCATACGGCAAGGAGAAAAAGTCCCTGATCGTCAATCATGATATCATAGGGTACGTATTGTCAAGACCATCTCGTCAAAAGCGTATGGGGTACAGGGACGAAAATGCGATGGAGGTATGTACAAGGATGAAATGCAACAAGACGTTTGATGATCTACAACTATAGTGGTATAAATTTGGCCAGCTTCCCTCCCCATCCCATTCTGTGTGACTCTACACAGTGCTCCTCACGGGTGTCAATCTCGGGCTTGAACGAGGCTGATATCGATAAGATGAGACGCCGGACTGCGATCAAATGGTCGATGCAGCCCAGATCTTAAGGTCGTCCTTCGTCACAGACGACTTAGTGATCCACTCGGACGACTGGTCATTCCATCAGCATCTCTTCCCTTTTTGCCAAATACTACTCTTGCCCCAAGACAGGAGCCAACCGAACTCACCAGTAAATCCTGTGGACTCTTCCTAGACAAAGGATCCTTATCCAAACACCCTTCTACGAACCGTTTCGCCTCTTCCGGGAACTTCTTCCGCCGACTAACAAGTCGGGGAGCGGGTTCATTAACGATATGTTGCAACAGATCCAAGATCGACATCGTCATTCCCCCTCCACCAAGACTAACGCCATTCGACTTCCTCTTCTCTTCCGTTTTCTTGGAGTCCAAACGCGGACGTTGGGTAGAGAGGGGCAGTGTTGGATCGGGATCGAAATTAGGTGTGGAAGGAGTTATGGGGGAGGATGGACCGTCGGAAGAGTCGGTCTCGGAGGATGAATCGGGGGAATCGGAGAAGGGGAATCTGCCTAGGGCGAGTTCGATGAGTGAGATACCCAGGGACCATACGTCGGATTTGATGGTATATGGTGCGCCTTGAATGCGTTCGGGCTGAGGGGAGGTTCAGCTGGAGCCCTACTTTGCACAATTGACGGGAAAGAGATCTGTCTAGTTGACCACTTACACTCATATATGTGCTAGTCCCCACGAAGGTGTTTGCGATGGAGTTGATCAATTCTCCAGAAACGCCAAAATCACAAATCTTTATCTCTCCAGCAGTGTTGGCAAGGATATTCGATGGCTTGATATCTGATATGAGGGAAAGTCAGTATATACCATACCCATGAAGAACCATACTCACCTCGATGGATAATTCGATGAACGTCATAGAGATACATTAGGCCTCTCAGAACGGCTTCCGCGACTTTACCAACAATTGCAATGGGTACAGCTCCGTTATGTCGGTATATACGATCGAGAGAGCTGTAGCACGTCAGCCATGGCCCTAGCAGCACTGAGGACCGCTTTCGACATGTAGCAACTCATAGGGCTACTTACCCAGCGTCCATGAATTCCATCACGATGCCGACATGCACGTCCACCGGGAAACATCCATAATACCCGACAATGTAGGGGGACGAACAATCGTTCATAATCTGCAATTCCCGTAAAATCTGTTTCCGAATCGATGGTTTTGCGTCGACCAAGATAAGCTAATTCCATCCGTTAGCTCCGCCTTTTTCCGCCTTACATCGTTTCGCATGACCTTCAATGCTTTACTCGACGTGACTGAGCATGAAAAACCCCAACCCACCTTTCTAGCCATGACACAATTCCTCTTCTTATTCCAAACCTTGGTGACAGTCCCCCCATTTCCGGCTCCAAGATCCATCAAAATATCCAGATCTTCATCCTTGACTAATTCCTCTCCATCCTTATCCTTCTTCCGACTCCCCTTCGCAGCACCTCCCGATACGCCACCATTCGATTTCTTCTTCCCATTCGTCGAGCTCGACGAATCCGACTGATGAATAGGGGTAGAAGGTGCTGAGCTTATGGGAGAGCCCGAGAAGCTCGAACCAGAGGATAACTGGAGTTTATTGATCTCCTCACGGAGGAGCTCGGCTTCTGAGGTGAAAGGTTTGGAGGATAGACCGATATCCTTTGTCCCGTAGCCGTTGGCGTTGGCTGAGTCCGGGATACCGGGGGCGGCTCGGGTGGATTTAGGGATGGAGCGCGAGATGTCGAGTCCTGGTGGCTTTTTCTTAGAGATTGACGATTTGATGCTCGGCAGCGAGATACTGGAGGCTGTGGAAGTCGTGGAGCCCGTGAGGGAGGGGATAGACTGGGAGGAGGGACCAGCTCGACGGCTGGATATTGGTAGGGGCTCCATGGTGCAGACCGGAAAACGCAAAAAGTACGCGGTCGTAACAGGAAACTACTAGCAACAGCGTACGTCGACGTTGGTAATGGTGTTAGTGATCGTATCTGTTGGTCGTGTGGATGGAGAAAGGAGGAATGGGATGAGGTGCTAGCTTGGCCAGCTGCCAGCTGCCAGAGCAGTCTCTTGACATGAGCGTGCGCAGTTACGTAAAGAGGCGGTACTCAATATCCCGATGTACAAGGGAGAGTCCGGTTTAAACACAATAGAGACCCCATCTATTCATCTATATATATCGATGCAATGCTACGGACGATGTGATGGTTGTTTGCTGATGTTCTGCCTCCCTCTCGTCCGCACCCTGCACATCCCCCAAACTCACACTCGATAAATCTCTAATGGCTACAGAAACTCCTGATCCTGCTCACATGTGGTCAATACGCAGAGAGTAGCCCGCTTACAGACCAACAAACAGCTCGCTGGGTGGGACACCTTCGAAACAGATTTGGAAGACTTTGTTAAACAAGGGATAAGCGTGGACCCGTTTGCGAGCGACGAGGAACGCCTGGACTTCCTCGGCTGTTGCGACGCCTTGTAGTCGCTGGCCGTTCAGTAGACGTTTCTCGATTTGCTCGAATGTCTGCGTGGAGGGTCAGCTTGCGTTGTCTAGCAATACGAGAGTGAATCAACTAACCTGCTGGCCACCAGACTTTGCAAACTCCTCGGCACATTTACGATTTCGGCCTCCATAGCATGTGGTCACCTTTGTCGATATCAGCGAGAGCCGATTTGTTGAAGGAAAGAGGACGTACCAGATCTGCAATACCGGCTGACTCGTTACTAAATGTCTCAACCTTACTGCCCTCGAAGAACTGAATATCGTGATCAGTCAGCTTTGCGATCTCAATCCACTTTGAAGACAACAGGCGTACCTCGATTGCAAAGTCGGTCATCTCCTTCATCCCTATCCTCAAAACCGCAGCTTTGGTATTCCCACCAAGCTTCAGACCATCCACAAATCCAGCAGCAAGCGCGACAACATTCTTCAGCGCTCCACCAAGACTGACTCCATTGACATCCTCGACCGTCGATACTTTGAAGGAAGGCGAATCAAACACTGCGTCCCAAAGCAAGGCGTCGGTATGTGATGGACAGCCGATTGTCGTCTCGCAGAACTGTCCTAGCGCAACCTCGAGTGCGATGTTGGCTCCTGAGAGGGCCGACGTTGGGGTCCCAAGTTTGGCTTCGATTAGACTGGCGAATGTGGAGATGTCCGTGCCGTCGACTTGGACGCCTTTGATGGCTGTGATGGCCCGTGCACCTGGGAGGATGACGCCTGGTGCTTGGAATTCGCTAAGAACGGTTCCGAGGAACTGCTGAAATGTCAACTTGGGCTCATTTTAGCTATGTGAATTTGATAGACGTACCTGATGTGGTGTTACAAACACTGTGACAAGAGTCTGTTAGCTTTTGAGAACGTTTCATCAGAAACCACATACCAAGGAGAGTTGCATCTTTCACGACATCCTTTAGATGTCCGACAGCCGTCAGATTCCTGGGCAGCTTGATATCCGGCAGGTATCTGGCATTCTCATGTGTCCGGTTGATAACCTCCGTGAGCTTTCTACCGTTAACCTGAATGACACCGTAGATCAATTAATATGCAAATTTCTGAAGATTCGTGGATGGTCGGTCACTCACAAACTTCTCCCGCACCCACATCTTCACTTCATGGTGGAACTCTGATGGCCGCTTTGCGACATTCTCAGCTGCAATTTTTGCCAGTGCACTCCCCCATGATCCGGAGCCGATGATTGCGACTCTGTGTTTACCGGAGGACAGGGGGGAGGGAGGAAGGGCGACGGGAATGGGGGAGGATGGTCTAGTAGCAGCTGAAGTGAGAGTAAGCGTCTTTGTGCACAGCGGCGAGTCAAGGTTACTCCTGACATAGATATGGAAAATAAGATATTCGTGACAGAGAAGGAAAGATACTATCAACTACTGCGTATAGAGAGGTGACATACCAGGAGTTGTTGCCGCGCTTGAAATGGTGGTTTGAGAGAACAGTTCGGTGACGTTTGATTCGGTTGACATTGTGAATTGGGTTTCTGTTGTTGAGCGTGCTGGTAATATGTCCGGTGCTGGATGCTGGTAGTAATCTGACAAATAGGAAGAACGAAAAACAATCGTCGAGATGCAGATGGTAAGGTGTGAAAAGCAGCAAATCACGGGTAGAGAATCTACAGCTTCGGCTCCATCAAGCACAAACAGATCCTACGCTACGCTACTCTCAGCACGTACTCCCACCAACTCACCCGAAGCACATGACGTGGCGCAACCCCTTTACAATCCCATTTCCCACGGTCACCCTCTTTCCTCCTCCTCCTCCCCCTACAACAGCCTACAACAGCCTACAGCCTACGCGGAACGATCCTCGCACGCGCAGATTTTTCGAGGTGCACCCGTGTATCCCCTCCGCCTACCATCTCCGACCCGAACGAGCACAGCCCCCCAAAATCTTTGATGCGGAAACAGAGGGGATGACGTCATTGCCGGCGGTAATAACGCCCCCGTGCATGGTGTGCCGTAAGGCCGCCGGGGGTTTGCTACTTCTGGCGCTTCTGGTGACACGCAGATTTTTTCGCTCCACTCTCATAGCGGGATTGGGACAGGCTAGATGGAAGAGTAGCGTGGCTGGAGATTGATTGAAATTTTGGGATGGGGTACGGGTAGGGATTGACACACCGGCAGGTGAAGGCGGAGAGGAAAGCGGAAGTGGAATTGTGGGTGTGTGAGATTTGGGGGGTGGAGTCAGGGAAGGGGAAAGGGAAGGGGAGAAGCGCGGCAGCAAATCTAGTGTTCGACGTATGTATCCCAATATCGTGGATTGGGCCAGTGCTGTAGCAGCAGCTTGTCAACTTTTGATTTACCGTCACCATCATCTATCTACCAACTCATTATCAGTCAAAACTTTCATTTTCCACGTCTCCGTATTCATACACAACAGCCGTTGACAACTTTCGTATCGCCACCTCAACGAATTGCATAGCAACACCATCACCAGTTCACATACCCCCCCTTTCTTCACCACCAACACTCGACTTCCAATATGAGCGTGTTCAAAAGAGATGCCTTCCAGGTGAGTATTTCGCATCGCGCAGAAGAGCTGTACTATATGAGTAGTATTGCACTTGAGTATCACTAACATCCCAGTAGATGTCGGCTCTCCCAACCCCCATCTCCTCGCAACCTGCCTCAGCAGTCCCCTCCAGGAAGAACTCCTTCTCCTCGTCCGCCGCCATCTCTCGTCGAAGCTCCTTCAGCGACGTCAACACCCCACATATTGTCACCATCAACGTCGAGAGCGTGCTATTTGACATGGATGGTGAGTCGTTTTATACGCCCTTTCGAATGCTTTAGGCTAACATTGTCACGCAGGAACCCTGATCAACAGTTCTCCAGCGGTCAACACAGCTTGGGCATTGTTTGCGCAAAAGTATCCTTTGAACTTGGATGAGATCTTGAAGAGTGCTCATGGAATGCGGACGATTGATGTGGGTGTCTACCAAGCTGGGGAAATGGATATGGGAGGTCATACTGACAATGTCACAGGTGATGAAAAAATGGGTGCTGGGACCTGATTGCGACCCAGAAGTCCTCACCGCCGAGGTGGTCAGGTTCGAAACGGCCATCCTGGAGGCAGCAACATCGAGCCGGTCATCAGGAAAGGAGGGTATCGAGGTCCTTCCTGGTGTTGCCAAGTTGTGGGACGATTTGATGAGTGACAAGGATAAGCGAGGGGGTGAGGAGAAGTTTGCTATCTGGTGAGCATCGTAATAACCTATTGGCCCGGCATCACGTCCGGCGGTATTACTCTTAACTGACAGCAATGCAGCACCTCAAGTACTCTCTTCTACGCCGGTCAGGCAATCCCTATTGCGGGCCTAGTCACGCCCAAAGTATTCGTCACTGCCGACTCTGTCACTCGGGGAAAGCCCCATCCAGACCCTTATCTCCTAGGAGCATCCAGCTGTAATGCCTCTCCATTTGAATGTACGTTCTACCTCACCATTCCACCTGATCACCGCTGACTTCCCGCCCAGCCCTCGTTGTGGAAGATGCCCCGACCGGTATTCGAGCAGGTAAAGCCGCAGGCTGCCTAGTCCTGGCGACAGCAACGAGTCACACGCGCGAGCAGCTGGAGAAAGAGCGACCCGACTTCCTCGTCGAGGACCTCTCCAAAATCCAAGCGCGCTGGGATCCTGTGTCCAAAACCTTCGAAATTACAATCGAGCAGCCTATCGACCGCGTTGAACCTCGCTTCACACCTGATACAACGCCATTGACCACTCCCGCCGGCTCACGAGCAGCCTCGTTCAGCGGCGGTCTAGACGAGAAGGCGAAGATGAGAGCAACGTGGGGTAAGCCTAGCGACGAGCTCACAGGCAATGACAGCGTTGTGGGCTCTCCTGTCCCTTCTCGACCTGGGTCGCCTGGGCCTGTGGCCGCTAGCGAGCAGGGACAGGGAGCGGGGATCGCACGAAGACCGAGTAAGCAGGAGGTCACGCTTGAGGCGTTTAAGAGGGCTATGGCGGGAAACGCTACCAAGCGGAGACCTAGTAACTCGGAGCTTGATCGGGAGGAGTAGGGTGGCCGGTGGTTTGTGTGAGGGTGGGAGATGATTGATGGGACGGCAGATTACACATTGCATAGATTATAGATGGGCACAGTATGCATTTTCATAGCTATGATGGTTGCAGTCGCATCCTCGGGGTGGTCTCAGGCTTAAGGCGCTCAGTGGCTGATGGGATCCATGCTCGAATAGCTGCTTTCGGCGTGGAAACAGAAGTCTCAATGCGACAGTCCCGTCAGATGCACGCAAGAACAACGATACATAGCATATGTACATCGCTACATTTTATCCCTTCTGACCGTCAAATACTTCTCACACATGTCAGCATGACAAGAATCATTTCATGATCTACTGCTTGTCGGCAATAGGGACATCCTTCCCAGTGGCCTATGAGAACGTCAGCCATATACGTTCCACCTCCATCCAGGAAGACATCAAACTGCTGCGCACCTTCTTGAACCCAGTACGGATCCCATCAGAGATTTTCTCGGTGGTAGAAACCGACTGTCCTTTACCAAAGTGTTTAAGACCGGTGTCGACTCCCTTGTCTGTGCGATTCATATATTAGTTCCTCTTTTCCGATGAAACCGCTTCCAGGGACGATCTCTGGGAGAACCTTGTACATGGAATAACAGGAGAGGAGAAATAAAGACATACCAAGGGCATCTTGTTGACCGGTAGCGCCAGTGGCGGTGGTGTCGGTGGTAGCGGGGGCAGCGTTTGGGTCTGACATTGTGTGTGGTGTGTGTTGTAGTGGGAAGAATAGAGTCGAAGACTGGGTGGGAAGGTCTATATACAGTCCCCAGTTCTATGCCTGAGTGGATCCACACTGACGTGCTACGTGCTACGTGCTACATGCTTGGTAGCGTGGTGCTTGATCTCATGACATCACCGCGTACGACTCACACCTCTTGTGCTGGTAAGTTGGCCAAGACCCACTCAGACGGGGGGGTTCATTCGTTATTTGGTACTGGGATTGCGCAGACTTGGCTAGAATAGCTAGTCGAGACTAGCAGTAACTTAAGCGTCATGATGGGGGTTCATGACGTAGCTTCCGGTTTCCCTTCTTACCGATGGGTGGCGCTGCCACCTTATGGTCGCACGAGCTTAGTAGAACTGGCGTGAGTCTATGGATTCGCACTGCAAGAGACGAGGTGTATAAGTTATATGTACTCGTATATGGACTGTAGATCTGTAAAACTATTGTATGGTACCTTCTATGCATTTCCTTGTTTGCCACTCCGACAATCCGATATAAAGGGAAACAGCGATCTTACCTGCCCTCATCCTAGAAGGACAGGGGAGATCTCGAGCACGCTGCAAAAGCTATGATGGCTGCCCTCATCCAATGTACGCTGGAAGAGTACAAGCAGGAGCAAGACTCTCAGCTTCACATCGATATACAATTGCAGGCTTCTCGTGCGGGCGCTTATACATACGTTTCATAGGCCTGCGGCAAAGGATCTCTGTAGATGAAGGATGACATTTACCGCTGTTCCCTGTTTGCAGTTTAGCTAACAGTGCTACACAAAGCGCTGAAGAAGCGACGCAGACTCATCGTCAAGACGGATCCGTTACGACGCCAATCAACGACCACGCTCTTGTCTGCCCCTCGCACATCGTTCCTTAACCTGCAGCTTCCAATCCCGACCATTCCCGCAAGAGTATCTCCATCCCGAAAGAGAGTCACCATCCCGACCACCTTCCGACCGATCTACGGATTTCAGCACCATCCATACCCCTCCAACATATCCTGCTTCCAGCTATGAACGCAACCATCCTACCCACAACGGTGTCAACGGCAGGTACTGGATCTTGCATCTTACCCCTCATCAGCGACGTCCCGGCGGAACCCGTTCGGAAGACTTTCAGCGTGCCTGATCGGGTTTGTCTGTGCGCCGGAAGATCGATGCATCTCTACATCTCTGCTTTCCGGCTTTTGGATTTGGTCTTTGTTTCGTGACGCACATCGTTGTGCAGCCGGTGCCCATTGCTGCGCTGTATGCTGTGGGCGAGGAAGGGATTACGCTGGATTGCCTGCATGCAGGGATTCATTGTCTGATCGGCAGGAGGGTCATGGTGACGTCGTGTTCCTGGGTTGGATGCAGAATGAACTCTATCCATGTTCCTGGTCATGTTCTATAGTCAAATACTCGATCCGAATACTTTCTTCCAAACCACCCAGCAACACTCGACAGAAACAGCACCCTAACATCTTAAACATTTCAGGCCAGCAAAGGACGATGGCATCAGGAGCCGGGGTCGATACCCATGACCTATCCGCAAAACATCCCGACAGAAGAGCGGAACTGAAGCGGAAGAATCCTTTCAATTGGAATCTCAAGACGCCTGAACAGGGTCCAGCCGCACTGGCTATCAAGAATCGTGAGTGTGACCATTTCCTCTCTGGCACAATGGGGCGGACCGACACCCGGTCAGTGGGATTGTGGATCGGTTGCTGATGAGTGGAAGACAGATTTTATAGCGATGGTCGGAGAATATGTCGGGACTGTATTGTTCATGATATTCGCTCTTGGCGGGACCAAGTGAGTCACTACCGAAGATCATCACGCGAGCACTGAAATTGATAACACGCTAAGTGTCGCCAACATCCCATCGACTTCGGTCACGGGCTCAACGACAGCTGGGCAGGACGGTACCGCCTCCTCGACCGCCAACACCTCGAATCTGTGAGTGACTGTTTCTTAGCTGTAAGAGTTGGGACAGCATACCAAAATTTTCTGGAGAACTTGCGCAGGGAGGGGAAGACTTGAAGAAAGAACTCAGCGCAGCTAACAACAAACCAGTCTTTACATCTCTCTATCGTTCGGTTTTTCCCTAGCCGTCAATGCTTGGATCTTCTTCCGAGTCTCGGGGGGACTTTTCAATCCCGCCGTATCCCTGGGAATGGTTCTTGTTGGAGCCCTCACCCCACTTCGAGGTGTTCTTCTAACCTTCAGTCAGATTCTCGGTGGTATTACCGTATGTGCAGTCCACTCAACTCGCTGAGCTCTCAACAAATATCGTCGTTGACCTCTCATACCACAGGGTGCAGCTATTATCCTAGCCGTCACTCCTGGGACTCTGAATGTTCGAACACAGCTTGGCGCTGGGACTAGTGTTGCGCAGGGATTGTTCCTCGAGATGTTCCTCACGTCTTTGTGAGTTGATTTTTCATTATTGCCTTCCCCTGACATGATCATCTTCTGTCTCTGGAATGGACAGGAGCTAATTTCAACAGGCTCATGCTTGCTATCCTTCTCCTCGCGGCCGAGAAACATAAAGCGACCTTCATCGCGCCAATCGGTATAGGTCTTGCTCTGTTTGTCGCCGAACTCCTGGGTGTCTACTACACCGGCGGTTCCCTGAATCCGGCCAGAAGCTTTGGACCGTCAGTCGTGCTGGCCACCTTCGACACGTACCACTGGATCTACTGGGTACGTTCTATACCCTTCCAGCATCATTACATTGACTGATGGCCACTCTCGTATTCAGGTCGGACCAGCTCTTGGTGCGACACTCAGTGCCGGATTCTACAAGATGCTCGTACGTTGTTCTTTCCTGTCAAAGAACTAGGCAGAAGCTGACGACCTCCAGAAATGGCTCCAATACGAGACTGTCCTCGGGCCTGAGTCTGATGGAGAAGCGCCCCAACCCTCAAGCAGCTCTAATGTGGCTCGAGTCGGGACAAACGGTTACGGCGACGCCGAGAAAGGCGAAGCGAGAACCCTCGCAGTCTCCGGTCCAGGTTTAGGCGATTTACACACCGCAGGTCCATCCGAGGCTGTAAGTACCTATACAGCTAGCCTTCGAGAAACAGAATCAAAGACTTACATACTGACATGTCTACGCTGTAGGTGTTCGATCTCGAGAGACATCCCGGACCCCTAGAAACTCGGTTGGAGCGCATAGAAGCGCTTCTTACTCAACTCACAGCCTCGCGACAGAGTGCATTGGTCGATGAAGGCCTTGGCAAGGGGATTGGCGGGAACGGTCTAGGCTCTAGCGAGGGGTTGGGGAACCATGGCGTCAACGCTCATCAGACGTATGGATATGAGCACGAACCTGCTGGAGCTGATGGGAGGGATTATTCCGATTTGGGCAGGAAGCTTTGAGCGGTTGATATTGAGGTCGATCTTTATACCCGGATTTCAATTATCAGTTACAAGATCGCTTGGCTTTGGTCGTAGTATACACGGTTCGATGGTTTGTCTTTCTCTTATAATGATCTCTGGATTTTGTTTGTGCATATTCCTGTTCGATAATTACTGTAGCTCGTAGTGAAATTAGTTTTTGAGCGATGAATAATGCTATGTGCATGCCTTCCAAGATTACTGCCATTCTTGGAACATTATTGTGGTGTTTGTTGATCTTACGTAGTTTGTCTTATACATCTTACGTAGTTTGTCTTATACATCTTACGTAGTTTGTCTTATACAATGCCTAGCGAAACCCTAGGCGTGCAGCGTCTGTCAATTCATTCTGCAACCAATGCCAATGGCAGAATCGGAACGTATCTTATACATATTCTCAAATGTATGAACACTTTAAGACATCACAATGCAATCAAACTTCTACCATTACTAAACCAGACTTCTCCCTTAACAACAATTACCAACTCTCTAATCAACTTCCTCAACGGAAGGTCCCTCATCGTGTGTGGCACCTGGAGCTCCACCGGGCATACCTCCTGGCGCAGCACCTGGTGCACCGCCGGCACCGTAGAATCGCTGCATGATAGGGTTGGCAACTGACTCGAGATCCTTCTGCATCGACTCGAACTCTTCCTTGGAGGCTGACGAGGCGTTGTCGAGGAGCTTGATGGTCTCGTCGACCTTGGCCTCGAGGGTTGCCTTGTCTTCCGCAGAGAATTTGTCACCGTTGTCGGAAATGGTGGATCGGAGGGAGTAGGCGTATGATTCGACGGCGTTCTTGGCCTGGACACACTCGGCGACGAGGGCATCCTCGGCGGCGTACTGCTCGGCCTCATGAAGCATTCGCTCAATCTCCTCCTTGGACAGACGTCCCTTGTCGTTGGTGATGGTGATTCGCTTTGACTGTCCGGTGGTCTTGTCAGAGGCGGAGACGTTCAAGATTCCGTTGGCGTCAACATCGAAGGAAACCTCAACCTGGGGAACACCACGAGGAGCTGGGGGAATACCGGCAAGCTCGAATTTACCGAGCAAGTTGCAGTCCTTTGTCTTGGCACGCTCACCCTCGTAGACCTGGATGAGGACACCGGGCTGGTTGTCGGAGTAGGTGGAGAAGATCTCGGATTTCTTGGTAGGGACAGTAGTGTTTCGCTTGATGAGAGGGGTCATGATACCGCCAGCGGTCTCAATACCCATGGAAAGAGGGGCAACGTCGAGAAGGAGGAGGTCCTGGGTGGCCTCGGAGGTGTCACCGGTAAGGATGGCAGCCTGAACGGCGGCACCGTAGGCAACGGCCTCATCGGGGTTGATGGACTTGTTGGGCTCACGTCCGGAGAACATGTCCGAGACCAACTTCTGGACCTTGGGGATACGGGTGGAACCGCCGACAAGGACAATCTCGTTGACGTTCGACTTGTCGATCTTGGAGTCACGGAGGACCTTCTCGACGGGCTCCATGGTGGATCGGAAGAGGTCCTGGCAAAGCTCCTCGAAACGAGCACGGGTGATAGAGGTGTAGAAGTCGATACCGTCAAAGAGCGAGTCGATTTCGATCGAGGTCTGGGCAGCGGAGGAGAGGGTCCGCTTGGCACGCTCACAAGCGGTTCGTAGACGACGGAGAGCACGAGCGTTGGAAGAGAGGTCTAATATAAAAAGTCAGCAATTGTTCGCTTTCACTTTGCAACTAATAAGTGACTCACCCCTCTTGTTCTTCCTCTTGAACTCCTGGACGAAGTGGTTGACGAGACGGTTGTCAAAGTCCTCACCACCCAAGTGGGTGTCACCAGCGGTGGCCTTGACCTCGAAGATACCCTCTTCAATAGTAAGGAGCGAGACATCGAAGGTACCACCACCGAGATCGAAGATCAAAACGTTCTTCTCGCCCTCGGACTTCTTGTCAAGACCGTAAGCGATAGCGGCAGCGGTGGGCTCGTTGATGATTCGGAGGACGTCGAGACCAGCAATCATACCAGCGTCTTTTGTGGCCTGACGCTGGGAGTCGTTGAAGTAGGCGGGAACAGTGACAACGGCCTTGGTGACGGTACCACCGAGGTAGGCCTCGGCAGTCTCCTTCATCTTGATGAGGATCATGGAGGAGATCTCCTCAGGTGACTACAGGTATTATTGTCAGCAATCAGTCGTGCGACCGAAAGGAAAAAAAGATCTAAACTTACGAATTCCTTCTGCTCTCCACGGTACTCGACCTGTACGTAGGGCTTGCCAGCCTTGTTGAGAACCTTGAAAGGCCAGTGCTTCATGTCTGACTGAACCTCAATGTCGTCGAACTTCCTACCGATCAGACGCTTGGCGTCGAAAACGGTGTTGTAGGGGTTCATGGCGACCTGGTTCTTGGCGGCATCACCGATCAGACGCTCAGAGTCATTGAAAGCGACGTAGGAAGGTGTGGTTCGGTTTCCCTGGTCGTTGGCTGTAAAAAGGAGGTGGCATCAGCGATGAACTCGAGATCCGCCAATTGAAGTAACCCCTTGCAGTGAAGCAAGTGGGAATGGGGGAGGGAAAGAGTCAACTTACCAATGATCTCGACTCGGTCATTTTGCCAAACAGCGACACAAGAGTAGGTAGTGCCCTATAGACCAAGAACGGGATATCGTCAGCACGTCAGCCCAAAAAAAACAAAAATCCAACCAAAAGACCGGGATACGTCGACGGAAAGACAAAGGACGAGCAAAACTCACCAAATCGATACCGACGGCTTTAGCCATTTTGTTCTAAGTGTGATGAAAAGAGGTGGGGAAATAGATTGTAGATGCAGTGGGAGACGTATGAAAAATGTTACGCAGTGCTTTTTGGTGAAAAAAGTTGAAAGTTGAGAGAAGGAAGTGGGATGGTGCGGGGGGTGCTCTTTAATACGTCCCACGGCGAGATTCGCTCGCTTTCCATGTGAAGGTTGTAGCAGGTGCCGGAACAGGCTGAATGGAATAGTCTGGAAGGAATCAGATGGTTACGTAAGGAATGGCTCGCCACTTGTCCGCCGGTATTCTAAGTGGGCCTCCCTGTTAATCGCATCTCTCTTTCCTTCTGGCATTTGCTTCCGCTACGCTACCCTTGGACGCGTGGTGGACGCGTGCGACCGTGGACCAGAAATCCACAGGCGATTGAGACGGTAATCATCAACAGGACTGCAGGTATCGATACGAGAGATAACAACACACACCACTCCAAACATGGAAAACCCCCACGAAGCCGAGCAAGCCGTCCTCCTCGATCGGATAATCAAGAACGTCGTATGTCCACTTTTTAACCCTCAACATCCTCGCCGAACCAGCGTAATGGAACTAACGAGCTACAGGACAAATGTAACGAGTCGATAATGGAGCTCAATCATTGTCTTAAAGTATGTCCAACCCCATCATCTTTTTATGCCAGTACCACTCCATTCACTCTATGTTTAGGAATTTCTCGTGTCATCGACATCTACCCAAATCGCTGCTCAGCTTTTCTCGAATTACTCGAGGAACGTCGCGTATAACCTTGATGCTGTTGGAGCTATGCCTCCGCCTGTTTGATACCTAGGAAGGAAGAAGGGGGCTTTAATTGTTCGGGGGAATGAGAACTCCTGGCGGAATCTTTAGACACTGTTGTAAATACCGAGGGGTCATGAACATTCGCCTGTATACCTACATCACGATGTACGACTTACTATACTAAACGACGATATGCTGTAGCTTACAAAGCCGCCAAGCATGATATAAGGTACATCTTATCATATTTACCCCATACTTTTGAATGATCATGCGAATCCTAATATGCTCCAGACGAACCATTGTCCGTACTTCGTGCTTTCGCTTCTTCTTCAATGCTATTAAATTCAACAGTCTCCTGATGGACAGAACTCCGCAGCGAGACTCTCAGGATCCATACTACTTCTTCCAACCACGACTCCAAATGTCCCAGAAGGTATTACCCACGACTGGGAGACTACGTCCCATATGCTGACGTCGTAGCTTGAGAGGTTGAACGAAACCGTTGACGTCTCATGTGGTTGGAGATTGATCCTGCAGGGATAGCATTCCGTCAGTGATGCCGGACTCCTATTGGTGATGAGATGTGCCCTAGGAAAGCATGTGGTACTTACCTCGTGAAATCTCTTAGAACCTTCGGGGGCTCTCCGGCGTTTTCCGGGTAGACTAAGTAGAGTTGAGGGATCTCGCAACCATCAACATCCCCTATATTCTGGATATCAGCGGACACCGTCCAGCGGGGTTTCTGAAGGCTAAGTAGGTGATAATAACGTCGTCAGAAACAGACAAATCCTGGTTTCACCACTACGACACATCTCAAAAACTCACTCATGCCGTGCGAAAGACCCTATCGCGGTGGTCTGATTACCGGCTACTGTGCCGTTCACACCGCCGCTCCAATACCCGTTCCAATCCTTTCCCACTTCACAGACACGGATATCGGTATAATTGAACTCCGTATAGCTCAACCCAAAACCAAATTCATACCGAGGAGTGATATTCTGAGCCAAGAAATGTCGGTAATCGATATACAACCCCTCCGTATAGTCGACCTGAGGTTCTGCAGGAGTATCACTATTGACATAGATGATATCTGCCGAATAATCTGTTCGATTCTTAGCGATCGTGTAAGGTAGTCGAGCCGATGGGTTATAAGAGCCGTAGAGGATATCGACGAGGGCGTTTCCCGATTCTTGACCAGGTAGGCCGGCCCATAGTACAGCCGTTACGTTTGGGTGATCGATCCATGGTTCTATAATCAGTGGACCCACTGAATGGACTACGACGACTGTGTTGGGGTTGACAGAAGCGACGGCGAGAACGAGGTCATCCCCTCCATGCCATGCTGTCAGGTTGTTCCGGTCGCCTTCATTCCCATCTACCGTGATGTAGTCCTCGCCGGAATCCGAGTTGATGCCTACAATCACTACCTCTTGATTGGCAGCTGTTGATTGCGCCCCTTGCAGATCGAAATCTTTTAGCCACCAGGACAGACTCGTGTGGTCTCTTCTAGCCCTATAAGAGATGGCCTCCAAGGGATCGACGAGATAAGGGAAGTCGCATGTCCCTGATCCCCAGCCCATGGCAAGTGTTCCGTCGTCACCACCTCGATCAGAATATCCGTTAGGCCCTTGGCTCGACGGCCCCATATCGCTGCCGATCAAGGCCAAAGTTCGGGGCCGATGCAGCGGGAGAGTTTTGTTCGTATTCTTCAAAAGAACGGTAGACGCCGCGCCGATCTTCCGGATGAGTCTACGGTCGTGTCAGATAAGGCCTACAACTATCGTCTCCCTCAGCTTACCTGTGATGTTCGCCCTGAACATCTACATGAGAGTTATTGACTTCACTAGTCCTTCTGAACGCATCAAAGTTGACCGCCGGGTAATTCTTATCCTGCCCAACGAGATACCAAGCTGCCACAATCCTCTGAGCCATATCGTTCAACCTCGCCAAAGCAACACTACCATTCCCAACAGCCTCCGTCAGATTCGTACCAAAGTAACTGGTTCCACTGTTGAAGGTAATATCACCCGGCATAGTCATATCCAGACCGGAGTTCACTGACTCGACTCCTGAGTGTGTTGCTGACCAGTCAGACATGACATAGCCCTGGAAGCCGAAGTCGGTCTTGAGAATCCCGTTGAGAGTTTTTGAGTCCTGACATGCATAAGAACCATTGACTAGATTGTAGGAGCACATCACGGATGCTACGTCAGCAATGACGGCGCGGAGGAAGGGGTGACTGTAGATTTCTCGCATAGTCCTGTCGTCGATGTTGGACGAGGAGGTGGTCCGATTCCGTTCTTGCTCGTTGCCAATATAGTGCTTGACACTGAGGGAGGGGAGGAGGGAGGGCATCAGCATACATTCAAACTTCAGACGGGGGCATATGGATACGCCATGGTATGCAACTCACCACGCCTGAACTCCTGCATCCTGCATCCCTCGGATGGTCATCTCCGATGCCCATCCACTCAGATACGGATCTGCCCCAAACCCTTCCCAATTCCTCCCACCAGCAGCGGCCCTGCCCATATTGGTCATGGGTCCGAGAGCAATGTTGACACCTTTCAATTTGTGCTCCGTCCCCATAGCATATCCTCGTTGATACATGAGGTCTTTATCGAAACTGTACAACGTCAGGAGTCAGTCAGTACGAGACACGGTGTTTCAGACAATACCGATCTGCTAGGAGTGGTCGTAAACTCACGTTGAGGCAATGTTGATTCCCGCCGGGAAGGCACTGACGAAGTCTGCAAACCTCACACCTAGGGGTGAATCCTCTAAACATAGCCCCGTCCAGTTCCTCGCAGGT
Organism: Phaeotremella skinneri; assembly: GCA_001599695.1. Taxonomy (NCBI): domain Eukaryota; kingdom Fungi; phylum Basidiomycota; class Tremellomycetes; order Tremellales; family Phaeotremellaceae; genus Phaeotremella; species Phaeotremella skinneri. The sequence goes on from BCHT01000003.1 coordinate 272,416, forward strand.
ACATCCGGAGTATTCCCGACGCATCTCCCATTTTCCCATCCAACCCCAGTTGTTAGTTGTACCTTTTCGTCTACTGTCCAGTTTGCCAGGAAAGCTTGTGCCTTCCTATGTGCCTGTGCCCACCGCGTTGAGTGATCGCTGAGGCTGACGTTGGTGAGAAGAGGGTAGGGGATCTGAGGCGAGGTGTAGTTGGCGGGGATGGTCGCGAAGGGATCTGAGCTGGGATCGGAGGAGGAGGAGGAGGAGGAGGAAGGATCTTCGGATGCTGCTAGATTAGAGAGCGAGTTGTCTCGAAGATTGAGAGCTGAAGAGGGTACGAGGGAGAAGAGGACGCCAGTTATCAGAACGCCAACAATGAGCATGGTGGTGATGTTGTGCGACTGGGACGCAGAGCGGTGAGAAGTGGGGACTGTGGGTCTACTAGGATGGGAAGGTGGAAGTGAAGAAGAACCTTCATCGTCAGTATGCGCAATCATGTTGGTGGTAGGTCTCATGAGGATATTCTAGCTCATTAAGTACACAAACTCACTGAAGGTCGACAGTTGGCGCCCGTATCCCTCTTCTATCCGATGCAAATGGTTCTCGAGGAAAGCGACATGAAGGATCCTGCAAGTTGGGAGATGGAAGAGTGAAGTTGAATGAGCACCGCTATCCGCTATTGACGATCGGATCTACCATGCGGGGAAAATAGATCGAATAGATGGAATAGATCAGGACGAGGCACACCCGAAACGAGGCTGACGTCGTTTTGTGTGGCCGCACAATAACAGCCTAATAGTTCCTTCCACCCGCAACAAGACACCCGCCACCCTACACCGGTATGGTTTTCGCTATGAAAAGAGTAAAAGGGAGCATGAGAATGATGATTCTATTGTACAGTGTCCCAGTGTTCTGTCTATGGTGTCACAACAATACACTACTAAGCGAGATCCTATTTGAGGGGATCCTATGAACAACTAACCAACTCTTCTCAAACCTGTGTAGCCAACATGCAGCATTGTCCGCACTAAGCTTAACTAGTACTTACCGGAAAGGGGATAGCCGGGGAATTGAAACCTTATTCGAGCCAGAAACTGACGCACGAGATTAGATAGTCAGCTCAGCTTCCTCAGAGCACCTCTGGCCCCTTATATCAACGTCCTTGGGCCAAAGTATAGCTAATCCCATGGCTTCATCCTCCCGTCGCACATCGGGCGACACAACCGCTCTGACCTGCCAGAGATGTCACCAACCCCTTCTCCTGGACCCGACAATAATCTCCCTAACCCCTTCTCAGTACTCGTTAATCACCTCGGCCCTCCCCTCCCCATCCCCGCCATCATCCCTCACCCCTTCCGTAAAGCTAGCAGCCCTTCCACCCTCCTCCAAAGCATCCGCAAAGATATGGGCAGAAGCCAATGGAATCCAGCAATCATCGTCACCGGGTGCGAATAGGTCTGTTGCCGAAAGTTTTATCCTCTTGTCCGAATCATCCATCATCTCGCCGCCTGCTGTTCGGGGAGGCGGGGATCCTGGACCATCTTCTTCTCGGCAAACTCTTTCTCCAAGTCCGCAGGGAATATCGAATGAGTGGCAGGACAAATCTCAGAACTTGGCTGCGAATTTGCATCAGATCTTATCGTCTAGAACACCCATATCCCATCCGCTCTGTACAGAATGTACCAATCATCTTCAAGTGGAACTTCAGCGCCAGCTCGAGGAGTTGTCAAAAGAAAGGGACGCTTATATAGCATTTGAAAGGGGGATCATCCGGAATCGGGAGAGTTTGAAGTCCGGCGCTGACGGTAGGAATGGGGGGTTGAAGGCGGGGAGGGAGGATGGAGAAGCTGATGATCTGGGAGAATATGATCTAGAGGGGACTGATGCGGAATGGGTTGAGTTGACGAAGCGAAAGGAAGGATTGCAGAGGGAGGAGGACGAGCTCAAGAAGATATTGGCGGAACGCGAGGCTGATTTAGCCCTGGTACGGAAGGAGGAGGAGGAAATCCGACTGGAGGAAGAAGCAGTGGACAGGGAAGAGACCGAGTGAGTATCTTGTACTTGTTTTCGTTTTTGCTGGTCATTTCACCCGGTATATGATGGTCGACTACAAGTTCAGAAATGCTGCTTGCTTGTCTTGACGACTTCCAGTTAGTAGTATAACCGCTGATCACCATCTCCTCTTCAGGTTTCTCCAATCACACCTATCCCTCACCTCCACCCTCGTCCAGCTCAAAGCAACCCTGCAAACCTCCCAAACCCATCTTCTCCTCTCACAATCCCTCCTTCAATCCCTAGAATCTACAAACGTCTACAACGACGCATTCCAGATTGGTCAAACCCCTCTCCTCCCCCCAGAACCTTCCTCGTCCTCGTCATCTGGAGGCTCGGGTTCAACTTCGACAGCAGGTGGAGGTAAGGCTGCAACGGGTAGTACGGTTGGAACTATTAATGGGTTGAGGCTTGGTGGTCGACCTATTGTCGAGTGGGAGGAGATTAATGCGGCGTGGGGACTGGTGGCGTTGTGTGTTGATAGGATTGCGGTGAAGGTTGGGTGTGTCTTTGATGGGTGAGTTTGGTTACTGCTGCACCTGACCTAGCTAGTGGCTCTGATGTGAGTAGAATCTGATGTGATGATGTTTACAGGTACAAGATCATTCCCCTAGGATCGTTCTCCAGGATAGAGGAGCTGCCTCCTAAGAAAGGAGTATACGAGCTGTACGTCCCTCATTCTCCGCGGATGTACATTATACGGTATTGTCCTGTGTCGACGTTACTGACAATCTTCACGATAAGATATGCTTCATCGGACATAGCCTTGGGTCGGGTATTCCAGAACCGCCGATTCGACAACGGACTAGTAGCGCTTTTAGAGTGTTTAAAACAGCTTGTCGAGTTTGGTCGAAGAGGAGAAAGAGGGTGGGGCGGTGGTGGGATAGAGTAAGCGTTACCTTCTCCTATGTCCTCCATGTTATTAGGACCTCTTCCTTCACCTCCCCAACTCAAGGAGAGGCTAAAGACTAGCAACAGGATCAACAAAGATAAAATCTCGGGATACTCAATAAAACTCCCAGGTCTAACGAACAACATGACCCTACCCTCCATGTCAGTCATGGGTTTCGGTGGTACCAGCTCGGCCCATACCGTTTCCAATTCTCCGGGAACTGGGTCAGGTGCGAGTGGTGGTGGCCATGTTGGGAGAGAGGATCGATCGGGTGTTAGTTCGTCGTCGCCTGATGAGATTTGGACAAAGGCTTGTGCGGCCGTACTTAGGGTGCTTAAACGGATTTTGTTGGTGGAGAGTGAGAACGAGAGAGCTTTGACTGGGTTGGGCGACGGGAGATAGCTCCATCGGGTTTGTCGTATGATTGAGGTGTTGGATTTCCTCATGTGGATACAAGATTTTCCTCTCGTGTTGACGACTTTTCATAATATGATCTGTAGTTTACATGGTAATCCACGAGATACAATGTAGATCCACAGCTTAAACCCCTCAAACCTCCCAACTCCTCCCACCTCTCGCTGCTGGCCCTCTTCCAAACCCCCTATCATCCCACCCCCTTCCGGCTCTAGCATCATCACCAAAGAACCTCCGTCCCGCCCTCTCCTTCTCTCTCTCCAAACTCTCCGCCCAACTCCGTCCCCCACCCGACACAGTGGAGGGCGTATCATCCCAAGCCCTCGTTGGTTGTTTTGATTGGGCAATGAGCGCCAAAGCCCTCTGGCGCTCTGATTGCTCCCGATTCAACCTCGCTGTTTTTGCATCGGGGTTGTCACTGGGGTTGGAAGGGGGATGTCGGTGATGTTTTGGTTTAGGAGTTGAGGAGGAGAGGAGTGTTTGGATGGAGGTTAGGGGGTCGTGTCTTTCTTTGGCTCTTGCGTCTTTCCGTCTGGTGTTTTTACCGTCAGTCGTGACTTCCCTATCACTTTCGTGGAAAGCTGAATGAAAGGTATAACATACCGCTCTCTGGCACGCTTCTCTTCGGCCTCTTCGCCGACCTCCTTCTCCTCCACACGCTTCAGTTCTCGATCGGTGTACCACGGTTTCGTCTCCCGTTCAGGTCGCCCGAGATACATGGTAAACGGGTCAGCTTCTTGGTCGGCTTTCTTCTTGGCGATTTCCGCAGGTGTAGGCGGTGGTGCCATTTTTGAGGGCTGGATATGGACACACTCGAATATCAATAAGGATCTTTAGATTCATGGTATGAAACTCACATTCCGCTCGATATCAGCAAACAGATTCACATGTCCCTCAGACTCCCACGCATCATTCCTCCCTCCCACTTCATCATCACCACCCTCTACATCATCACTATCCCTGTGTTGATATCCTCTCCAACCGATCTTCTCCCGTTCTTTCCCCTTACTCTCAATCCTCTCCTGATCCCGTTGCCTAGCTGCGCTGGGGAATTCAAAATCGTTTCTTGACTTGGCCTTCTTCTCTCGTTTCTCGTCTCTCGCCTTGGCTCTTCGATGTTTGTCAATCAGAGATGACGATCCAGCTGCGCCTATATCCGTGAGTGTCGTGGACGTCGAGGGGAGATTATCATCTTGCTCCTCTGTTGCTATGCTAACGTTTGGAGACCCTGCCCGTCGTCTTAGGAGAGTCAAACGAGCTTCGGCTTCCTATCGTATACAAGAATGTTTAGCTTGATTCAGTGCTCATACGTGGATAGAAGATTGACGCACATTATCTATCATCTTTTGCTCCTTGAGCACCTCCTCAGCCCGGGCTTTGGCCTCATCTTCGCGAACTTTCTGCTTGTTAGATTCGAGATACGGATGATACGATTTATGCCTACCAGAACAGTCAGTAGTGAAGCATGAAAGACATCGGAATAGACCTACACTAAGATCTGGAGACGAGGCATCCTGGCTGTGTCGTGTGTCACTGACTGCACGCTCAAGAATATGGAGAAGCAAGGAGTAAGGAGTGCAGGAAGAGCAATGCAAGGGGGTGGCAACGTACAATGATCGCGGAGTTCAATCTCATCTCCGTGTCACCTCCGCTTACGCTGGCCTTGAATGCCATGACAATCCTACTTCTTGCACCTTGATACCTTGATTCAGCTTTCACTCTTCTCAAGAAACAGCGCACTCCGCGTACAGTACGCTTCGAGCAGGAATCATACTCACAGGTCGTCACAAGAGCCCCGACGGGATTAACACTCGCTTCTGCGATAGTTAACTTTACCTACTTCCATCGCCACCATGGTGAGTCGTTCACCGCCTGATAGAGCAGCGATGAGAATCATACAATTTTGACATGGAGCGACATAGGCGCTGATATATACTATGATAGCTTCTCAGGATCCGCTCCCCCGCTGGAACGGCTCGCATCACAGTAGAACCAACAACTCCAGGTGCTGAGCTGGCACGGCTGATGTTGGCGACGATACCAAAGACTGCTCCTCAGCCCGACCCGAGCACGCTGAAGCTTAGTAATCAGCCTGGTGCTTCTGGCGAGTCTGTACCTATTGAAGCGTTGACAGGGAGGAAAGTGGGAGATATGGGATTTAGGTGAGCAACTTTGCTTGTTTGTACTCAAGAGCTTAAGCTCGTTCGAGGCGACGAGCTGAGACAGACATCCTCACAGCCATGGAGACCTGTTATTCCTTTCCTATAAAACTTTGGAGGAAAGCCCATCAGGCTCAGTACCTTCAGCTTCGACTTCTGCTGCGGCGCATCCCAGTCAACCGGATCCGTCTCACCCACACACCCATACCGACCCCCCTTTGCAGAACGTGATCGCCCTGTCAGACTTGAGTCATGTCCAGGAGCCAGAGGTAGATGTTTATTGGAAAAGCAAGGACGGAAAGATTGTTCGGAAGAGGGATCCAGTGTTCTGTCGGCATGGCGAAAAGGCTATGTGCGATTATTGTATGCCCCTTGAAGTAAGTTCTGCGAGCTACAGACTTTCAGAGCTGACCTATGTTGCACAACTTCTTAGCCCTACGATCAAACGTATCAAGCCGCCCAGCAGATCAAACACCTTTCTTTCCACGCATATCTGCGCAAACTCCATTCTTCTCAACCCGCTTCGTCCGCCTCATCAACAGCCCTACCCCCTCTCACGCCACTCTCGTTATCTGTCATGAACCCTTGTCCAACCGGATCGCATCCTCCGTTCCCTCAGGGCATTTGCTCAACCTGTCAACCATCCGCTCTTACACTCACATCGCAGTCATTCAGAATGGTTGATCACGTCGAGTTTGCTTCCCCCAGTATCATCGATGGGATTCTTAGCGCATGGCGACGGACGGGGACGCAACGGTTGGCGTTCTTGATTGGCCGGTATGATCGCTACGAGAAGGTTCCGATGGGGGTTAAGGCTGTGGTAGAAGCCGTCTGGGAGCCCAAGCAGGAAGGGGAGGTCGATGGGCTGACTGTTGAGACGCCTTGGTCGGATGAAGAGAGGGTTGGAGAAATCGCTTCATGGTGTGAGAAGGGCTTGGGAGTTGTTGGAATGATCTATACTGATCTGACGCCGTGAGTGATGGGCGATGTGTTTCGACACCGAGAGGATCGCACCCTCTTCGCTGGCACAGTATTGATTGCCAGTAATCTGTTTCCATACTGACCTAAAACCCACAGATCACCCGACGATCTGACGAAGACCCTTTACAAACGTCACGCTCAGTCGTTCACTGCCTCGTCACTAGAGATGCTTCTCAGTGCAGCTTATCAGATCTCTCATCCGCTACCTAGCAAATCCTCACCAACCGGTCACTTCTCCTCCCGGTTCGTCACCTGCTGCTTGACAGGGACGGAGGAAGGTGGAATCGACGTCATTGCTTGGCAAGCGACTGAACAGGCTGAAGCTATGGTCAAGGCTGGAATCGTAGAAGCCAGTGTCGATCCGGGAACTGTGCGAGTTCGCAGACCGGGTGAAGGGGAGTATATCCCAGAAGTATTCTACAGGTGAGTGAGGTCATAGTTTTGAGGCAATCTGTGGATGGCGAAGTGCTAATCTTCTTAAACAGTTTCAAGAATGAGTATGGAATTCAGGTCAAGATGCCGGCTAAACCTACGTTCCCTGTCGAGTACCTGTTTGTAAACGTGAGTTTTCATTACGCTCGAATTGTCGACTATTGGCTGAACTTTCGACTGAATCAGATAACACACGGATTCCCCGTTGAACCCAATCCCCTCTTCCTCTCCAATTCCTTTCCAACTGAAAACCGACCAGGACTGCATGATCAGTCTTTGGACCTTGTCATTCGCCAATTATCGTCGATCCTCAAATCATCTGGTGGAGACGCATTCCTACCGGGGACCTGGTCCGAGGGATGCAAATACGAGATTGGGAGGTGGTTGAGCGACTGGCATCTAGTCGCGTTCATTTGCATGCAGGGCTTGTTCTCGGTAGTGAGTTGACTTTTAAAGCTAGAGTAGAATTCATAACTTACGAGTGGGGTTCAGGACGAGCAGAAGCTGTTATGTAGAGCAGCGACAGCCCATGCTCATACCCAGGATTTCGGAGTGCTGAATCAGCTGCTCCATTCAGATGGATGGCAGACGCTTTTGACCATAGTCCAATCCACCACCTCAGGTATGTCAGGATTTCATCGTCTCCGACATTTCCAACTGACAATACGAGCAGTCAACGGGTCCAACCAAACGGAAACATCAGGACCTGGGGGAGGCTTCGAAGAGTCGGATTACGAAGACTTGGCAGGATTTGCAGAGGCTGCTGGGCCAGCTACTGCTACGGGTCCTGTGACTGGTAACTCCTCCGGTGGCTCGACGGAGAAGGTCTGCCCTCATTGCACGTTTGTCAACAATTCGAGTCAGTCGGATTGTGAGATTTGTGGGCTGCCGTTGTGAAAGGCATGGTCGGAGGGTGCGGGGAGGATATGAGGAGGGCAGCGGGAGAGGAGGTACGACTTAAAAGTAAACGTAGTAGTATCTTGCATCTGCATATATTCTTATGATTTGCGTTGAGGAGAGTGTATTGGTCTTCTGTTTGGGCCGCAGATATGGCTGCCGGCGGAACATTGTGTACTTGGTAGAAATGACATTATATGCCTCAATTATAATATTGCTGATAAAGTCTCCAAATACCCAAAGCGATTACAACAAACACCAGCCCCCTCTACCTGCCCATAATCCACCTCTCCCATTCCCACGGATCATTCGGACCCTCCTCTTCCTCATTCACCTCAAACCTCACCCGTCTCCCTAAATCATCAACCACCCTCCCTCTCACCCCTTCATCCCTCTTTTTAACCAACAATCGGATTTCCTGCTGTAACTCAGACGGGAGATCTGGATGACATCTAATGGAGATGACGAAATTACTTGAATTATCCTCTGTTGTAGTACGGGGACTCGTTGGTGGGATAGTTATGGGGGAGTCGATGGGCGGTCGTACGAGGGTTAGGCCTAGAAAGGCTATTGCTGACTCGAATTGTCCGTCTCGGAGGGCTTCGTATCGGATTATTAGTTTTGTTCTGCGGTGTCCGGGATGTTTGACGGGTTTGGATGAGGTGGAGTTCGTGTTGACATTGACGTCCGTACTGCCACCTGCTGTATCATTCACTCCAAGTCTAGGACTGTGAGCCGAGGCATCTCTTGCCAGACCAGGATCATCGTTCGAAGCCAATGAAACATTGGGCAGAAGCTGGCCAGGAGCATTTGGAGGAAAACCCAGTGATTGAGTGCTCGACGAGATACTGGTAAGACCTTGACCGGCTGACGAATTGATCATCGCAGTCCATGTAGGAGGGAACCAGAAATCTTTCAACTCGTGGGACAAAAGTCTTGACCATCCCGTCACCACCTCAGGTCGGTCTGGCCCTATTCCCGTGCCCAGGATCTCTCCATCGTCGGTGTTTAATGCTCTGACTTTCGATGACAGCCGACTGGGAACCCCACCAACGATACCGACTCGTCTGAATGGGCTCATTCCGGAATATCCCATTCTCTCCGCTTCGGATTTGGACGGAGTGAGATCCATCACTCGAGTGTGGATTACTCCATTTGCTCGGCAGAAGTGGAAGAACATTCTCGAGAGGTCGTAGCGTCTTATCTCTTCTGTCATCTCAGGCTGGAGGGAAGGATCCGATATGGGAGTTGGGGTTTGTGGTCTTTTCGAGCCGGATCCACTTGCATGATGGCTATCCCCTCCTCCTTCATCTTCGACATAGTGCGTAGCCGCAGATGAGTTGCCGGCGGGAAACCGAGCTAGAGGAGATGGTATGATCTCAACTAGAGGACCAAACGCAAATAAAGAGAATGTATCCAGCTTCATCGATGTCAATTCCGCTCGGTCGTCTGATCGGATGTTCTCCAGGAAAGTGACAGGCTCGCGCGCAATTGCAGTGGAAATGGTGACGTGAAGATGTTTCATCATTGATAATCTCGATCGGACCGAGATCTCAGATTCGGACGACGTTGGATCTGGTGTGATACTGTTGAGGAATGCGGCGATCTGGAAGGGAGTGTTGAGATGGACTGAGTGATATAGACGTGGGGTGGAGAGGCTGTTGAAACTTTTTGAGACCTGACAGAGTGATCGGAGGGTGTCGGTCGAGTGACCGTCGACATGACTGACGATCATGGCTAGGACATCCCGGGGGACATTGGCTGTTTGTGGTAAAGATGGAGGTAAAGTGGTAGAAGCCTGGGACATCGTTATCGTTATTAAAAGATGTAATCAGAGAGAGAAGAGGACGCTGGAAAAGCGGAATGATGGGAGAGGAAGAAAATCATGGAACAAGCTAAATTAGATGGTGGTTAATAACTCTCTCTGCCCATATACCCATTCCCGTGAAGGCGGGCGCATTCGCGTACCTGGGGCACGTAGGTTCCTTAGATTATGCGTATCCAGCACGCCAAGAGTAGTAGTAACCCTTTCCTCCGCCCTCCGCCCTCCGCCATCTTTTCCTCCCGAGTATAGCGGCGGCAGAACACGACTCGAGATGAAACGACCCGACGGGATCAATTTGAAACAAGGTTCAACTTGCTTCTCATGCATACATGGTACGGCAGTCATCGAGGTCGTGTGAAGTACCAAGATACTGCAAGCTGCAGGTATGTTTGCCTTGCGACTGTTGTGAGGTTACCCCACTTATTTGGCATACAAGAGCTTTTCTTACATATCACAACTCTGGGTCGCGTCGTACGATCTCTGCGGACGCGTTAAATATGATTGATGGGAGGATATCGATCACTCGCTGGAATCAGATCGAGGAATACGAGTTCCCGGACTCTTTTTCAGTGCACGACAAGCTGTATAGACACTGGATGAATGGCAACGGGATAGCGTGCTAATATAGATGGTCAACTCATAGTACGTACCTAGCGTAGACTAGAATCAATTATATCCAGACTACTGGCAGACGATACTAAGGAACGACGGAGCAAGGCAATGTGGCACTATATTCGCAATCTGATCAAAATACGCTGGTCTGTCGTGACCACACAGCTCGCATTATTATCGCCCTGGGTGTATATGCTCAGCGCCCGTGAAGTAGTTGAAGCACGGTCGTACGTCCCTCAAGTGATCTGAGGTGTTGTCATATGCCGTTAATGTCCGTGCAGAACGCCCCCATCATTTGTAGCCATCCTACAATTGCCCGGTCCAAAGGAATCCTATCACGGCGAATGCCCAGCGACCACATGGTACACTCAGCATCACCATTCGGATCATTTCGGTCAGATCTCCTTGTAATGGATCTCGGAGCTTTCTCAGTCCGACGTGCAGGATTGTCGGGCAACGAGATTTTGGTGTTCTTCGAGTGGCAGTGCCCATTTTGTAGACAAGAGGGATGAAACAAAATGCTAATGACATTACGTACAGGATTCTCTCAGTTCTAATGTAGGTCGCTCACATCTACTCTACCATACGCATATCACATGCCTCATAAACACTTAAATAGTCTCGGTCTCTCGTAGCCCCCCACTCTCTTCGCTGAGAGATGTCAGTCTTGTCACCGCGCCTCAGACAGGCTATTCTCCTAGCTTCATGACCCACTCGATCCACTCCTCATAGTCTTCTGGTGGTACCGTCTCTTCTCCCTTAATTCGAACCCTCCTCCTCTTATCATCCACTACTAGTCCCGGTTCTTCCAGTCCTGATTGGCGTATTCTCACCATATTTTCGTCCTCAACGCTCACACCGTGAAAAACGATCCAAATGTTACTCCACCGCGGACTGTTGTCATGCGCGTCGGTCTCGTCTCTGAGACGATCATCTTGAATTCCTTCAAGACCAAGGAAGGTGTGGAGGGCTATGAACTGGTCGGTTTGCAGGCTCAAGTTGGACGATCTGTAGATGACGGGTTTTTCGGCCTCTGCTTTGTTCGATGTGTCAAGTCGATTGACAGTGTAGCTTTCATCAGCTTCGATATTCTGAGTCTTGGAAGACCCAATCATTCGTAGGTGATTTACTTTACGAATTTCGCCGGTTGTCAATGAGTCAGTCGATGAATTGATGAGGTCCAACATTGTCGAGGAGTTCATAACGGACGAATTGAGAAGAGTGGCGGAGGAAGAGTTACGATCAAAGTCATACATGGAGGTATTGGACACTTGACGACTTCGCGCCCCGCCGGGGAAATAAAATCGGCCGATATCGAATGACTGAAAGCGATCCCAATTCGATCCCGGACTCTTAAGGTCTTTGAACGTCCGTAAGCGCTGAGCTGGATATTGTGAGACGTAGGCATATTCATCCTGGGGAAGTTTCGGACTGATTGATAGGCCCTTGTGTCTTGTGAGGAACTCTCCGCTATGATGAGCCCGTATGTGTTTCATGCCGTTATGTTGGAAAATCTGCACTACCAATCTGATGAATTCCCATCGTTGAGCTTCGACCACGATCATTCCATCCTCCCGATTTCTCATCCCACCTTCTTGAAGAATGTCTCCATCACTTCGTGTCATTAATATCGAAGCGAACTCAGCCTCCGGGACTATTATCCTCTCCTTGGGCGGTCCCTCTACCAGAACCGACAATGTGTCGAGGGAGAGAGAAGTGAGGACGCTGCGCTTTTGTATGGAAAAGCACTCCTTGAAGAAACTAGGATTGTAACCCAAAGCCGTCGATGCCACCGTATAGACGTGCCGAATCAAGCTTAACCTCCAGCGAATCCGTTTTTCCGATTGCTCCAGAGAGTGTATTGCCGATGACTCCGGATAGAAACTGTTCAAGAACGCTACAATCTTGCCAGCGCTGGTAAGGTAGATGATGTTGTATAAAGCGGCTGTCGCGAGTTCGTTGACCTCCTTGGAAACCAAACAAAGGTCTAGGAGAGTCGGCTTGTCGACAAATCGAAAAATAAGCCGAAGAATATCTGGAAGAAGGATCGGATCGACCGGCCCTTCCTCTTGCTGGTCAAGTCGATGTTTTCCGGCGCTCATTTCAGGTGCTTGTCTATGAGCATAGAAGAGCAGGAGAATGGCGAGATTTGTCTAGATAGCTGGGTTGATCGGCAAAAGGATCCATAACGAGGACAAGATATATGCTTAGTTCTTAACCCCGGTCCTCCGCGACATGAAACACTAAAGGACGTAGCTACACATTTAAAGTTGATGTCCCTCTGATGCTGACCTACCATCTGGTCCTTTCCTCGCCCATTTTGCCTCCGAATCGCAGCTTCGCATGGCTTCTGGCAGTGACGCACCCCCTGATGAATCGTCACTGGTCCGACTGCTAGCGTCGCTTTCGTGGAATCTGTCGCCAAGGTAAGGGATTACCGGCGGATCGTACAGCCTTTAGTCTTTTTTTCATAGCTTTGTCCGGCGACCGGTCAATTTGTCGTGTTTTGAGATCTCACGGTGATTGAGATTGGTGATCCATGAAGACAATCCTTGCCATCCATGAAGACATTTGCTATCCATGCGGAAATGGGGTCTGAAAAGTCGCGGTCCTGTCCTTGAAGGTACCTGCAAAAAGGAGTCCGGAATTTGTGGCGACCCGCTACGCCGAGGGTAGGGAGTCCGCCACATCGTCTGCATGTAGACCAAGTTAGTTGATTTACAATCTGATCAAAGTTGCTCGTGTAACAAGGTGATGGGCTCTCTATATCCGAGTATCCGTAGACCTGATCAAGGAGTTGGTACATGTGAAAATTTGAGACCAGGAAAAAATACAGCAGTCGTGAACGCCCACCAGCATTCCTACCATTCCCAAAAGCCTCTGATCTCTCTCCAATCTTCTCCATCAAATCCATCCTGGCCTGCCTCGGCAAGTCCAGCCCAGATATCTGCACGAGGATGAGCTTCCTCATTCTCCCTATTGAATCTATCAATTTCTTCTTGGTCGAAAAGCTTTTCGAAGCACGATGTTCCAGGCCGCCTAAAGTGGGCATACGGATCTTGGGGTGAGATCTATAGTCGCGAAATGCTCAGTAATTGTCGATGGAGCCGTAAACGTTGTAAGACGAGAGCGCGTCGCATATGACTTACAGAATCTCCACATCTATAGCAGAAATGAGCAGAGCATCTTCCACAAGTCATGTGGTTGCAGCCATGACTGTGATATTGGGGTCAGCAACGAATACAGATCGTTTGAGTGGAGACCTGACCAACCTCTTCTCGACCCTTACACCACAACCCGCACAAGCCCGAGTCCTTTCCGTCAACCATCGCCTGTTCTCCTCTTCCTCTCTGAACTTCTCTACCAATCTTTTCAGATTATCTTTGCCCTTCCTCATCTCTATCCTCCTTCTGGCATCTGAGCCTTCCGGATAAGACAGATATTCCTGAACCAAGAGATTGGTAGAAGGAAAAGCGCAAGGTGTATGCGGTCCGTGCCACGTTGCGGAGCAGTACAAACAGAACGAGAATGAACAAATTGGACAAAGGCGATACCTGGCCCATCTATCTTCCACGGCAGCGACGGAGTTGGATGTTGCTGGAGCAATGGGAGGTGCGAAAGTGGCCGGTGAAGAATTAGCAATGTCGGATAGACGAATGGCACGTTTGGATATTGCCATTTGAGCCTCCACGTCCGCTGCTGTTGGCTGGGGAGGTGGAGGTACAGACGCCTGACAAGATGGTCTTGGACAGACAGTATAGGTCGGGTCTACGTTGAATGTCAGTTTGTTTTTTCTACCTCGTAAATCAAATGGGCTGACCACGTACCAATCTCAGCCTTACGTCTTTCCTTCAATTTCTCCCATCTGTCTCTCAGCTCTTTCCCCACCACATTCTCTACGAGCTCCGGATCAATCTCAGTCTCAGACTTGTTTTCTTCACTACCATCCTTACCCAAAGGACGCGGGTCCCGAGTAGAGCGAGATTTTACGCAGGTGACACTAGGACAAGAGACACTCTCCAGCGTCCCTTCATTGATAGCTAAAGACCAACAAGAGTTGAGGCAGGGGACACAACTACGCGTGCGCAAGGTCAGCAGCGGAATTTGGTGCGGTGACATGAACAACGAGGCCTAAAGGGGTCAGTTGAAGAACAGAAACTTACAAGACACAACCGCAGGCTGGCATCTCGATACAGCTCTTTCCCTTCCTATTCTCGAGGCATATCGAACAGGAGAACGCCGTACTCTCGAACGATGTATGAAGCTGAGATGCGTTATGTGTCTTTAATGCAGTGTGAAAAGTCGATGGAGGAATCATAGGAGGGACCGGCAGGCTGCCCAGGCATGTTTCTGTTCAGCTTGTCGTACTTGACAGAGTGCACTTGGACTATATTGTTCCAATCGGCCGACTTACCACAAAAATCCTTCTCGCATCAAACCAACATCACTCAAGAAATCACCACTCCCAACCCACTCCCACCACTTCCATATAACTCCTGCGCCTTCTCCTGCGACTTCCTTCTCTTCAACCCACATGGCCACGAGGCGGTCTTGCACAGCCTTTAGTACAGATTTGCTCAGCCAGCTACCATCACTCCCAGCCGTCATATACGAAGAAAGAGGAGCCCGAAGAGATATTGGCTTCGGTCCAGTATGAAGAGGGTACGAAGATGGCAGTGATAGTCGAAGTATCACTGGAGGAAGATGAAGGAGATCCAGGGATGGTGGCGACACAGTCGTAGAGGACGACGCATGTGGGGTTCGTGTCGACGAGGATGAAATAGATAGGTTCGTGATGGTAGGGGAGGCAAATGAGATGGGGATGTTCAAGGTGAGAAGGCGACCAGGCTTTGCATCGGGATTTGGGTGTACAGTGATCAACGAGGGATATATTGCCTGAAATTTATGGTCAGTCCGCCGAACCCGGCTTTGCTGCAAATGGAGCCTAGTCGGAACTCACTTCTAGGACTGTCAGCTCGTCCTCTTGCAGTACCTTGCAGTCGTCTACTTCTTGAACACTGGCCTTCCCGTTCATTGCAGTGACTGTGACGGAAGGAACGATGTTCAGAAACGATGAACTTCTTATTGGCCACTGAAATCCACCTTGTACCTTGAGTGGAGGTTCCCATTTTAGTCAGCGTCGCCTCGTAAGCTGCAATTCGAGACGCGCACTTAGAAGAACCACCTATACAGCTAGTTGGTGGTTGGACGTGGTCTCGCGATAGGTCTAGTGCATAGAAGCTGCTCGCGAAATATACAGTAACAATATCCAACGGGAGTGTGTCGCTGGGGATGGCTATAGCCTCGATCAAAGGTCGGATTTCGTGTCATTCATTGTAACCACAGGAGCTACAGTCACGAACCAAGCTGATGGAACCAAATAGCCATCGACGGCGAGTCAGTCCACCGGATTCATGCTGGCCAGGTCGTCTTAGAGCTCCAAGCTGCTATCAAGGAGCTAGTGGAAAATAGCTTGGACGCTGGAGCTTCTATAATAGGTGAGCATAGCTGACAAACTCTGTCCATCATCCGTGTGATGCTGATAATTGCTTTGCGAGGTAGATGTCCGAATCAAGGACTACGGTTTGGAGAGTATTGAGGTTTCGGATAACGGATCAGGCATAGGAGAGTGTGACTGGGAGAGCGTTGGTAGGTCCTTCATCCTCCGAATGCAGCCGTCCGAATTGGGCGATGGAAAAAATGAACATGGGATAGTAGCTGATCAATGGCGGTACATATAGGCCTCAAGCATCACACCTCAAAACTCCCTTCCCTGTCTCATCTGCCGCTCGTTACAACTTTCGGCTTCCGTGGCGAAGCTCTATCCTCACTATGTGCCCTATGCGAGTCGGTGATCGTGACGACAGCAACGAAAGAAACGGCGCCCATGGGAGCCATCATCAAATTGGGTCGCGACGGACGAATAGCTGATTCCTCGGGCAGAGTTGCTCGACAACGCGGGACAACTATTACGCTCAATGGACTCTTCACGCCCCTTCCGGTCAGACGCAAGGAGTTTGAGAGGACGGCTAAACGAGAATTCTCGAAGGCGCTATCGCTGTTGACAGCTTACGCCTTGGTACCCTCCAGTGTATCGAGTGCGGAAGGAAGGGCCGGAGTTAGGTTGAAGGTTGAGTCGATCGCAGCCGGGAGATCCGGGTAAGTCAATCTTGTCTGAACTCTCAACGATCGTCCAAGCTGCCAAGCTGTCGCCTCAAAACAGTTGCCGAATGTAGCTGATCTGTGGCCACCATAGAAAGCGGAACACAGTCCTAGTGACTGATGGAAAGGGGTCGCTCCGTTCGACTGTGACTAGCGTGTGGGGGCCGAAAGCTCTCGATGGCGTCTTAGATATTGACCTCGATCTGGAAGTTGGAGTTGATAAGGTCATGGCAAGACGAGAAGGTGTAGAAGAGACGTATGTTTATATGTTTAGGTTGTCAATCAGGCTCTCTAATCATATTGCTAAACTCCCAAAATACCTACAGCTCGCAAACGGTCCACATGACTGGATTGATATCGACGGCTTCTTGGGGACAGGGACGATCAAGCGCCGATCGACAATTCTTTTACATAAATGGCAGACCATGTAACCTCCCGAAAGTGTGTACGGCGCTTGCTTTTTCGGAAACGCTCAGTGACTGATGTAACATTTAATACAGATTGCGAAGGTCATCAACGAGGTCTACAAAACATTCAATACCCACCAATTCCCTCTTGCTATCCTTGATTTCCAGATACCTCCAGGTGAGTCTTCATCGGTCGATTTGACCTGTCGCAACATCATGAGTTGACTGAGACGGGTTGCCTGCAGAATCTGTGGATATCAACGTATCTCCAGATAAACGTACTATCCTAGTTCACAGCGAGACCAATCTCATCGAGGCGGTGCGGTCGAGATTGGACTCTTTTTTCCAACCTAGTCGATCAAGCTTCGCCGTCAGTGGTGCATCTACCGCTGTGAAGCTCACTCAGAGTGATATCAGGGTAATGCAGGCTAATGATGAGATACACGAGGACAAAGTGGCCGGCGGAGAACAAGATGATGCTCGAGAGACCACTCGTGGCCTTTTAGCAGAGGGGGCGCAAGAAGACGAAGTGGAAGAAGGTGCAGTTGAGACGGAAGGTGACGTGGAAGACTATGATCAGGTCGATGAGCTCGATGATGAAGAAGGAGAAGAGGAGATCTCCCATGAAGCTGAAAGCAGTCTTGCTTCGACGACACGGACAGCTGGAAGAGTTGCTCCGCCCGTGAAAACGATCTCCTCGTCAATACCTCAGCCCTCAGCTTCGTCGTCGAGAACCCGCAGTCTGCCTACATGGACGTCCAGCCGAACGCCGACCTCTTCCAGCCAACCTCGAGCATCGCCACTGTCGACGGAGGATCATTCAGCCCGCCGCAGACCTACACAGCACACTCTGGACACGACCGTTGCGTCGTGGAGTCCTGATCGCAAAGCTGCTTCAAAGCGGGTTGTGCCGTCGAGTAACCGCAATATCCAGTCGGATGCCGAGCTTACGGGAAGGACCGCTAGGAAAGGTCTCCGAGAGAGATTGGCAGTCTATGCGAGCCAAAGCGCGGCTGTGGAACCTGTAGACTCTCCGGAATCAGACGAGGACGACCAGGAAAGAGACGAGCACAATAGTACTGGGGGAAATGAGGACGAGCCTGAGCCTCTTGGTCCTGAGGATGAGGACGGGGAGGAAATCGATGTAGATGAAGAAGGAGGAACGGTTGCAAATACCCGGGAAGAGGTCCTTGAACGGGAGAAGGAAACGGAAAAGTCGATACATCGACCCTTGGGCGATATCGATATGCCCGATCTTGATGGTAGGCAACAAGACCAATCAGATCTCGTACCTCCTCCAGATCAGTCACCATCTCCATCCTCAGCGGAGGAGCAGGAAGCGACTTCAGTTGACGGAGGAAAAGGAGAAGTGCAGGTATCTGGCTCAAATGACGCGGGTCCAAGTCGACCAAACTCAAGGACACCCCAAGCGTCCACTCCTACATCCTACAGAGATGAGATCAAGACTCCCGCTCTTCTCGGTGAATCGACCCTCCATTTCGATCTCTCCCGTCTCCGTTCACGCTACGAGGCCCGGCGAGCTCGACGTCAGCCTGTCGCTGAAAGCTCTCGCGACGCTTATAGTATCCTAGCGGAAGGCGGAGTGACGTCTGCGGCAGGAATTTCGAATCGGGATATGGCAGCTGCGGAGGATGCTTTGAGTCGGGTTATCAGTAAAGCAGATTTTGAACGGATGGACGTCATCGGTCAATTCAACAAGGGATTTATCATAGCTCGTCTTAGATCTGAACATTTGAGGAAAGGGAAGAGGTCGTCAGATGATTTGTTCATTATCGACCAACACGCTTCGGACGAAAAATACAATTTCGAAACCCTTCAACGGACAACTGTTATCAAAGCTCAACAACTTATCAAGTGAGTCTTCAGTCTAATTTCTCGGAATGCTCTCAAGCTGACCCACATTGAAAATCTATCTCAGACCTCGCGCTCTTCAACTCACGTCAGGTGACGAAATAGTCGCAATGGAGAATCTTGACGTCCTCAAGACTAACGGTTTCGAAGTCAAAGTTGACGAAGATAAACCGCCAGGTCGAGGGGAGAGGATCAGTCTCATGGCCATGCCAGTCAGTAGGGATACAACGTTCGATTTCAGGGATCTGGAACAGCTGCTCCACCTTCTATCTGATGGGGCTAGACCCGCAGGACAGGTTGTGAGATGTACGAAGGCGCGTACCATGTTCGCATCCCGGGCTTGTAGGAAATCTGTAATGATTGGGAAGAGTCTGACGAAGAGTCAGATGGTTCAGGTAAGCCTTTATCATGCTTGGTGAGCGGCTGCACGACCTCATGAGTGATTTATAATGTCATTCACAGCTGTTGCGCAATATGGGGACAATTGACCAGCCATGGGTAAGTAATCTGATCACTGAGTGTATGCGGCTCAGCTGACGGATGTTTGTTCCTCCAAAGAATTGCCCCCACGGCCGACCGACTATGAGACATCTCATCAAGATTGAAAAACCAGCAAAATCACGCATTGGATCTGGAAGGATAGATTGGAAGAATTGGGAGATTGAGGACTAGGTTGACACCATCAGAGCTATGCATGTGATTATGAAGCATTTCAATAAGCCATATGTATTTGGCACCAATGCCTCAACCTGCAATGACTGCCTTCGTTCCTGGCCCGACTTTCCTGCCCTCGACTTCCACGCTCAGCCTTGCACTGGTCCGACCTTTGGTTGCGCAATCTGCTTCGGCATCTTGACATTACTACTAGACCCCATAGCCTGTTCAATCTCTGCCTTGCTGAAGTAATGTGGAGCCACTGGAGAATTGGTATCAGTGCATGCTCAGGGCGGCTGAAGCGGTCATCGTCAAGGAAAGAAATACTCACGTTCTGCCAACCAGCTACCTTCAATCGGCATACACTGTCTCATATATTCCTTACTCGTCAACACCAACTCGTAATAAAGTATGAACCTCGGTGGAGGTTGCATTCCAATCAAGCAACTGGATGGGTGGATGAACACTGAGTGGTTGTTCTTTGTGGTCCTGTACCCTCCACCTTTATCGATTCTTGCAGTGTTGTAAAAGTACCCAGCAGTCATAGCCTTTTGGACGGGTACGATCTCGTTCGGCGTAGACTCGATGACCACTTCAACACGCTCGCAAAGTCCAGCCAGCTGATCCCTGATATCCCGAACTCGACCAAGAGATTTGAACTGAATGAAATTCTCGTAACACCATTGTTGAGAGTAGTTCGCATCCGCCCATTGTTCCCATATATTCAGTAGGGTGAAGTGGTCGCCACCCGGTTTAATGAAATTCTTGTGAGCTTTATCGGCATGCACACGTTTATCCTTTGGTCGGTAGAGTAGCGATCCTGATTCCTGAAGCATCGAGATGATGGTCAAGACCTCGTGGGTGCATTTGTAGTTCTCGCTCCCGATGATAGCTTTCGATAACATTGGGTCCACGGGGAACTCTGCCATTCTCCGACCGAGCCGAGTGAGTTCTCCCTTGTGATTCAGAGCCCCCAATGCGTAGAGAAGCTCGAACGACCGGATAAGGGTTTCGGCAGGAGGTTTATCGAGGAAGTCGAAATTCAGCAGATCGTTGATTCCAAGCGACTTCAGCATGAGCACAACCATACCCAGGTTAGTCCGCTGAATTTCCGGCACGGTATCTTGTACTAATTCATTTTTGAATGCCCATTTCGTGTAAAGACGGAAAGCTTTACCAGGACCGACTCGACCGGCTCGACCGGCTCGTTGTTGTGCGGAAGCTCTCGAAACCGGTTCCACGACTAAGGAGGACATACCGGTTTTAGGATTGTAGTTGTTTTGCTTGACAAAACCGGGATCAATAACGTACACCACACCGTCGATCGTGATTGATGTCTCAGCGATGTTCGTGGCCAAGACAACCTTTCTAGCTCCCTCCGGTGTCGGCTCGAAGATCTTTGTTTGCATTTCGCTGGGCAAGTTGGCATAGATCGGAGCGATGATAAGTTCCGGCACTTTGTCTCCTAGAGTATACATGGTCTCTTTCAGGTTTTCTTCTGTCGCTTCAATCTCATCTTGGCCGGTGAGGAAAAGCAGAATGTCACCTTTAGGTTGAGTAGTATGGATTTGAAGGATGGTGGTGACGGCTGCGTGGATGTAGTTGGCCTCTGGTTGTTGAGTGTAGAACATGTCGACAGGGAACCGACGACCAGGAACGTCGAAGATGGGTGCATCGTCGAAATATGCTGCGAACTTCTGAGCATTGAGTGTAGCAGATGAGATCAACAGTCGTAGTT
Source organism: Phaeotremella skinneri (assembly GCA_001599695.1). Classification (NCBI taxonomy): domain Eukaryota; kingdom Fungi; phylum Basidiomycota; class Tremellomycetes; order Tremellales; family Phaeotremellaceae; genus Phaeotremella; species Phaeotremella skinneri. Next base: position 293,492 of record BCHT01000003.1, read on the forward strand.
CCGGTCGAAATCTCGCAATATCTTTGACCAACCCAAACAGGATATCGGTACTCAAAGTCCGTTCGTGAGCCTCATCGATGACCAAAGCTGAGTACGTCGACAATTCTGGGTCCGTCAGGAACTCCCGCAACAGCATACCGTCCGTCATATACTTGAGAACGGTTTTATCCGACGTCATATCCTCGAATCGGATAGAGTAACCAACCTCCTGCCCTAGACGAACGCCCATCTCCTCTGCGACTCGAGCAGCGACACTCATGGCTGCCACACGACGAGGTTGCGTGCAGCCGACTTTCATCCCTCCCTTTGTGTATCCAGCTTCGTGTAAGTATTGAGGAAGCTGAGTAGTTTTCCCTGAACCGGTCTCAGCTACAACGATGATGATTTGATGTTCGGCAATTGCTTCCAGAAGTTCGTCCCGGAACTCATAGATGGGTAGCGATTTTCTTGTTTCCTCAAGCGATGTGACTGCACCAAAATCAGCTCTGGACTTGCGGTGTCTGTAGCAGAACATACCTTTCTTCTCAGCTGCTGCGATCTGCTCAAGCATGGCCTGAGCTTCCGCCGTCAACGTCCCCTCCAGACCGCCTTCTTTCAAGAATTTGATCTTCTGAGTTTCATCAAAGACATATTCGTACGCGTCTTCGACTACTTCTCGATCCAGTGCACCAGTTTTGAAGCTCGCTCGTTCTCTTTGAGCGATCTCATACTCGTCCGTATCGGTCACAAACTGTCCTTCCACAGGTTTGCTCTCCTCATACCGCTGATAGAGGGCGTTTTTCCGTTTCTTTTGATCGATCTTTCCTTGCTCGGTGATGTAGTCATCGGGAAGCATATAACCATCGGTACCATCATCGATCCGTTGTCGAGCTTCCATTATCTTGATCAACTCCTTCTTCCGTTCAAAATCCTCAATTTCCCGTTTCGACATTGTTTGATTTCTGAACAGGATCTTCTCATCTTCAATTTCCATCTTCAAAAGATCTAGTCGTTGCTGTTCTCGCTTGGTAAGATACTCTTGTCGGGAATGTAATCGAAGATCCTCCATCACGGCTTTCCTCGCTTCTGCATCATCGGCCAATGCAGATCGTTTGGCTGCCTCCAGACCCCCTTCCCCTTTCGTAGAACGGTCTACAACAAGCTTCTTCGTCCGATCTCGATCCTTTTCCTTCATTCTCTCTGCGAACGCATCTCGTTCCAGTCTGTCCTCCTCAGCTTCTCTCTCCAGACGTTCCTCCTCCGTTTCTTCCACCTTCGGTGTTCCCGCATCAACAGAACCTTGAGGAGGCGACTCTATCCGTAGCCGCTTCGCTTGAGCTTCCTTCTCCTCCTCGTCTGAATCCCAATTACCCTCCGTATCCCTTTTACGCGCTGACCGCCCAGCCTTGACTGCACCATCTCCGTCCTTGTCCTTTTTACTACTCTTAGACTTCTTCTCCTTCCGCGAGCTCGAGCCACTACCAGACGCCTCGACGTCTTCGTCGAGTAGTAACGAGAACTTCTGCTTGTTGATGGTATTTGCCGGCTTCGGGACTTTCGCTTTCGCCTTTCTCGGAACAAGTGCATGGACCTGCGAGGCAAAGGCTTGCGATTCTGGAGAGTCGGAAAGTCCGGTGGCGAGCAGAGCGTGATACAAGTCGCTGGGTGTCTTGGAAGAAACAGCTAGGTGACGACGATTAGTCTTTGCTGCAGATCGTTGCAAAATGTACACACCTAGAGACTGTACATAGTCTACTGTCGCACTGTCTGAGGAGCCAAGAATCTGAACTGGTATTAGCAGTTGGAATATCTGGGAAGTGCTGCAACTCACCCGGACAACATTGTCGCTAATGAACGTCTTGAGGTCGGACATTGCTTCGGCGTACAGAATGAGGTTGCGAGTCGGTGACCTCTTACGTCATGCGCATAGGGGCGTCCAAGTCAGCGTCCACGTTACTCGCAGCGTTGTCGAAGTTAGGACAGGATAAGATGTAGATTAACCGTGATTGATAGGAGGTATTCCATTCTGAATAACACCCTAAGCTACGAGAACGGGTAAGATGGAATGACGTGGCATTTATCGGTCGTGGTACTTTGCAGTGATAAGCCCTAGATGTGTTTCGTTCCTCCTCGTTCTTCGAGGTCCTGTTTGGAGCATATCAATATCAAAAACCCGTATCAGCATGTTTTTCTGTGCTAGTAAGTGCATGTTGTAGCCCAACCACACATCCTATGCCTTTTATTCACCAACACTAACGCCGACTATTTCCTGCTCAGTTTCGGGATCCCCCCCTACTGTTCCTGTTGTCTCCAAGACCTCAGGGACAGTGTACGAGAAAGCCCTCATTGAGCGGTATATCGGTATGTCTGTCGTACATACCTACGTTTCCATGCTAGCTGCTAATCTATGTGCCATGCAGAGGAGAATGGGACTGATCCAATCTCCGGGGAGGCGTTGACGAAGGAGGACTTGATCGATGTTAAAGCCAGTTAGTCTTATGGCATCTCTTTGCCCTCGTCCGATGGTGGCCGATTGCGGCTGGCGGTATACTAACTTTCTTCCTCAGAGCCCAACACTCTGCCTCCTCGTCCTGCTACGCAGACTTCCATCCCTGCCCTTCTTACCTCGCTTCAGGCAGAGTATGATGCAATCATGCTTGAATCCCTCGAAATCAAAAAGGCGTTCCAGAGTTCTCGGTTCGTATTTCTGAATGCCCCGAGACAATTATTCGCTTCAGTCGCTGACTGCGATGTTTATCTCGAAATAGACAAGAACTTGCCAACGCTCTTTACCGGGAGGATGCTGCTACCAGAGTCATTGCTAGATTGATGAAGGAGCGTGATGAGGCGAGGGAGTAAGTTGGCTGAGTCGATGTCTGTTCGAAAACATGCTGATTCGGTGGTAGGGCTCTGTCTTCTATCCAATCGACAATTGGTTTTGCGCCTGCAGCGCAAGAAGCTGTTGCTGAAGATGTCGATATGGCTCCGGAAGGTGGCCTGCCTGCCGAGGTGGAGGCGAAGATCATGGAGACAAACCAGGCGTGAGTGACTGTTCTCGTCGATTCCTACTCACAAGCTGACGCCGTGTAGCCTGTCATCCGTGCGAAAAAAGCGAAAGCCTGCTGCTGGATATGCCAACGCGGAAGCGGTCAAGGCTTACGTCCAAACGTCTCACGTGCCTTCTCTCCACGCTACTAAACCACCAGGTATCACCGCTCTCGACCTCGCGTCCGACGGGAATGTGGTAGTCACAGGAGGTGCGGACAAGATCGTCCAAATTTTCGATCTCGAGGCCGGTAAAGTCCTCGGCACCCTTAAAGGTCACACCAAGCCTGTGAACCATGTAGCGTTCATCGAATCAGGCGAGAACCGATTGGCCGTCTCTGCATCTGTGGATAAGACCGTCCGGGTTTGGGGTGAAGAGGATGGAAAATGGTCATCCAAGTCTGTCCTTTCCGGACACAAAGGCGATGTCACTGGACTAGCTGTCCACCCCTCGGGCAGCTTCATCGGATCCGCATCAGTCGATTCGACCTGGTCTCTCTGGGACGTTGAGACCGGTAAAACCGTCAACACGTATTCCCCGGTTCTTGGAATCGAGGGATCTTTCTCCTACGCGTCATTCGCAGTTCATCCCGATGGAGTCCTGCACAGTGGAGGTACAAAGGACGGAGTCGTTCGAGTCTGGGACGTCCGAACGTCCACCTCCCTCGCAGCCTCCCTGCCCTCGCACGAGGATGGCGCAGTCTCTACCCTCTCCTTCTCCGAGAATGGCTATTACCTCGCGACCTCGTCCTCGTCCTCCAAAACCCCGACCGTCAACATCTTCGATCTACGTAAACTCGCCATCCTGTCCTCGTGGTCTCTCCCAGCTGAGAACACCATCAACGAAGTCCGGTTCGACACCTCTGCACAGTTCTTGAGCGTGGTTGGCACAGATGCGAGGGTGTATGCTAACAAGTCCTGGGAGGAGGTGGTCAAGTTCGAGGATAACGCGGGTCTGTTGACGGGTGCTAGATTTGGGAAATTGGGACAGGAGATCGTGTTGGCTGGAATGGATAGAACGATCAGGATTCTGGGAGCTAAGGCTGAGTAGATGATGGTGACGATGATGTGGAAGTCGTCTCTCCCCCAAGCAGAGGATAGGGCTGGTACGTGGCGGTCGAAAATCATAAACGTAGACATCAAATAGTAGTTGATGGCTAAATGCATCCTTTGTCCTCTCCTGAAACAAGACTTGTGTCAAGTAAGACAGATGTTTCATGTTGTGATACAAGACTAAGCTGAACTACATTGAATATTTTCAAGTATGGTAGGGCCTGCGAACACTCTGGAATCCGAGAGAACCGAAAAGGGTATAACGAGATTGATCCCATCGTCCACAGCACTAGTAAAAGCTTGGTGCCTTTATGGACAAACACACATCAGGTCCAACCGTATTGTAACACGATTACTATATCTCCCGCAGATATGTGGCTGGGACAAGACCGCGTTGACCGTTTCCATCTTCGCAAGTCCACCCTGATGATCGTCATAATGTCAGCACATGAAGGACTCTTCGAGTTCGTTAAGTTAAATCGATGAACTGATGTAGAAGCTGGACTTGACTAACAATCACTCGAAGTCTTCTCCAAAACATTCACAATCTGATTCGTCTGGACCGATAAATCGCCCTCATCCTAAGCCAAAGAAGGCATCAGCTCACCCAATCTCATCATGACATCGGCGGAGTAACGAAATGCCCCGCCATTTAGTCAGAAGAGAATCCACTCACCCCGCCCTCGTAGTCATACACGACCTGGGCTTGTCCCTCGGCGCTGACATCAGCCGCTTCCGGCTCTTCATGTTGCGTCTGGGGAGTCTGACCGCCTGAACCCACCCTCCGAGTAGGGGGAGGTAAGGTTGTCCGAGGAGTTGAGAGGGCGGGGGCGATGTAGGTGCTGGTCGTGGTTGTTTCGGCTGTGGCGACTTTTTGGGGATCTCTCCACATCGAGGTGAAGGCTGACATTTTTGAGGAGGTGTCGACGTGTCCGAATGACTGTGTCGGTAAGGTGGAATATGTTAGTAGGGTGACAGTAACGTAACACCTTGTTTACTCGATTTCGTAGTCATCGCTCTCGGAGAAAGTATTATTTCTCTCAGTCGAGAACGAATACACCTAGGATAGTCACACCAGTCCTAGAGTCTAACTCACCTTGGTACTAACAAGTCCCGCCACACCCCTATTCTTACTAGCAGGTACAGGCGGCGGAGTCCCCTTTCCACTCGCCTCCCCGCCATTCAACCGATTAGACGCACTCTGCGCCAACCCCGCGGCCCCAACACGACCAAGAGCATCCGCAACCTGCTGATTCCCTGCCAACCTTCCTAACCCAGACTTAGACGCCCCAGCACCAGCCCTTATACCCGATGATATCAGTTTCCCAGCCAAGCCTGGATTGGTAGATGCCAGATGACCTAAGGCTGCGTGCGAATTTTGGGCGAATGATGCATCTTTACTGCTTTGGCTTGCGCTTTGGTTTTGCGGGTTGGTAGCTGGGGGAGATAGTGGGGCGGGGGAGCGAGAGATGGGAGGAAGAGTTCGGGAGGAGGTAGAGGAGGTTCGGACGGTGGGAGAGGGGGACGAGGTGGATAGGAGATGAGGTCGGGATTCGAAATATTCGTCCAAGAGGGAGAAGAAAGCTTCCTGTGAGGTTCATTGCACGGACAAGGGAGAGGAGATAGGTTATATTAGCGGTGTGCAATGGATGGCCGGTAGGAGAATTAATGAGATACTAACCTTGTCTACAGACATGCCAGAGATGACGATACGTAAGCCATCAGCAGTCACGAATAAAATGGAAGTACGATAAAGCGGCCTACCTTCATATGTCAGATTAGCGAACATGGTTAGAATGAGACAATTCTCTCAGTGGGACGAAAAGTCAGGAGGAAATAGAGGGAGAAGATGCAGGAAGCATGGGCACCAAACAGCATAATGACGGCAGGTTATCTGTTCAAGAACTCGGTCATCTCGTTCGTGGCGAAGTGAATTTTGACCCGGAATGCGATGGAAATATGCGAGAGATGATGAAAATGAACGATTATATGCATGGATATTGTAGACCCTTGAATGTATGACGATAGTGAAGCAGTCCGTCAGATGATATGAGATGCGCGACGTACCCAGAAAGGATGGAATAAGGGGAAAGGAGAATTGATGTACAGAACGACCCACCCAGACTATACCTACCTCTACCAAAAAGCGCCCTATGCAACAATACAGAATCCACATCTACGACATACCATAATGTCCAGCACCTGCCGATAGATAGCCCCAGACGATCCTCGCTTCTATCCGACCCCAAATGAGCCAATGTCGATATCCTCCTCACTCCTCAAATGCAAATGCCCCGGCCCCACCCATCCCTTCCTCCCTTCCCATCATTCCCATCCCCCGTATCACCTCCATCTTCCTAGAATGCCAGCCTACCGCACTGCCCACTTTCCCGTTGGCATTCGCCAAGCCGGCGAGATACGTCCGTCGAGGATGCGAGGGTGGAAGATGACGAACGAATACGAGGTCGCCACCCTCTCGAGTCTTTTCTGGGGACGGTGATCCTCTTTCCGTTCCTGACGAGGCTTCATCGCTCCCGGTCTCAAGAGGGAGTACACCACCGAAGGAGGATAATTTATTCCTTTCTACCCATCCAGCTGTTATGTCGACATACCACCCCCTCCCACCTTTGCTTCTAACAACTTTCCATTCAGGGCTACCTCCACTTGGTCCCAACGCCCGGCGTACGCCTGAACCAAACTCGATAACCCGCAATCTCGATGGACCGGGGTTCAAATCAACCTTCTTTATGCCACCTCCGTTACCGTTGCCCGTACCCGACAGGTCTAAGCCCTTCAGAGAAAATGGAACGGTGGTCAAAGGATTGATCAGTCTCGCGTGAAGTTCCAGCGTGATTTTCAGAGGTGACTGAGACGATCGGAGATTTTCCGCCGAGGCTGTCCCGGTGAGAGCGAGGATTTCGACGTTGGGTGCCGACTTTTCGAGGAAAGATGCGATATCTTGTAGAGGAAGGGTTGGCATGTGAGACAGCCCTAGCGAGACAAGACTTGGTTGGCTTGGGAATATGTCAGGAATAAGATGGGAGGGTGTAAAATCCGCCGAGGAAAGATCGAGATATCGTAATCTGCCATGGTGGAAGCATGGCGCGGTTGTCAACAGTCGTGTCAAGTCAATCTGCTCAATGCGTTCGCTCTGCGTCGGATCGACATAGAGGTTCAATTCGACTAGGTCCCGAACAGCTGGGGAATGACAGAGGAAGTCAACGAGAATGGAGGGATCGATCCGAGGACATCGAGCCAGGCTTAATGATTGCAGATGGAGGTATGTGGGTGGGTTTGTAGTGAGTTGAGCAAGAAGGGAGGATGGAACCCTGGTAGCCGACAGATCGAGATGAGTCAGGCATGGCATGCTGAGAACCAGATTGTGGATTAGCTGAGAGGGAAGCGAGGTGCAAGCTCGAAGTGATAGTCGTTTCAGAGCAGAGAACCTTGGCGTCCGTCGTTTACTTTGTCGTCGAGATGAGTCCGGTCGGTCCTCATCCTCCGTCTCCGTTGAGCTCGTCACATCACCGCCTGTCCTTCTCTTCGATCTCCCTCTTCCCCTTTCTCCATTCTCCACACCCAGACCAAGCCAAGTCTCCCCGAACTCAGCCATCGCTTGGTCGAAGGCCACGCTGACACAACCTGTCAGGTCAAGAGCTTCCAGCGGACTGAACAATCCTCGCCGTCTCCATTTCTGGTCCTCCGTTTCTGTCTCATACGGTACATATGTGGGCCGAGGTGGATCGAGTTGGTTCGGAAGAGGTATATCCGAGACTGACGCAGCGGCAGCCAAAGTCAGCTGGGATGCTGGACTATGCACTCCACTGGATATCGCAGACTGTCCGGGTGTCAAATCACGGCGAGGGAACCGAGGAGGAGGATAGCCGCGAAAGAATAGTTCTTCAATGACCGGATAGGTTAATGCCGAGTCCACGTACTCTGTCATGCAGAGTGAGACGAGATTGGGAGCATTCTAAAATATTAGCTCTGGTACTGTATGTTGCAACCCACTTTGATGACACCTTCAAGTCGGCCACCAGTGACGAATCTCCCTCGAACAGCCTCCTCCTGAGTACGCCGACTGCCTATGGTTCTGAAGTTTGTGAAGCTTAAATGACGAATGTAGGGCCCTGGTGGAGGCAAGAGCTCTGGGTTGACGTTTTCTGTAACTCCTTCGTCCGGCAAAGGCAGGGATTCGGGAGCTGGCGGAGTCAAGACCGCGTCATGCTGACTCGCTGGGCTCATAGGCACTTCCCTATCCTCATCTTCGTCCTCAGTCGACGATTCCGGTTGCGCGACTTTGGAGCGGGACAGACTTGACCGCCGCCTTTCGAGTGGAATACCTCCACGGCTATGACTACCGCTGCGCGATCGGTCCAGCACTACTGAGATACCTTCCGTCTCAAAGCCGACGCTCCGACGCGGTGAGCGTGAGCGCGCCCTCAACCGGGTTGTCGCTGAGGTAGTTCGGGTCAAAGGATTGGGTGATGAGTTACGGGACCCTGGTGGCGTGAGGAGTAGGGAAAGTCGGGGCGGCTGAGGTGGAGAATAGGAATAGAGAGGGAAGTTCACTTGGATTCCCGCTGAAGACGATAGTGCTCCTGCTTGCACTGGATTCGGGTAGGGATAGGTTGACGTCGAGGGCAGGGAGATGTATTGTGCGAACCCACCAGGAATAGTGTTGGGTTGGGCATGAGCATTGGACACGATGGGCAAAGGCGCTGATGTAGCATCAGGTGACACCGGAAAATCAGGAGTGAGCTGAGTCGTCAAGGCGGCCAAATCGAGTTCTTGTCCTCCACCCGTTCTAGCAAGTCCACGAACAATGATATGAGAATCACCAGCACTTTGATCATCCTCCACCACCTCCTCCGTCAGCGCGTCAACAATCGCCAGCCATCCCCGGCCGGACCGTACGTCGACATTTTCCCACAGCCACGGTCGAGCTGCTTCCAACAGCTGAGTGGACGTTTTGGCCACCGATGAAATTATCTGTGTGCTGCATTGTGGAAGTGGAGGTTGGGGATCGAGGGAGTCGATGACGTGCGGTGGAGGGATGGGGGTTGGTTCTAAGGACAGAGGAGGGGGGTAGAACGCAGGAGGAAGACAGGAGATGACATGGGAGAGGACTTCGAGTGGGAACTGAGCGAGTGATAAGCGAGGGTGGGTGTCTGGGGAGTCGTTTCGCATCGATCTTGGGTCGTGGTCTATTATAAGGCTCGTAAGAGTGGGTGTACAAGGGGGGCTATGGGCGTGTGGGTGGTGTGCCAAGTTGGAGAGGGGAATGTCTAAGTAGTTGTCTCATTAAACAATTGGGAAACAGAAACACCAACTTGCGAGATGCCGTCACCTGACCGACCACCAGTGGCATCGGCAAATTCAATACACAAATATTACAAACAACCTTATAACTCTGTCGCTATGGATATGGATATGTCCTCTCTCGAGCGTATCAAAGCAACATGATACCATCTGATCCAGGGAGGAACTTCCTTCACACCTCTGTCCGGTGGTCCCAGGCTGTCTGACCTGTCGGCCGCTCTAACAAAGCTGCCATCAAGCCCGCCACATACTGCCACCCTCCCACCGACTGGACACGACCGTGCAGCCGATAAATCCACGTCGACGTCAGCACCGCGAAAAGACCGATAGCGACAGTCACTAGAGACCAATCAGCGGAGACTCATCGTAGCAAATCAGCCGGACAGGGCGATATGACCAACACCCACACAGTACTGCTCGTCTCCATTCCGCTCCCTTTCGCCGCTTTCGACCCTTTTTGATGCTCTGCACAACATCTCCTCCTATCGATAAGGTATTTGATGGTTGGGTTTGGGATTTCAGCCGGGCTGATGATGACTTCCGGTACTGGGGAGCTCTGCGGCTTGTTTTGAAGACTGATGGAGTGAGATTTGACGGATTCGAGCGTTCTGTCTGATGGGGTGGCTGTGATGACTGTGACAGAAGTGACACTGATGAGGTTGGAGAATGTGAAGAAAGTGAAGCTAGAAACGATGATGACGGCAAGGAAGTTTGACGAGAGATTGGGACGGAATCAGACCGCTGAGGTAGGTGTGGTTCTGAGGGGCTAGACGATTGCGGAGGCCGAGACGGTCCGGCATGAGCATGCATTAGCCCAGTTCGTTTGCCCCCAGAGAATGAGAAGCCAGTCCACTGCTACGATCAGTCCCTTCTGACCATACGAGATGCAAGAGAATGCAAGACGATTGGCGAGAAAAGGTATACAGGTGTAACAGGATATTAGACAGGCAAATCCCAGTTACGAAAGTGATGACGTAAGCACTTTCCAACGATAAGGTGAATACCCTGGTGCCGAGGGTTCCTCCCATTTCCAAGCTACCTCCAGGATCCCATCTTCATCTCATCTAGTCCTTGAAGTCGAGGGGAGTCTTTGGCTAGAAAGACAGATCCCTACACAGGAGATGTCCACGGATCTCGTCAAGCAATGGCTTCAAAATGTCCTCAAGCCCTATCCATCGCGTGATCGGATCCTCACAGAAGTCCTCCAAGTCCTCGATCAACGACGAACCCTTTCTGTCAAAACCGATGCTTTCAGTGAGTTCCAGCTTCACTTTAAATCCCTCGTATATCTCTCAGCCCGTTTAGTAGCTGATCATATACGGTAGCTTTCGATTCAGGTCAGACGACGCTGTTACTCCTTCTTCACGGTACCCTGCCCATAACATTTCGCGGGGCGACTTACCATATCCCAATAAATGTTTGGATACCTCATGAATATCCTGGATCTCCGCCTATGGCATTCGTCGTGCCCACCAAAGAGATGGGGGTAAGGAAAGGCCAGGAGGTCGAGCCTGGTGGACGAGTACGGGAGGAGGTCGTTGCGGAATGGTGGAAGAGCTGGGAGGTGAGCTCAGCTCAGCATTCCGAGGAGTGTCCAGAGGCTGGAGCTCTGGGTACCTTTAGGCTTGAGCTGATATCTCTTAGATCCAGTCCAAGACGATAGATAGTTTGCTTAGGCAGCTGATTGTTGTGTTCTCCCAAACTCCACCGGTATATGCCCGTCCACCCGAGCCTAGTACTGCCGTAGCTGGTCCTTCATCCCCTACTTCCCCTCAGACGACTAGTACCTCCCGGCAGATGATGGGCTCGCCATCAACAAACGGTCATGGTCCAGTAAGTCTCGTAACTCATTTCACAACAAAGTTGACCCAATGTACAGCCTCAACCTCCCCCACCGCCAGCCCGTCCCAGCTTTGTGCCCCAACAACTGCAAGTCCACGAGGTGGGTGGACGTTCTCGACTCGACGATCTTACTCTTACGCTTACTCATGTTGTCTAAATCTACAGACCCTTCCACAATACCGCCCAGCGCCAACGCCACCTCCCAATCCAGCAATATCTGCTCATCCTCAATCTCCCCAAAGGCAGGCTTCCGGTCAATATCCTCAGCAACTTGGTCAGCCCCCAGCTCCCCTGCACCAATCACAGTCACCTCCTCTGCCTGAACGACCTATGCGTATCTCCTCGGGACCAGTGGCCCATCCTGATCCGCAAGCTTACCCACCTGGCTCTATAGGCACCTATGGTGGACCTGCCCAACTGCCACGGCAGCCTATGACACCTCCGCGACCTCTGCCTCCTGCTCAATATCAAAACGGTTTGGCGCAGACGGTGGACCCCAGACTTTTCACCAACGGTGTTGGACCTCTTATGCACCCTTCGCAGACGGCCGGGCAGATCCCACCGCAGCATTATCCCCAATTCCAGCAATCTCCTCCACGACAACAACAACCGGCTTCCCAGCATCCAGTTCAGTCAGCACTAAACTCTGCCCATCCACCTCCTCGACCCCTTCAGCCCCAGCCCACTCCTCCAGTCGCACCACAACCCACCCCCCAAACTCGTCAACCACTACCAGACCTCCTCTCCTCCCCAGAGAACACCTCAACATCCCTCCCTCCAGTGTCGCCATCGACTTCTACCGCCCCGCCTCCTTTACCACCCTCAAAACCCCCGCCGCCTTCTCTGCAACATCTCCACTCTATTCTCCTTCCTCATCTGTCTGCTGCTCTCCCTCCAATTCTCCACTCCCTCCAGCAAACTCATACCCATCTCCTCGAGCGCCGCGAAGATCTGCTCTCGGGAGAACCGGCAATCAGGGACGAGATGGCTCGGCTGGAGGCGGTAAAGAAGGTTTGCGATAGCGTTGGGAAGAAGATGGAGGAGGTCGTTCAGGCCGGGGAGGAGCGGGTCGCAGATCTTGAAGGGAGGGGGGAGGTTAGTGTCGATGAGGTTGTTTGCGGGATCTCGATTGTGCATAATCAGTGAGTATCTTGGACCAGATTGCAGCTTCCTTTTGACTTTAGACGGAACCGCACGCCTGCAGCTCAGGGATGACGTGCTGACGTCTACTGCTTGCTACAGGCTGATAGATCTGGTGGCGGAAGACAACGCTATTGAAGATACAATCTACCACCTCACCCGAGCGCTCGACGCCGAACGAATTGATCTGGATAGGTTCTTAAAGGTAAGTCATCTTCATAACGGAATGCATTCTTCGCAATGAATCAACGATGGCTGACTGATGAAATCTGACCTGTGGTAGTCGATACGATCCCTCGCAAGGGAACAATACATGAAACGAGCGCTTATCGAGAGGATCCTTCAGGGAATGGGGCAGACTCAGGGATGGTGAACGAGATGGACGAGGTTTGGGTTGGGTTGTATGATCTTGCATGAGGGTGTACAGTTTGAAGTATCTTTGTCCAGTATCTCAAGTGAAGATTTAACGTTGTAACGAGTAAGGATATAAGGCATGCATGTGTCCTATTTCTTCAGATTACTATGTGCAATCAATCCAGCTACCACCGCCATATGTTAGCATATGCTGAATGAGGGAAACAAGGGCACTCACGATAAACGTATCGCTGATTGACTGCGGTGGTAACATGCACCTCCTCATTCTTCATGTTCTGCAACATATTAGCCTGGTCCCAGGGATTCATCTTCTTGGCTTCCTTCTTCTTATCTGTCGGTGTAACTCTTCTGAAGATAAAGAAGAGCAGCGTCTAAGTAAATGAACAGATGAATTAGATTTCTAACTGTCCGAGACTGATTATGGAACACTGTCGTGACCCCTCGGAGATGTACAAAGGGAAAGATGGAAAGAGCAACTTACGACTCCTGCTAAACTGCCGAGGACGGCTCCTACGATTGCCCCTGTGTCCTGATGTCAGATTTGTGATGAATTCCACAGGGATATGCGGATAGGGTGACGATGACTTACCCGCGGATGGTTTCCCGTTGTTCGCAGTTCCCGAGGGCGGTTGACCAGATCCTCCGCTCGGTGTTGAGGGGTACGGATTTGAGCCGGACGTAGAAGATGGACCTATAGTGGTTGTTGTGCCCCCCGAATTACCTCTATCGATCCAGTCCTCGGGTCAGCACCAATCCAAGAGCCTACGAATATGCGACTGTCCGTCCCAGCTGTGGATTAATGAACAGACGACTCACATGAAACCCACAGTCCCATTCGGTCCATAGGCAGTGAAACTATCAAGGACTAGTCCCACACCTCCCGACCCAGCTTCAGCCTGTAGGACGAGAGTATGTGTACTCGTTGAATCCAGATTGGTCGCGAAGAATAGTAATACGTCATGTGCTGTTACGTCATTTGATCCGTTGAAGGTTGTAGATTGACCGTCTAGTGTCACGCTGTAAAGTCCTGCTTGTGGGGAGGTGACACCTTTGACCGATATCGCTGAGCCTTTAATCATCCAGATGTTTCAGCGTGAAAGGCATATGAGGTAAGAAGAGTATAGAGCAGACCATTTACCTCGGAAAGTTAATTGTGCAGTAGCCCCTGCTGTCGATGTGATACTTAATGTCTGATCGTTGTCATTCGGTTCTACGGTTATCCCAGAACTCGAGCCAGAGGCAACGGCAGTAAAGCCTGAGTACTGAATGACGGGCGAAGCATCATCCAAGGTAACATTGGTGACTGATGATCTATATTTACATCAGAGAGGAAGTTTGAGTCAAGTGTCTACACTTCATGACACCAATTAGATTCTGACGAGGCTTACCCATCAGGAACAAGTTCAGTGGTCAGATACCCTCCGAGGAATTTGAATGGCGAAGAGGTGCATGTGTCACCCGGGACTGTGCAGCGTACTTGTAGCTCGTATGTCTGGGCACCGAAGGTTGATTGAGAAGAGATTTGCCCCGATGTCCAATCTGATGCTGTTCCGGAGTTTACCAGCAGATTCACTACGAAGGAGGACGATGTTGTCCATAAGGGTGTGAAGCCCGTTGCTAAGACGGTTGATCAGCTTCCCTGAGTTTCCGGAATGTATACTGTAGAAACAGGAAGCGGGAAACACCAACCTCGACTCACCATACACAGCAGGAAGTACAACCCCAGACGGGCCTTGCGTCGAGTGGAAAGTATCATTAGGCGCCGATAGAGACTCATCTACACCACCAGACCAGCTGGCGGTCGCAGGAGTTGAATTGAAATAGTCTGCCGCAGGGGAGTAAACGAACAACGGGGACGCGTCAGATAGCCACAAGGATACAGACATGATCGAGCAGCTCTGCGCTTTTCGCGATGGCCGTTGATGGAGCTCGAGAGATAAATATCATCGTCTTGGTCTATACTATGTGGACTGTTGCCCTCTGGGACGCAGAAAGGAAAGTGCATAAAGGATATATAGATTGCGAGATATTTCATTCGTATGTGGCGAGCCACGTACCGTTAGAGAGACACAGAACTCCACGTGATTTCCGGCCGAAATGTCGGGCGGATATCGGCCGGAGGATGCGGCATGGTGGTTCCGGAGAGTGGCGAGACGGAGGAGGCCGATTGTGAGGATGCTCCCTTGCTATTTTCGGGCAGAGGCGACAACTCTTTACAGTCGCCCCACCATCATCTGCGCGTTCTCTCATCTGTTCTTCATCTCTGCAACACCACTCTGGCGTATATCGAGCGAATACTCACTAACAATACTCCCCTATCGAGTGTCCTCTCTCAGCTAGGCGCTTATCACACATCAACGAGGTCAAATCGACTTCTTCCAAACGGTAGATAAGGCACTGTAGCGATCGACAGTCCCGAACTCCCGAGCTGCCGTGGGCGTTTTTGGTTAGATCAACCGACGGAATTTTTTTTTCCTACGCCAGTCTTGCATAGTTCGTAACTGGCTCTTTGAGGGGTGGACAATGTCCTCGGTGCCAACACACTTGACTTCGTCGTCATCCTCAATATTGTCGAGTCAAGTTTCATCAACTATGACGTTGACGGATTTATCCCCTTCACAACCTGAACCTACGACGTCTACAACTCCAATCCCATCCTCCTCTACAGCCCCTGCTCCTGTGCCACAAGCAACGAAACCCGTCACAATGTCATCGACCTCTTACAAAAAACCTCCTATCGCACGGTCAAATACCATGAAGAAATCCACTATGACCGCCGTAGCTTCACCGGTGATACCCTCGCCAAGTCAAACCGATGGAGCACCCCTGACCCGGACGACGACATCAGCTTCCATACACGCTCATAACGCTCTCCGGAGAATGGCCACGCACGAAACTGGAGAAATGTCCATCACAAACAGTGGAGACGAAGTGGACGATGTTGCTTTACATACCCATGACGAACACGAGCATGAGGATCGCGACCATTCGACATCGGATATCTCACAACGAACAGCAAGAGACGAGGAGGAGAAAATAGGTTTCAACTCTGGGAAGATTGCTTCTGTCCATGGCGGTTCGCACCACTCACATGGAGAAGAGCATGATGGGGAAGAGCATGAAACAGGCAGGGGAAAGAAGGAAAAGAAGGAGATCGAATTGCAAGACCAAACCAACCTGTTACCTGTCAAGCAGGTTATCTTGGTATTTATAGGCTTGACGTGTGCTATCTTCTGTAGTCTGCTGGATCAAACCATGTACGTTCCTTTCGATTTTATCTCTTCTTCAGAGCTAACCTTCTATGTAGCGTTACCACAGCCTTACCGACCTTGGGTAGAGTCTTCAACAGAGCCGATATCAGTTCCTGGGTGGGGACAGCTTATCTCTTGACGTCTACTGTGAGTCATTTTTCTCGAGCTTTTCGTGCTGGGGTCTCCTAGAAAGTTCAAGGATCTTCCTTTGTCTATCGTGAGTCTGGCTGATCGCAGCGTGCATATCCAGGCCTTTCAACCGGTATACGGCCGATTATCAGATATCTTTGGTCGAAAATTTGTTCTGCTCGGTTCTCTTGCTATCTTCTTAATGGGATCATTAGCATGCTCTCTCGCGCAGACTATGATTCAACTCATCATCTTCCGTGCCATCCAAGGTATGGGAGGCGGTGGCATCTTGACACTCACAATGATCATCAGTGAGTACAGTAGCTGTTGTTGCTATCTAAGGTGGAATATCATCTGCGATAGAGATTAATGCCATTTGTTCAGTCTCCGATGTGGTGTCTCTCAAAGAACGAGGGAAATATCAGGGAATAGTCGGTGGTGTGGTTGCCATTTCGAACTCGCTTGGACCAATTTTGGGAGGTGTCTTCACTGAAAAAGTGACTTGGAGATGGTGTTTCGTGAGTCTCCACATCTGGCTGGTCAATATTTTTTGTCCCTTCGGCTGTACTGCCACCAATAATTGGGATGACTGCTGACTATCTCTCACTTCAGTACATCAATCTTCCCCTAACCGCCTCAGCGATTCTCATCATCATCTATCTGCTCCCCCTGCGACGAGTCAGGGGAGACATTATGAGCAAACTACGTAAACTCGATTGGTACGGCTCGGCACTCACACTCGCTTGGGCTGTACTAATCCTGATCGCCCTGTCATGGGCCGGTACACAATATTCATGGTCCTCAGCAGCTGTTCTCGCTCCTTTGCTTGTGGGACTATTCCTCCTGTTCTGCTTCATCTGGGTCGAAGCGAAATTAGTACCCCTACCACTCATCCCGATCTACATCTTCAAGAACGGGACAGTAGCTTCGGCAATGGTTACGACCTTTTTCAGCGGGGCAGCATTCTACTCGACCCTATATTATCTGCCCACATATTTCCAGTTGGTTCTAGGCGTTTCTGCAATCCGCTCAGGTGTACTTCTATTACCTCTTATCGTCGTTCAAACAGTCTTCGCTTTCTCGTCCGGTATCTTGGTGTCTAAAACAGGAGATTACAAAATCAACCTCTGTCTTGGTTTTGCCATCTGGACCATCGGCTTAGGTCTCATGTCGACGATCGACGAGAATACCTCCGAGGCTAAATTGGGTGGATTCCAGGCCATTGTCGGTGTTGGAGCTGGACAGACGTTCCAGACCAGTTTAATCGCTATTCAAGCGGCTGTCGCTAGGAAGGATATGGCTACTGCGACTGGGACGAGGAACTTTTTGAGAATGTTAGGTGGAACGGTCGCGTTGGCTGCTTGCTCCTCTATTGTCAACAATATTGTTAAAAGCCATCTAGTCACTGCTGGCATTGGTACCGGGATCATCTCACAAATCCAGGCGGATCCTACCCAAGTCCGTAACTTAGGATTGAGTGATACAGATATATTGACTATCACACAAGCGTATGGTAAGTACACCCTCCGGTGTTTGATGTACTTGCTGTTGACCTTGGATTGAAATGATACTGATGCTGATCTTCCTTCTCTCAGCCAAAGGGATCAATGCCTGCTTCTGGTTCATGACGCCAATGGCCGGAATATCGTTCTTCATCACCTTCTTCTTCACCAAGCAACTCTCTATCAAACGGGCAGACGACGCAGCGAAGAAAGCAGAAGCCAAAGCATGGCTGGAGGAGAAGAAGAGAAAGCACAGGAAAAGTGGGGCTGTCGACGCCATGGGAACAAGTTCAGATAGCGAGAAGGTTGGACATGGCATTGAGCAAGGAGAGGGAGAGACTACTCGTCATTCTGTTGGTCATTCTGTCGAAGAGGAATTGCAAACGTCTGGAAGGGGGATCGAAGAGGCTGCTGGTGGAGGGGTTGGTGAACGGGAAGGCGGCATGGAGAGATTGTAAAGCGACATGTCATCTAGAAATTTGGGCCACAGGATACCAGTGTGATCAATGGCTGTATTATTTGTATCAATGCATGAATATACATGAAAATAGCAAATCATATGTGTAAGAGGGGTTGCAATCACGTCTCATAGATATAGATATGGAGTGGGGAAACACTTGACACAAAATCCCGAAAGCGTCCACATTTTCCGTGATGACGACAGATCATTCTCTCAGATCTCAGAACGCTACAACACATTTCCGCCCTTCATCTTCCCCAACATACGCCCGACTCTCGTTTCGTAACCCCGATAAAGTATACCGTCACATCATGCAGTGGTCGTTTCCGGTTTCGACTCTTTGTCAACCTCTGATGACTCTGCTAGGTCGTCACCAACACTCCACCGCCTCATCCCAACGATCTTGACACTGACGCCCCTCTCTTTCCCCCATTCCTCCAAGACCTCTTTGACTTTCCTCTCCTCCCCGCCGAGCATCATGAAGGGCTGTTCCTCCAGAACCTCCATGTCATCATCCACCTTAACCCCTTGCTGCTTTTTGATCAATTTTGTTGGGAACCCCACAACCTGCCTCGCAACGTTTCTAGCCAACCCCAAGAAATCCTTCTCCAACTCCCGACCGCCACTCGAAGACACCATCCGGACTATTGGATGTTTTTCGTCCAAGGACTCGAATCTCAGGACAACAATTCCAGCGACTTTACCGGAAGTATCGGAAAGTCCTCCATGAGCGTAACAGCCTGGTACTAATCTGACTTCGGGTGTAGATGGGAATGGAGCAGCGAAGGAGACTGCTCGTATCAATTTCAAGTTCTCACCGGTAAGTCCTAATGAAGAGAGGAGGGTTTGATGAATTGTTGCTGGTTCGGAAGAATGGGAGATTGGGGTAGGATGGGAGCTCGATAGATGGCCTTCGGATGACTCTGGAGAAGGGAGGACGATGAGTGGTGCCGATGATAAGGCGTCTACAGGAAAATCGAGGATTGGATCTCTGTTTGATGAATTTGTGGCTGACGGGATGGACGATGGTAACTCATCACCTGTGGAGGGGACGTCAAGGAAGGCAGCAGTTTCCGCTACTCCTTTAGCCGTTTTCAGAAAGACCTCGTTACGAGCTACGAAATCCGTCTCGCATGCTAGGTGAACCATGCTAACCCTCTTCCCGCCAAGTAACGACACCGCGATAGTCCCTTCATCTGTCGTTCTTGATGACAGTTTCTTGGCTTTAGCTTCCGATGACGACGCAGATGATGATTGTAAGAATGCAAGAGCCTTTTTGAGATCGTTGTTGTTCTGTTCGAGGGCTTGTCGGGCTTGTGACAGAGGAACGGGATGGGCTTTTCGAAGTGCGGCGATGAGAGCTATGGGTGCTTTGGGGACGGAGGAGGCGGTCTCAGCCGCAAGTCGGGGGAGGAAAGTGGAGAATGAGCGGAGATGGGGTCTGGAGGTTGATCTGAGGGTCGGAACGAGACCCGACATGATGGTGGATCGTTGCTTGAAGGTGGAGGAAGAGTGGATTAAAAGAAAGATGTGGTCGGGGGATGACGGTAGTCGATTTTTGTAAGAAGAGATCTTCGGGACGCGGTCAGCCGGTAGTGCCTGGTTGTGTAAATGGGGGGAACAGATAATGCGATAATTGTAGCCTAACTTATTACAACATGCACTTTCAGATTCACCCACCCACCCGACAGATATCTCTCAAGGATACCCACAACTTCATCCCAGGCTCGCTTTCTTGCGTCTTGACGTTGGCTGTGCACCATGTTCAAGAGGAAGCGGACCTCGGATGTGCCGCCGCAGCCATCTCCGACTTATTCTCAGACCTCGACAAAACCACAGTCCACCACCTCAACACCGACGACATCCATCACACCTGAAAGGAAGTCTAAAAAATCGAAAATCGACAAAGGCAAGGGAAAGGCTGATTCGTCTTTCCATGAGATTATCGATAGTAATGGGCCAGAAGTTGTTTATGAGCTTGCAGATGGCTCTAGACGGTGGAAGAAACGGCTTAGTGAGTTTTCCCAGATGGTATACTTCAAAGAAGCATGCACGAGGCGTAGTGTTCCCACGAAAATGCAGAGCCTCGATGCCCCTTTCCAGAGATCATCCAAGTGATGAATTGAAACGCTTTTTTGCATGCGATATGGCTTACACCGATTCAGATCCCACCAAAACTCTCTCCCAGCTCCTCCCAAAAGTCGCGAAGAAACTTCACATCGTCGACCCAGCTTTCTCCTCTCTAGAGCCAGGCTTCAGAATATCGCACTTGCGTCAGGGCGGATTAGAGGTACCCATAGTAGATGGTGAGCTTCTCTGCACACTTTGGGAATTTTATTCTCAGACTGCAGAAGCTGACGGATCTTGAACAGAATTCGACTATCAAGCTTTTAAGGCTCGAGCACTGTTCACATCTGCAAATGGGCCCCTTGTTGTACGCGTGTATGACTCAGTCTCATCTCCGCTCTCAGATAGTAATGGCGTTGGAGGTTCTTCCGTGAATCAGCCTGCAGTGTCTCGCCCGCCGCCGAAATCCGCGTCTGCTCCATCTACACCCGCCTCTGCAGGGCAGGTACGTCCAATTTCAGCGGAGGGCCAACAAACGGACCGAGGGACAGTTGGCCATGTGAATGGTGTCTTCACTCTTCCAAGCTCAAGGTCAACAGTAGGCACTCCCGCTACGTCTGCTTCAAAAGGTGAAACATCACGCCCTCGGCCGGCTGCTTCAGGCCCAGTGGCTCAGCTGGATGCGACAAATGCGACTTCTCCGACAATCAAAGTAGCTCCCGATGGGACTACGAGTCAAGGGATAGCTCCTGTCGCTGCTTCAGGGAGCGTGATATCACCAGGCAATGAAGCAGAGATATCGAAGCGGATGTCCAGGAAGCTAAAGAGGCGGCAAAGCAAGGAGAAACGAATTTTGCCGCAGGACATTCCGGTCACCGATCCTGCAAACTCGGACATAGATCTCAGCCCCAATATTGGGAAACGCAGTCCAGTTTCGGAGAATGTTGAAAGCGAATCTCGACCATCAAACGCGATACCTCACTCTGTGAAAGCTCATGTCGCGCCATCGGTATTGCCAAAATCCGTCTTAAAGCCTACAATGCAATCAACGCCGTCCCCAAAATCCAACAAAAAAGTTACAATAGCTCCCCCTCCTGCCGATCCACCTTACACTCCGACACCCTCCACATCCGATACGGTCGCCAAGAAAGTGAAACGGAATGCAGCCTTTCCTACCCCTCCAACTGTGATGTCATTTGCTACCAAAATCGCCGGGTCTCCTGAAGATCAAGGCGCGGCTGCTAGTTCTACGTCATCTGTCAGAGTCGACTCTCCCGAAACAGACAAGTCCGTTCCTTCCAGTCCAAGCGCCACCGAAAAGACAAAGAGACAGAGGAAGAAACGGGGGAAAAGGGGGGATGGAGAAGTGTCACCTAGTCTGCTCAATGAGGCAGCGACGCAGGAACAGGGAACAAAGCGGGCTCGTCCCTCAATTCCGGATTCGCCTTCTGAAGCTCAATCGTCGGCCAAGGATAGGACAGCTGCATCGCCGATTCCTACCCTGTCGACTTCCGGATTACCGGCGAGAACGATACAAGCATTGAAGTACAAACCAGCACGGCCCAGTCCACTGGGACGACCAGACGGTATCGTGTCCACCCCTACTGCACCATTTGATAATGGTCTCTCTGTGAATCCAGCCCATGCCGCCTCCGTTTCATCTGTTCCAGTTACCGTTGATTCTGAAGCGGTCCCCATCTCCGATTCGGCGGCTGTTGTGACTCCTTCTGTCAATGGTAGCACTTCTTCTCCTGCCGTAGGATTTCCATCGACAACGCCAGCTTCAGCCGTATCCAAATTAAAGTCGACCAGAGGCACAAAAGGACAGCAACCAATGTCGTCAGCAGCCAAACCTTCCTCACACTCATCGGACCCTGCAGAGCCTATTCAAGATCGCACCACTGAGCCGTCTCCGGTTGTGATCGAAGTTAACGACTCAGTAAAGAGCCCGACAAAACGTCATGTACCAATAATTATATCGGCGACTTATAACCTCTATCAGAAACCCAAAGATCCAGAGGTCGAGCCAAACTTTGACTCATCCTCCATAGAGACACCGCCTTCGAAGAAGCGGAGGAAGAAGGCTGTGGAGAAGAAGTCAGTGGAGGAGAAGGCTGTTGAGGAAAAGGCTGTTGAGGAGAAGACTGTCGAGGAGAAGGCTGGCGACGCGAAGAATGTCGAGGAGAAGGCTGTCGAGGAGAAGG